>OZ035998.1:30874528-30955157 GCA_964035015.1 Corallium rubrum
TTTCTGTTTATATTCGTATTAAATTGCTGAATTTTCTTTCCATCGGTGCCATTTGGCACTTTTATTTTTTACTCGTCAAGGGAAGACTTTGTGACATGGTGGGAGTATTAAAGGCTAATTTTGCATCTAAATTTTAAATCAGGAGTAGTTGGTGATATTCATTGCATCAAAAATCGCACGTGGAAATTGGCCTCACAGTTACATACCGCTAATATATGCAAATCGTTTTTGCCAGTCTGATTTTGCATAATTAAGTGATTTTGGATAAAAGTGGATTAAATATATATATATATATATATATATATATATATATATATATATATATATGTTCATACAAAAAATGCTCCGTCATGATGATGTCGGGATTGATGTTTGTCCGCTTTTACCCACTATTCTTGCAGTCCGAACAATAGATTATGAATCATTTGCAAATCAATTTTGGTTTGTTTGTCTGCTTTTTGTGCTATTTAATAGCAGCTCGATGGTAGGTAAATCTTTGCATATAAGTGACTTTTGTATATTTAAGCAATTTGCACATAAGTGGTGGTGACTGACAGATTACAATTAGGATTAATTTTTACGTTAAATTATATTTTACATTACACTAAGTTTGCAAATTATTTTTTACATTTAAATTAAATAGTGATAGTATTGCACTATGAGGAGAACAAGGCGAAGCTGCCACTATACATTTCATATTCCACCTTACTACTATCTTCATGTCTTTGACCAAACAACTAATGTTACCACAGTTGTGACTGGACCAAAGACCTTCATTCGAAAGGATAATGAAAAGGTATGTATATTATATGAACTAAATTAAAGTAACAGCTGTAAATGGGTAGTTCTTAATGAATAACTTGCAATAAATGTTCAAAACTTGAACATCTAGAATATCTTTTTCCTTCTTCTCAGTGTGAAATTATCGCAATAACTGACAAGCTACAGCATCTATTTTCAAGCTATCAATAAAGGAAAATCTGTTGAACAACTAAGTGTGGTCATTTAAACCTTTTCCTTTTTCGTTCAATATTGCAGACAGAAAATGGAATTTTGTGTATTGTAATAAATCATTACTGTTGGCTTCTATATACACAATACATACCATATCCTGTGTTTCTAAAATTTTTTGAATTGAATATTTAATTGTGACAGTGCATTTTGTGACCGTTTTCTACCACCATGAATAACCCTACGCAGTAATATTGTTAACCCAAGTCACACTATGATAAAATTTTGCTACATCACAAAAGCAAGTTGCTAATTGTTACTAATTGATGAAATATGATATTGCAATTTAATATCACAATAATGATTGGCTCAGACTGGAAACCATTTCCAATGTACTTAAATATCGAGAATATGATTGGCTTGTGATGGAAACCATTTCACTCTATTTGACACTTATTGGGCAGACATGGAAACCATTTCAGAAATGGAATTATGATCTATTTTTGTGCAATCTGATTGGCTCCCAAGTGAAACCCTTTCGCAACCCAAAGGTCAAACTTGAAATGTCTGGTTTTCAATGATCCTAGTCTGGTTTGTTTTGGCTCACTGTTTTAATTACTTATTAATAACTTGTCTGGCTTAATCTGTTAAAAAGTTCTTTGCCAATTGTTAAAAATACAATTTTTCTTCCAGATCATTCCCTGACAAATCTGTAAATTTTCCCTGATGGGGCTATAGGGTTCCCTGACAGGGGAGCTGTAGCTCCCCTGCCCCCCCTGATGCCACCCCCTGGGTACTGTACTGGCTAATCTAGCAAGAATGTTAAATTACAGACCTCAAACCACTCAGCATTTACATGTAATAATTTAGGTCCATGGGCATCCCCGAAGCCCCTATGAAAATTTGACTCCTGCATTTTGAGAGCGTTTAATCAATTTATACCAGCCAATTTTACTTGTCAAGTGGAGAATATATATATATATATATATATATTTAGTAGAAATTTACTAGTATTCTATTGCAAATGCTGCAATCTGATTGGCTACTCTACTCGACATCTATTCGTCAATAGATAGCGAGTAGCAAACTGAGTACCAGTACTCGCGCGGCCATGCAGTAAAACAACATGGAGGACACGAGGAGTGAAATATTGTTTTGCCTTGGTTTTTACACAGAAACAATGGTTATGCTTCGTTTTTTGAAATAATTTGGAAGAACTAAGGTACACAAGTTAGTTTCTACTAAAACAATTAGATTATTCGCTCTCAATTTCTATGAGATGATAGATGACTCGAGCTCCGCTCTCGTCAACTATTCACTCATAGAAATTTCGAGCTCATAATCTAATTGTTAAATATATATATATAGGCAGCTTAAACAGTAATGACCCAAGTTTGATTCTTGCATGGTGCACTTATCTGATTAAAAGAATTTCACCTTGGTCACATGTGAGAAGAGTGCTTCCAGTTTGACTCTATCAAACACCACAGGTTTCCTCCAGGTACTCCGGTTTCCTCTTGTAGTAACACTAGACCAATGAGGGTGGGCCCTTACTGGACCTCTGAGGATAACAGTTTAGATAAACTGACAGAGTTATCCAGTATAAATAAGGTTTAATGAGTATTAAGGTACAGTGTCTTATTAAAAAATTTCCAAAATGGTCTGACTTTTTGTGCATTAATTTTGAGGCACACTTTATGTACCAGCCATGGTGTTCAAATTGCCGAAAAGATGATCACCATCCCCTTGCAGCATTATTGCATCATTGAGAATCCTGCTGTTATGGATGATGATAGAAAACCAGTTGTTGATGAAAATGGACAGATTAAAATACGTCATGCTGATCAGGTAATTAAAAATTATTCTCAACTTTAAGGGAAGGACTGAGACCTGGAGCCAGGGTGAGGGTGCTAATCTCGACATGCATGGATCAGTCCACTTGAAAATGCATGTGAGAACGAAATCTAGCTTGGTGGTTAAATCATGGATAATGGAAGGGGAACTGGATAGGAAAGATAATTAACCCTTTAACTCAACCCACCATGTACATCAGGATCGACCCCGGTGAAAATTTGATGAATTGTTCATGAATAGTTCATGAATTTTGTTCATGAACATCCATGATAAGTACATGAACAGTTCATGCCCATGCATGAACATTAAATGGCACAGTTCATGAAAGTGATAGTTCATGAACCATAAGTTCATGAACATTTGTGTTCATGAACAGTTCAAGAACTAAATTTCAAGATTTTAGTTCACGAATTTTTGATGAACAATTTACTGATGAATATTGTTCATGAACTGTTCATGAAAAGACTCATGAACATTAAATGGCCGAATTCATGAAAATTAGAGTTCATGAATAGTTCATGAACTTGTATGTAATCAATATTGATGAACAGTGTTCATGAAACGATTCATGAACAGCCGATATGAATTCGTGAAAATTGAATTTGTACTGAAGTGTTCGTGAACATCGTGAGCATTCATGAAATGACTCGTGAACATTTAATAATAGTCGCGGATTTATGAAAATTGCACAGTTCACCGAATACCTCATGAACTTGTAGTTTTCTAGTGAACGTTGATAATTCTTTCATGAAGTGTTCGTGAACGTAGTCATGTCGACGTATTCGTTATATTATAAGGATTCATTAGGGCAGTTTAATATATACGAGAGCTAATAACACGACTTACATTACAGGACGCGGCTTACACAAGACGCGAAACAATTGTATAGTATAAAAGGTACAAAGACAAAACATATTCGTTATATTATAAGGAATGTGTAATTGGATTCATTAGGGCCGTTTGTACCCAAATAATGCTTTTTTTTGGCTTCTGGAGCAGCAAAAAGACTTAATTTATTCTAAATATGCATGAATGTGTTTCTATCAATGAAAATTACGCGAAACACTTTGTACAAAGAACTAAATATTAAAGTACTAAATATTCGTGTCTTATACACAAGCCGCGGCCTGTTCAAATAGGTCGTATATAAATGGGTCAGATCAAGGCGCGTCTTATCGGCTCTCGTATAAACGGCCGTAATATAAATCTTTGTAATAGACTTTCCATTATTTAATACAAATATACAAAAATAATAATACAATAAACAGAACAAATATAAGAAAAGTCCTCGAGGTTCGAGCACTGGCTTCGACGGTTTCGAGTTCAAAACGTAAACTGAGAACGTATTCGTGACGTTACAAAAACATGTCAATCAAAAAGCATAAACAATCCTAACGGGAAGTGATCGTCAAATTCAACACTCGCGTACTTCCGGTATTAACGTTCTTTACACTCCCGAGGGTATCAGTTATGGTACATAAATGATAAGTTAACAATGTAAAAACAATATGAAACTTAGTGTTCGATCTTCAGACTTGATTCTTTCGTAACAATTCCCCAATTATAGCGGCATTTCTCCTCGGTCTTGCGTCTTCCCTTGCCGTCTGCTCCATGGGTTGAGGTTCTTCCACGGGTACTTCAGGGACTTGATCTCCTTGTTCAGGTATAGAATGTAACTCCAACGGAATCAGATGCTGTATGGGCCGTCGTAAATATGTTGACCTTCCACTCTCGTTGATTACACGTATTCTCGCAGCTCTAACCACGTTGTCACGACTTGGGATCAGCTCCTCCACCTTTGCTAATTTCCAAAACGAACGCGCTGACTTGTCGGTCTTTAATATGACAATGTCTCCCACCTTGATTACGCTTTCATCTGATCCACTGGATACCTTCCATAATTCTCTCAACCCCAATAGATACTCGGTTCTCCATTGGTTGGTAAATTGATTCAGCAAACGGCTATGATACTTCTCTCTTCGAGTGAGCGATTGATTTGTACTGATCATTTCAAACTGCTTGTCATTCGGCGTGGTGGCGATGGTACGACCATATATAAGTGCTGAAGGCGTCAGCGGATACGAAATGCCTTGTTCATCATCGTACACATATGTCAAAGGTCGATTGTTCAAGGTGGCCTCTATCTCGATTAGTACTGTACGCAATTCTTCGAAAGATAACGACGCTCGGCCAACAGTCTTCTTTAAACAACGCTTCATGCTTCGAACCATTCTTTCCCAGAAGCCTCCATGCCACGGCGCTTTCTCTATTATAAAATCCCATGTGACTCCTTTGTTGACCAAGAATCGTTGCACGTCGGTAGATCTCGTGATCTTCTCAACTTCTTTAGCAGCACCTTTAAAAGTCTTTGCATTGTCGGACAGCAGTTTCGTTGGTAATCCTCGGCGAGCGGCGAAACGTCGGAAAGCTTGCAAGAACGTAGGTACAGACAAATTGGGCACCAGTTCTAGGTGTACAGCTCTAGTTGAAGCGCATGTCAAAAGACACACATACGCTTTGTCCATCTTTTTTGAATCTGGTCCATCCTGAACTTTGGTGGTGACATAAAGTGGTCCGGCGAAATCGACTCCGGTGTTTGCGAATGGCGGCGCGTCACTGACTCTACTCGATGGTAGTTGCGCGGTGCTTGGCGTGTCGAATGGCTTCCCTTCAAATTTCTTGCAAACTACGCAATCCCTCACTACCCGTTTCACTGCTTCTCGCCCTCTCACAATCCAATACTTCTCTCGGATGCTGTTCAATGTTTCCTTGATGCCATTATGATGGACAGCTTCGTGATGATTAAGGATGACAAGTTCCGTAAAGTAATGTTTCGTAGGAAGAAGTACTGGCTGCTTTGCTGACGGGGATAGCGACGATCGATCAATTCTACCATGGCAACGAATTGTGTCTTCTTGATCTCGGAATAAACCCAACTGCTTGACTAACGGGGTTTCTTTCTTGTTGACTCCAGAAAGATATTGCTCTTCTTCTTCGAAGTTGTTTGCTTGAATTGAATTTATCCAAAGTTTCTCCGTTGCTCTCAATTCTTCGGCGGTTAGTTCAACTGACGTGGGTCGATATCCTCTCGCGTTATCAATGATTCTCTTCACATAGGCTGTTACTCGTAGTAACTTCGTTTTGCTGCTGTAACGTTTACAATCCATGATCGCTTCGATGTTCGGACATGTCACTTTGTTCGAGCTGGTTGTTAATGATCTTGTGATCGTAGGTTGTGCCTTGGGTTTGGTTATCTCCGTGTATGCTTCATTCTCATCGGTTTCGGTAAGTCCTGGTTCTGTAGGCCACATTTCTTTCGGACGTTTTAGAAAATCTGCGCCATTCCACCACGTTGTGTTTTCTGCGAGTTCCGGTCCACGACTTCCACGCGATGGAATATCGGCCGGGTTTTTCTCTCCTGGGCAGAATCTCCAAGAATCTGTGTTGGTAAGCTTTCGTATCTCACTCACGCGATGTTGGACGTAGGGTTTCCATGCCTTGTTGTTCCTTATCCAACACAAGACGGTATAAGAATCGGTCCACAGAACTACTTCAGGAACCGTCGGCAGCGATGAAATCGTTCCTTGCACTGAGCTTATCAAACGAGCGAGGATATTGGCTCCTAGTAATTCAAGCCGCGGAATTGATTGCCTCTTCATAGGCGCCACTCTTGTTTTTGATGCCACTAGATTTACGTCGATTTCTCCGTTGTTGTGCACTGTTCGTAAGTAAACCACGGCGGCGAACGCTTTCAAAGACGCATCACAAAATCCGTGAAGTTCACAACTTACAGGGTTTCCCGTGATGGCATTGCTGAAGTAACATCGTGGTACTCTGATAGGCTTCAAGGCAGAAAGATCGTAAATAATTCGGTTCCAAGCAACTAACGACTCGCCGACCAATGGATCGTCCCAGTTAATATGATCTATGCACAACACCTGGAACAGCATCTTCATCACGATGGTAAACGGAGCTAGAAAGCCCAATGGGTCAAAAATCTTGGCTGATAGTCGTAGGACAGATCGCTTGGTCAAAGGAAGGGTTTTCGCGTAGTCCCCCAAGTTATTCAGATCGTATTCGAATTCGTCTGTTTCCACATTCCAAGAAACACCAAGAATCTTAATAGAGCATTCTTCATTTTTCGTTGACACGATGTTTTTGGTAGGGATGAGCCGATTAATCGGTACGGCCGATAAATCGGCCGATATTTGGCGTTTTCAAAATAATCGGTAATCGGCCGATTATTTTTTATAATCGGCTATTTGCCGATATTCGCAATTTTTTCGTTTTTTTTAAGAAAAATAACTCTATAATCTAGTAATCTATTACCAAAACCGATGATGCGCGGCATGGCCCCAAAAAAAACACGTCTGATTTCTGTTCAACACATTGACGAATCCGTCTGCATTCCTAAACGTTTTTGGCTAGAGAATTCAAAAGTAAGCAAATGGACCAATCATATTGCAGTGATCTCACGGTGTCAATTTCAAAGGCTAAGGAATGCAGCCGGATTCGTTAATGTTTGGACGGAAAACATGACATGTTTATTTTGGGCCATGCCGCGCATCATCGGTTTTGGTAATACACTCCGTCTTGTTTTTGACACTTTTGTTGCGCGTATTTAATCCCATATTGCGTTACTCGAGGGAATAAGACCACTTGTAAGTTAAAATCTTATCACTGTATCTTAAACACAAAATCACTGAAAAAAATTTAGCCAGTTTTACTGTTTAAATAAACATTAAAGCCTTTAAAGAAATTAAAGGCTCGAAAGTCGAGGTGTCTAGACAGTATAGAAATCTAGTCTACAGACGTGACGTGGAGTGTTTTAAATTGCTACACTAAATTTTGTAGTCGTCGGCATGTATATGGCACTGGCATATTAACAAAATAAACAAACGTTATTGACACGCATTCTTCATAGACTTGCACAAACACAAATCAAAATTGTGATTGTCCACGCTTCAGTGATTCATAACACTTTGACCGACATTCTCTTTCTCGTTAGTAAATGCGACACATTATAAACTCTTACGTCTCAACAGAAATGTTGTGATTTACGAACAAACATGTCGACGAAGAGTAGCGTATGAGAATTCTTTAAAGTTCTTGAAGATGATGTGTCGAAAGCACAATGTCGTTTATGCGAACATACAAAAGTGATAGTCTCGAGAGGTGGAAAAACGCCAAAATAATTCAATACTACCAATCTCCGAAAACACGTTCAACTCAAGCATCCAGTCTCCTTTCGAGAGTTGTCTGCCAAAGATGAAGAAAAAGCTCAAAAAAAAACAAGCGAAGCTTTATCCCAAGGCGAGACATCTGGCACTGCGAGAAAGGCATTGAAAACCCAAAATTCCATTCAAACAAGCTTTGAAAAAGCCCGTGTATGGGACATCAACAGCTCTGCCGCGAAGAAAGTCACCCAGTTAATTGGCGAGATGATGGCACTAGACAACGAGCCTTTTTTGATGGTTGAAGACCTAGGATTCAAAAGGCTCGTGAAACACCTGGCGCCCTCTTATCATCTACCGAGTCGATTTCATTTCAGCGACACCGTCATTCCGAATCTCCACGAAAGAGCGAAAAAAGCTACCTCTGAAAAGCTATGTGAAAGTGAAAGCATCTCATTCACGTCAGATATATGGACTTGCAAGCACACAAACAATTCGTACATCAGCCTTTCAGCCCATTGGGTGTCAGATGTAGTTCCTTCAATGCAATCTTATGTGCTGCATTCAAGCCTGTTTTCTGGGAGCCACACTGGGCTTGCGATCGCAAGCAAGTTTGAAGCCATGCTTAAGAATTGGGAGATACCTTTGTGGAAATGTCATATGCTAATCACTGACAATGGTGCGAACATGGTCAGTGGAGTTGAATTAGCTGGTTTAGCAAGAGGGTCCTGCTTTCTTCACACTTTACAACTCGCAATTCTGGATGGCATCATGTCACAAAGGAGTGTTTCTGATATGATTTCCAGAAGCAAGAGAGTCGTAACTCATTTTAATCACTCAGCTTTAGCTTGTTACCAACTCTCCAAGATCCAAGAAGAATTGAACCTCCCAAAGAAGAAGCTGATTCAGGATGTTCCAACTCGGTGGAATTCAACATATTACCTACTTCAGCGATTGCTTGAGGTGAAAAATGCCATCGTACTGTATGCTACGGAGCATAACATTCCAATACCAACGGCCAACGAATGGAGACTAATGGAAAAGGTCGTCCGTTTGCTTCAACCCTTCGAAGAATACACCAAACTCCTGAGCTCTAACAACGCCCCTATTTCAGCCGTGATCCCCGCTGTTTCGGTCCTCAAGCATTTTTTAGCCAAAGACGACGGAGACAAATCAACTGGCGTGCACACAATGAAGCAGGAATTTCATGATGCTATAACTTCTCGTTTTGAACGGATGCTCAAAGATGAGAATTACATTATCGCGACTACTGTCGACCCCCGTTTCAAGGTAGCCTTCACAGCAGCATCAAGAGGGCGCGAGTTGCTTCTGCAAGAATTGGAAAACGCAAGGCTTCCAGAACCAGAGCAGCTCGAAAGCACACCAACGTCTCCTGCCATTTCAACACACGAGTAGAACAGAACAGATCTTTGGGCATGCTTTGATGAATTGGTTGCTTCTTCATCTGCCGTTGCGTCTGAAGATACAGAGAATCCAACGGCAACATCCCCTGAGAAGAAAGAAGTAGATGCTTTTCTGATGTTGCCACTCTTAGCTAAGGATGAATGTCCTTACAAGTGGTGGACTGCAAACAAAATGGCCTATCCCAACATCCACAAAGTGGCAAAGAAATTTTTGAGTGCACCTTGCTCAAGCGTTTACTCAGAACGCATATTCAGCGAAGCTGGTAATATCATAGAAGATAGCAGAAACCGCCTTAACCCATCAAAATCGGAAAGTCTCTTGTTCCTACATCACAATTTACCCAGACTAAACTTTGGTTACTAGTGAAATAGTGAATGCATAATTTTGCATATGTAAACTGTAAAGACTCAAAACCGTTGACATTCCAGTTAAACACTTGCGTTATTTTGGACCAGACTTATTCTGTATTTCTGTATATACTATATAATAATGGCAACTGATTAGGCTATGTTAGTCTCTGTAAAATACTAAAATTGTTAATTTTGAATTAATTGCATTATAGCCATTATTTCAAACCTTTGCACTTTGCAGTTTGAAAATGTCTGAAATCTATTTCGAAGCAGATATATTATATTGGCATACTAATGATAGAATGACTAGTTGCTTAGTAGTTAGTAACTAGTAAGGTTAGCTTTGCCATTTATTGTAACTGATATGGTCAGTAACATTTACACTTATGTTGAATGAATTCCAATTATACATTTATATTTTTACGTTTGATTCATTTGACTCGTACAGTGACCGATAACTGTCCAATATGAGTAAATATTTTCCGGAACACACTAAAACTAGTACGTCAATTTGTGGCGTATACACAAGTATTAAAAGTTGTCAAAAAACCGTTATCCGGCGCATGTACCGGGTTTTAAACTTTTATTCAACTTTTACACAGAAATATCGGCCATAGCCGATTAATCGGCCGATTATTTTTTTATATCGGCTCCGATATATCGGATCGGCGAATCGGCTTTTTTCTGGTATCGGCTCATCCCTAGTTTTTGGGCTTCCTGTCCTTTGAAGGATTGGTGGTATCTTGGTAACTTTCGTTTGGGAAAGACTTCAACACACAGTCGTTGACCACAACATCTCGTTTGCTCCCGAGGGATTCTATCGTCGTTAACTCTTCTTCTTGAGGTCTCATTGTTTGTTGGTCGACAGCCACTCTTTCTCGGAAAGCCTTTGAATTAGAGATCCACTTTCGTAATGTAAAACCACCATCTTTCATAATCTTACTGGACTCCTCGTAAATCTCAAGGGCTTGACAATCATCCGTGGAACCACCCACAAAATCATCGACATAAAACGAATCTTGCAATAGTGATGTGATGTGTGGTTCTTTCTCCTCGTTGAGCTCCAAATGATACTGTATAAGGGATGACAAAATAGCTGGGCTAGGTGTGAGTCCGAACACCAGACGACAGAACTGGTACTGTACGATTTCAGGCCGTTCCTTTGAAACGTCATCAAACCACAAGAAACGAAGCATTCGTCGATCATCCGGATTTATTTGGATCTGATGAAAAGCTTTTTCCACGTCAGCCGCGATTCCAATAGGATATCCTCGAAATTTCACCAGTACATCGAAAAGATGTGGTACCAAGTTTGGCCCCTTCTCCAAACACTCGTTGATGGATAACGCAGTCGTTCCATGCTTGGCTGATCCATCGAAAACCAAGCGTACTTTCGTAGTAAGCTTTTCGCGACGCACGACCCCATGGTGAGGTAAGTAATGAGTTGACCCATCAAGTCCTGGTGGTTCTGAAACCCTTTCGATAATTCCAGACTCCAGTTGCTGTTGAATAACGTGGTCATATTCTTTAAGAAGTTCTTGATCATTCTTCAAACGTGAATGAACCTGTCGCAATCGCTTGACACATGATGAATAACCGTTCGATACTGGCATACACCCTTCTTTCCATGGCAAAGTCACTTGATAACGTTGGCTGATTTCATCAAATTGCACATCTCTCAGAAATTCACTTTCAGTTGCTTGACTGGACTCGAGAATTCCTATCGATTCTGTTTTCCAGAATTCACGTACAGCATCGGTTAACTCGTCGTTTTCATTGCTCACAAAGAGGTTGTGAGGGTAAACATGTTCTGGGCCTTCCACAATGAGATTGGTAGTTGCCTCTTGTCTTCCAGCAGAATTCCTTGCTTGGGCATTTCCTGACACCAGCCAGCCAAATTCACTTTCCACTGCAACAGGGCCTTTGTCTCCTCGTCGTATTTCTCCCATGACGATGTCAAAATAGTAATCGGAGCCAATTAGGATGTCAATGTTTGGCACAGAATCATCAAGCAGGCTTTCATCTGCGAGAACCAACCCCTCCAAGTGGGGATAGCAACTGATATCTAGTGTTGTTGACAGAGGAGAACAAATCTTTGGGAAGCAAAGTGCCGATATTTCAATATCCTTGGTCTTTCCCTGTAGCTGTAGTCGTACTCGGTCACACCGTTGCTTTCTAAACTGGTCGTCACCAAATGTATTCAAATGTAAAACCTCCGTCTTTTCGGAACAAGACCAAGTCTTTCCTTCAGGGATTCAGTAACGTAAGATCGCTGACTACCATTGTCCATCAAAACTCTTACAGGTACCAATGTAGATGTGTTTTGAGAACAGGCGTATGTCGTTGCTGTTTGTAGAAAAACCTTGCTTTTGGTTCGAGTTGTCGCGGTCGTTGAGGTGTAATTGGCAGTCACAGTGTTCTCACTGCTCGGAATTGTAGCCCCTGGTTTAGTCGTTTGGTCGTTCCTAGTTGATTTAGTATCATTACTTGGCAGCTTCGGTTCAGAAATTCTGGTCGAAAGTTTATCACATATCGACTGGTGATGTGCTCCTTCACAGCGGCGACACTTTCGGGACGGATAACATTCGTTACTGCGATGACCAAATCGTAAACAAACAAAACACCTACCGTCGCGTCGTAATATGTCCTTTCGTTCATTTGTTTGTACAACTGTCTCGCATGAAGCAGAATAGTGATGTTTTCCACAAAACGCGCACTTAATTGGAAAACCATTCTTGCCAGGTCCTCCCTGGGCTGTTAAAGAAGATGTCGTGGGAAAATTCTTCGAAGACGGCGGTACTTTCTTGCTCTCGTTCGCTTTCACTTGCTCGCTTAATTCGCGTGCCTCCACTTCTTTCCTGATAATCTCTAATAAATCTCTCATCACCCACACGTCCTTATCAGTATTTCGAGCTATTTGCAGGCGAACGTCGCTCGGCAGTTTCGACATTATCACCGGTATCAATAAACTTCCATATTGCTCTGACTGTACTCCTAAAGCTTCCAATCCACGCACGTTCACACTCACCTTGTCGTAAACAAATCGCAATTGGTTAGCCTTATCCCCAGCGCAAGGAGGTATTTTTAGGAGTTCATCCATGTGTGCAGAAATTATTTGTTGGGATTTCCCGAAACGTTCCTGTAGTATGCCGACGGCGGCTTGATAATTATCTTCGGTTATGGCAAGACCCTTTATCGAACGAAGAGCTTGTCCCTCCAACAATGAAAACAGATAATTAAACTTGTCAATCGTTGTTAGTTCAGTGTTGTTATGCACCGCACTTTCAAATGTCTGCCAAAATGTTTGATAATTGGTTACATCACCTTTGAATTTTGGTAAAACGAGCTTGGGTAGTTTCGATCTTGCACTTGGCCGCGTATTCTTTCTAGGCGATGATGTCTGCTCGGCTTTTTTCGTTGTTTGATTGAGTGACACCCCAACCAAATTCGCTTCGTCGCTCGATTCTGTATGAACCACAGAGGTCGTTTGTTTTGCTTTCGTTGCATCCACAGTAACAAGGACTGGGGTTTTCGTCGATTTATCGATCTGTTGACTCGTAAACTTCGTTATTTCTCGTCTCACATCACTCGTTCGGGAAAAGATATCTTCGGTTTCTTCAATTTCTTGTTCAATGTCGGTTACGTCGCACAACTCCAACACTTGCACGTCGAGTTCTTTCAATCGGTTGATTTTCTCGTTCAGTAAATTTGCAATCGTAGACAATCGGTCCTTGGCCGATTCATCCCCTGGTCCTACCTTCAACAATTCTATCGCTTCTTTCGTGTACTTCGTTACTACACCACGATTTCCAGATCGAATCGCTCGTAGCCTCTTTAGACTGTCTTCTCCTTCGTTCGACATACTGACACACTTGGATTCAAATCGTTGCAAAACACCACACGGTCGTTTCACAGTCGTTCGGTTAAAGCCAGTGCCCCACGTTGGGCGCCATGTAATAGACATTCCATTATTTAATACAAATATACAAAAATAATAATACAATAAACAGAACAAATATAAGAAAAGTCCTCGAGGTTCGAGCACTGGCTTCGACGGTTTCGAGTTCAAAACGTAAACTGAGAACGTATTCGTGACGTTACAAAAACATGTCAATCAAAAAGCATAAACAATCCTAACGGGAAGTGATCGTCAAATTCAACACTCGCGTACTTCCGGTATTAACGTTCTTTACAATCTTAGTTTATCCATCGGCCGAGTAAGAAATCCTTTAGGCCCGTTAACAGCTGCGATTTTTGATGCGATAAATATCGCCAACTTCTGCATCTAATTTAGAAGTTGGCAATATTTATCGTATCAAAAATCGCACGCGCTTTACCAGACCATTAGCCAGTACAGAAGTGGTGAGACAATCAGACAAAGCATTTGAAGAAACTCGATTAAACGCTTACACAGAATGTTAAGAGGACTACGAAAAAACCCCGAGTAATATAGATTATAACCAAGGTGAAGCATTGCAACCGGGTTAGGTTAAAACGCGGATACGGACGGACGGACGGACGGACGGATATGAGGGTAAAACGCGGATACGAGGGTAAAACGCGGATATGAGGGTAAAATGCGGATATGAGGGTAAAGTATTTATTTAAAGTATATTTATAAATAGTAACGACGCAGGGCATAGCAAATTAATGCATATTCTTAGTGAGTTGTCACATGAGTCATGTAACAAATCCGATTTTTTGTTTGAACAATTGCACGAGGAGGGGGTTATCTTTTGATAAAACAATCAAGACACGCACTATATACAAGATATATTAAGAAAAAAGACTTTTCTCAATCACCATGTTCGATTCAACAGTTTGGGATACACCATCTGGCGAGCTTTTAAAACCACTTTTATTGCTTTGAAATGAAAATGACAATGAAGCTTGTCAGTTAGTGCGTCAGGTAAACGTTAAAATGTTTGACGTCGGCGTAGGCGTAGCTGTTATGGTTGAGCCATTTCACACTATTCCATGCCGCAACAAAAACCTATCCGGAAATGACAACAAAAAAAATACCTGACATTGAAAAGAAATTGACGTTATTCTACATTACATATTCTACACTTATTAAAAGGGTCTATTAGTTACTACATTCTACGTTATACTATTTATAAATACTTTAAATAAATCTATCCGTGTTTTACCCTCATATCCGCGTTTTACCCTCATATCCGCGTTTTACCCGCATATCCGCGTTTTACCCTCCGTCCGTCCGTCCGTCCGTCCGTCCGTCCGTCCGTCCGTCCGTCCGTCCGTCCGTCCGTCCGTCCGTCCGTCCGTCCGTCCGTCCGTCCGTCCGTCCGTCCGTCCGCGTTTTACTCTCATATCCGTCCGTCCGTCCGCGTTTTACCCTCATATCCGTCTGTCCGTCCGTCCGTCCGTCCGTATCCGCGTTTTAACCTAACCCCATTGCAACCAGACTACCTGATACAGAGAAGAAACAATTTGACATAAATTTACCTCTGAATGGCACCGATTGTAAATTTGGTTCTTTGTAAACGTTGAAGAGAATTTCAGCAGACTGAGAGCTATAGCAGCATTAAACGCAAGTACCAGCGCACTTTTCCTCCTTTCTTTAAGACGTTCGCCAAACTGTGTGGAAAATTATCCATTCCGTATCAACGGCTTTTAACGCACAATATTCAAATGTTCAACGACAGGCGCCAAAATGGTATGACACTTGATTAGGATTGAATTACGCACTATCATATAGCCGCAAGCATCTCTGACGGGATTGGAAAAAGCTCAATGCCTCAATAGTTAACAATTATTCACCGAAGTGGAGGTGAATAGTGCTGGATATTCACCGAGCCGCTTCGGCGAGGTGAATATCCACACTATTCGCCGACACTGAGGTGAATAATTGTTTTAGCATATACCTCATAAATGAAATAACAAGTTTAACATTGTTAACTCATATTTTTCGGTGTTTTATACAAGACACGACCGCTAGCAACTTGGACACTTGGCGTACTCGATATTTGTCGACAAAACAGTTTTTTAATACAACTTTTGAATATATTAATGGCTAGAAAATTGTAAAGAAACATACCTGGGGACACTCTTCTACCTAATTTTGTTGACTTTTCTCGTTATTCTACTACATCACCCTTGTTTATCAACAAAATCTCCTGCCTCGGTAAACAAAGCAAAACTGGCCGCCATCTTGTTTTGCCCGCAGGTGAATAGTGCAGGATATCCCGAGCTAGAGGAACCAATCAGATTGCTTGAAAAGCACTATTCACCTGCGAGGTATATGCTAATATATTTTATTTAGTCTACTCTTAGGAGTCTTAGGATTTATAAATATTATTGTGTTAGCTAGACCGCAGATGCAAGAACTGCTACTGCTACAAGTATATTAACGTCCTTTTATTTGATAATAATAATTATGTTTGCAAGAGATTAAGTAATTATCTCTTCGGCATCAACAAAGTATTTTTGCTATTTCCTGCCAATTATTGGGTCCAAATGGAAAAATTCGAAGTAAAAGTACACGCGCTCATTCAGACAAGGAGACAACTATAATAGCATTTGGATTAAACAGCTCAGTCTTCACTTTTATAACCTAGACTAAAATGAATTACGGTACGTTTTGACTTTTTTAATCTTACACTGACTCACATCACTGTGTAAAATGTCTAAAATAAGAAGCTTCAGACCAATTTTGCAGAAAACTGGCAACAAAGACATGCAGATTTGTCGGTCACAGCGCAAAGTTTCTGCTCTACAGTGGAATCAAATTAGTACATTTCATGAAATGTTCATGACCAATGAAATGACCAAATTTCATGAACCTTTTCTTCATCAAAATTCATTAAATATTCATGAATAAGTTTCATGAAATTTTCATGAATAATAAGTTCGTGAAATAATCAATAGATTTCCTATGAATATTCATGAACATTCATGAACGATACAACACAATGAACATAAAGTTCATGAACTAATTTGTTGTTCATCAGACTTCATGAACTGTTCATGAAATACATTCATGAATAGTTCATGAACAGTTATTCATGAACTACATGTTTCATTTTTGATGAACTGAACATGAACTATTCATGAACGGATATGAACATTCATGAACGACCCATGAAAGTTCATCAATTCATGAACAAATTTTCGCCGGGGTTAAATGATATATACCGCATTATTCAAAATGGCTGAATATAAATGAAGGTATCCTGAATCTTTTCGCTTATCCAAGATAAATCACAAAAGGTTTTAAAAGTTTTATTCACAGTTCACAGTCACAGTTTAGTTTAATACTCTCACTCGAAGCACGGCCGCACAACGAACACACTCAATTCCCACGGTCTTTAGCTTAGGACTATGCGTGTTATTTCCGGCGGAAATACGTAGTCTGTTTTTAGCTCAATCTCGAACACACTCCCCCATGTATATTCCCGTTAGAGATATACATGCTAACACTCATCTCTCACGTAATCTCGTACTAGATTTACCTTATAACAAATAATTTTAACAAACAAGTTTAAGTTGTTGAAATACTTGACAAAGGTTTCACAGATGTTTGTTCAATCTTCGTTTTCTGCTATTTCTTGTATCCGCATTGTAGCCGCCGCCGCAGCATCTCTCCGAGCTCTTGGGTGGAATACAGGGGCATCAGGGTTCAGTGGTGGGATCTGCTTCCGATCACAGGACAACTCCAAGGGAAGTAAGTGTTGGATAGCTTTTTCCATGGCACTCTTGCCAGTTTGCAATATTGCTCCCCGTGCAACACCGTTTCTCCCCTTTATCAATTGGGTTACCACAGCTAGTCTCCAAAGGTTTCTTGGTTTCTGCTCATCTCGGATAATGACTACCTCTCCGATTTTGTGGTAGGGTGTTTCCTTTCCTCCTGCTCGTCGATGCTGTTCACGTAGGCTTCGCACATATTCTCGATTCCATCTATTCCACATAGCTTGCTTGCACATTCTGAGGAACTTAGCACGTTTCTTCAGGTCCTTGTCAGCTATGTGGTGTGGTTCAAGTTCAGGAATGTAGGTTGGGCTGATCTGGAGCATGGAGTTTGGTGTAAGCACTGGTTGTTGAATGTCATCTTCCAAGTAAGTAAGCGGACGGTTATTTAGAGTGACCTCCACGTCTAACACCACTTCCTCTAGCTCCGACCACTTGAGTATGCCATTCCCAATTGATTTGTAGAAGGCGTTCTTGAACAAACCGATAAGTCGTTCAAATTGACCCCCCCCACCAGGGGGCTCGACTTAAATTGAAACGCCAGTTTATAGCTAGACCCGCAAGGAAATTGTTGAACTGCTCATCTTTTCTCACTTTCTGTAGCCATTTCACAGCAGCCTTGAAGGTGGCCCCGTTGTCGGAATACACCAGCTCTGGTCTTCCCCTCCTTGCGATAAATCTCTTGAAGCACGCGATGAAATCTTCCGTCTCTAATGACCTTATCAATTCCAGATGGACAGCTCTCGTTAAACTACAGGCAAACAAGGTCAGTTAGGCTTTTCCTTCTCTTTTTGCGTTGATTCGGTACTTGATTGGGCCGGCAAAGTCCACTCCTAACACTTGAAAAGGCATAGTTCCCTCAGTTCGGGTACTGTACTTGGTAGGTTTCCTGGAGGAGGTGCTTGGAATGCCTTTGATTGGAATCTCTTACAGCCGGGACAATCCTTTCTAATTTTCTTAACGAGGCGTCGAAGTCGCGGTACCCAGTAACGCTCCCGTACCTTAGCCATAGTTAATCCGACACCACCATGAAGAGTGCTTGGTAGACTAACAATGATGTGAAGGGATGCTTGTCTGGAAGGTATATCGGGTACTCTCCGCTTATTCGACCACGACATTCCAAGATCTCTTGGTCGTTGGGTTGAAGATTCAACTGGATTTGATCAGCTTGGAAGTGAGTGTCTTGTTGTACTGCTTGCTGGACCCGCTTAATCCACCATAGCCTCTGCTGTTCAACGTCTTGATTGTTGACTGGACCACTTTTCCTCTGCCGGGGTTGGCTCGTACAATTCCAAATGAATCGTTGTATAAACGCTCCAATTCTTAAAACTTTAGGCAGGTCGTTGTACTTGTCAAGCAGGGAATCGAAGGCATCTTGCTTGGTGGTGACTGCAGCGAAGATTTCCCTCTTCACCTTAGCCTCAGCTCTGGCTGCTTCCGTGGATTCTACAGTTGCATCTGGTGGCCATTCGGGGGGATTTCTTAACCATGTAGGACCCTCTCTCCACAGTTTGTTTTTAACGACGTCTCCCCCTCTACTCCCCAGGTCAGAAGGATTCTCCCCCTCTACTCCCCAGGTCAGCAGGATTTTCTGAGGTCGGTACATGATGCCAGGTGACTTGGTCATGTTGTCGAATCTTTTTCACGCGGTTGGCTACGAACTGACGTAGAGGGCAACTGTTGAATCAAGCCAGCAGTGGATATTTACTTGATGATCTTTGAGAACTGCGTTCACATAAGTCACAAGGTTCACCGCCATATGATCAGCTATTAACTCTAACCGTGGAATGGTTAAGTTACGTTTTGCGATGCGCGATTTGGCACAAACCAGACCTTGTGTTACTTCACGTTTTTGCCGGACCACTGCATAGACTACCGCACTGACTCCACGCGAACTTGCATCTCCAAATGCATGCAGGGTAATCTCCGTGATTGGCAGATAGTGTGGTGTGAGTGAGCGAGGTATTGTGAAGTTTTCGACCATTGAGTCACTCCAATCTTTCCAACGTTTCAAAAGTGTCTCTGGTAGTCTTGCATCCCAGGGCAATTTGGTATCACAAATGTCACGATACAGTAGTTTGGCAACCAGTGTGGTCAGTGACGCGAGACCTAAAGGGTCGTAGATCTTAGCAAGTTGGGAAAGAAGACTTCTCTTCGTTGGGCCATTTTCTGCGTTGAGGATGACGCTGATGGTGTCTTGTCCTCTATTCCAGGGTAGTCCCAGTAATTTTCCGACATTTGGTTCAGCTCCTCCCAGTTGTTGTTTGGCGTACGTCATTTCTTCAGTACCAGGCGATGACTTGCCACTTTCTTCCAGTTCTGTTGCGTTAGAGTGCCACTTATGAATGGAGAATGTCGCACTTTCAAACACATTCGTAGCGATTACCTTCTTTCCTCTTGTTTCTGCCACTGTAATGCCGCCAGTCATCAGGTCGTCGACATAGAGACCGTCACGTAGCTCCTGAACAACCTCGGAGAATTGGTCTTTCCAGTTATTGCAGTGCTGGTTGAGAACTCCTGCGAGAAGAAATGGTGATGATGTGAGGCCGAACAGTGCTCTCGTAAACCGGTAGACTTTCATCTCGTTACTGCTTGGCTCTTTCCAATGAAAACGTAGAGAGTCCCTCTCTTCCTCCTTGATTCGGATCTGAAGGAATGCCTTTTTAAGGTCACCGGTTAGAAGAATTGGGTAAAACCTCGATTTCACTAAAATATCCCACAGCCGGTTCTGAAGAGGGGGACCAGGATGTAGACATTCATTCAACGAAGGCTGGTCGTTGTTCTCCCTCGCCGACGCGTCATAGACAATGCGGAGTTTTGTGCTCTCTGCATTTTTCCGGACAACACCCTTGTGCGGGATGTAGAACACTTTTCCACTTGGCTCTTCAGGTGCGGTTTCAATTATTCCTTCCTGAAACTGCTCTTGTATTATGCTGTTGTACTCTTCATATTGGTTATTCTTCTCTAGTTTGCGAACCAGTTGATCCAGTCGTTTTTTACTTCCCCTCTCATTGGTAGGCAACGTTGGATGGTTTCCTTTCCATGGCAACTTGGTCTGGTACCAGCCAGCTTCATCCCTTTCGAGCTGTTCTCTAAACTCCTGGTACACTGCTTGTTGATCATCTTCGTGTGTATCTGCCAGTCCAAGAACATCTAAAGCACAGAGCTGTTCGTAGTCTGTCGTAGTAGATTGTGTGAGAAGGACTGGACTCTCCTCATCTTCTCTTCCTGGTGACATAACAGTCCATCCAAGTAGTGTCTTTTCTGCCACAGGTTGCCCAGGCGATCCAACTTTCTGTGCTGTTGCTGTCTTGACAGCTGCGTACTCACTTGCGCCCAAAACGACGTGAATCGGGATTTGCTCTCTCTCATCTTGATCGTTAATCTTTACTCCCTCGAGATGACTATACTTCGCGAGCAGCTTCTTGTAGTTAGGGTTTCTAGTCATCATAATTTGAGGTTTTTGTACTTTTGACAACTCGATCTCCATTTTGAACTGCCCGTCAACTGCTGCGAGATTGGCTGAATATATTTCCACTTTGGTGGTCGTAGAACTCAACATCATCTCCACCGTTCTCGTCTTCACTTGCTTTGGTCTTTTCTTGAGAGCATGAATCAGTTTGGCCGATGCATATAAGAGCTACCAGACCCTGTGTCCAACAGTGCATGGGTCTTGATTCCATCGATTTCAACAACCACTATGGGGTAGATTATCTCATGGTCTTCTTGTCTGCTAGCTGTATGCCCTGCCTCCGGGTCTGGTTGGCTGGTCTCGTGGTTTATTCTAATTATAGCAAACATTGAACGAGACAAGACGAGAGTCGTTTCTTATCGCGTTCCTCACAATGCAGCCGTGCAGATTTACGACTACAAAAAAACCCAGGACAGGTTTGGAAATTATTAATTTGCTTTCATTAATTATATAAATTCATGATTTTGGGAAGTGATGGTTGTCTGTGACGGTGTTGGTGGTCGTCTTCGTTGTGGTGGTCATGTTTGTGTGAGTGGTGGTTCTGGTGCTGGTGTTTGTGACGGTGTTGGTGGTGGTCTTGGTTGTGGTGATCATGTTTTTGATTGGTGTTGGTGCTGTTGCTGGTGTTGTTGGTGTTGCTGTTGCTTCTGATGTTGTTGCTGTTGCTGTTGCTGCTGTTGCTGGTGTTGGTGCTGTTGCTAGTGCTGTTGCTGGTGTTGTTGCTGCTGGTGTTGGTTCTGTTGCTGATGTTGTTGTTGCTGTTGCTGGTGTTGTTGGTGCTGCTGGTGTTGGTGCTGTTGCTGCTGATGTTGTTGCTGGTGTTGCTGCTGGTGTTGGTGCTGTTGCTGCTGGTGGTGTTGTTGCTGGTGTTGTTGTTTTTGCTGTTCTTGCTGCTGGTGTTGGTGATGTTGCTGGTGTTGGTGATGGTGCTTGTGCTGGTGTTGGGTGTTGGTGCTGCTGGTGTTGGTGTTGGTGTTGGTGTTGGTGTTGGTGTTGGTGTTGGTGCTGCTGGTGTTGGGTGTTGGTACCGGTGTTGGGTGTTGGGTGTTGGGTGTTGGAGCTGTTGCCAGTGTTGATGCTGTTCCTTGTGTTGTGCTGGTGTTGGTGCTGTTGCTGATGTTGTTGCTGGTGTTGGTGTTGGTGGTGCTGGTGCTGGTGTTGGTGCTGGTGCTCATGTTGTTGCTGGTGCTGCTGCTGGTGTTGGTGCTGTTGCTGGTGGTGGTGTTGTTGTTGTTCTTGCTGTTGCTGTTCTTGCTGCTGGTGTTGGTGATGTTGCTGGTGTTGGTGCTGGTGCTTGTGCTGGTGTTGGGTGTTGGTGTTGCTGGTGTTGGTGCTGCTGGTGTTGGTGTTGGTGCTGGTACTGTTCCTGGTGTTGGTGCTGCTGGTGTTGGGTGTTGGTACTGGTGTTGGATGTTGGGTGTTGGAGCTGTTGCTAGTGTTGATGCTGTTCCTTGTGTTGTGCTGGTGTTGGTGCTGTTGCTGATGTTGTTGCTGGTGTTGGTGTTGGTGTTGGTGTTGCTGGTGCTGCTGCTGGTGTTGGTATTGTTGCTGTGTGTTGTTGTTGTTGTTGTTGTTGTTGTTGTTGTTGTTGTTGTTGTTGTTGTTGTTGTTGTTGTTGTTGTTGTTGTTGTTGTTGTTGTTGTTGTTGTTGTTGTTGTTGTTGTTGTTGTTGTTGTTGTTGTTGTTGTTGTTGTTGTTGTTGTTGTTGTTGTTGTTGTTGTTGTTGTTGTTGTTGTTGTTGTTGTTGTTGTTGTTGTTGTTGTTGTTGTTGTTGTTGTTGTTGTTGTTGTTGTTGTTGTTGTTGTTGTTGTTGTTGTTGTTGTTGTTGTTGTTGTTGCATGTTGTTGTCCTTGCTGTTCCTGTTCTTGCTGCTGCTGTTGATGTTGATGATATTGTTGGTGTTGGTGCTGGTTCTGGTGCTGATGTTGGGTGTTGGTGTTGGAGCTGTTGCTAGTGTTGGTGCTGGTGTTGGGTGTTGGTGTTGGTGTTGGGTGTTGGTACGGTGTTGGAGCTGTTGCTAGTGTTAGTGCTGGTGTTAGGCGTTTGTAGCGGTGTTGGGTGTTTGTAGCGGTGTCGGGTGTTGGTGCTGTTGCTGATGTTGGTCTTGGTGCTGGTATTAGTACTTGGTGATGGTACTGGTGTTGGTGTTGCTGGTTGTACTGGTGTTGATGGAAGTTTTATTGTGTTGTTGGTGCCACAGTAATGATGTATGGTGGATTCTTACTTACTGTAGGGTTGTGTTTGGACCTGAGTTTGTCATGCTGGAACCCGATGAACAATTCACACTGCTCAGCCTTTCTGGAGGGAAACCCAAACGACCGAATGTTTTCAAGTCTTTATGTCTTCTTCTTGGACCAGCCTTCTGCACTGACATTATTACGGTCCAAACAGCTGATCATGCTCGGCTGTCTTTGCAGCTGGAATATAATTGGTAAGTTATCACTTAATAGTATAGACGATTTCAAGGTTATTGCCGCCATATTCGAATGTGGGCAAAGAGTCTGGGGCGAGCGCGATCTCAGGGGGCAAACACAGTATGTTTTCATATGTAAACATCTCGAAGTTTGATCAATCCGTCATGTTTTTATACTTGTTTTGAACAAATGCAGGTACGTATCACTTCGAAATTTCTGTAATGTTTGAAAAAAACATGGAAAAGGCTACCGCTGCTATTCTGAAAGCCTGTGAGGATGCGGAAAGAAATTCCGATGGTTTTCTGTAGAAATTCTTTGTATGCCCGTGAGCGGGCAGCAATGGACAAATCCAATACACGAGCTAGTGTTAAGAAATGTTACAGTTAGATTGCACATTTAAAGACGACGACTGAAACATGAGAGTCTAGTGGTAAATGAGTGAAGGTAAAAGAATATTACATTTTTCATTACCCAAGGAACAAAATATTTATTATACAGTGTGTATAAAACAACCCCGAAACCCTTCGAAAATAAATTAATATTCTTTTAAAACAACCTATTGTAGTGGTTTGAAAGCCCTAAAAGCGCTGCGTTATAAATTAATCAACACATAAATTAAACAGGAAGAGAAACAAAAGCTTTTGAATACTTTCACCATGCATACACTTCAAGTTATCTTAATTTCCCAGGTGTATAAGACCGTGTTTTTTACGCATCCGTGGCTCAGAGGTGTTTAGGGCTTTCAAACTACTACAGTAAGTTGTTTGAACAGAATACTAATTCATTTTCTAAGGGTTCCAGTTTTTTTGATACACACTGTACATGGAGAAGTAAATGTGTATGTCATGTTATGTTTTCGCTTATTTGGTCATGAAAATACTATCGCTAACTGACTCTTTGGCTTCAGTTCTCATTCTAAAAATAGATCGCCAATTGAAGTCATTGGAGGATTAGTGCCAAGCCACGGGGGGATGCCACCCCCTGATCAGAGGTAACCATGGCAACCCCGCCACAGCCCACCTCCAGGCTCCAGTCACACTGTCAAAGCAGTGGAAATATATATACTTACACTTGCATTCTATCAGGAGTGGGTGGGTGGGTCACTAAACAGCGCGCACAAAACCAGTCAAGCTCAGACCACGCTGACAAGACTTTGATGAGTGCTGAGATAATCCCCACATATTATAAATGAGTGATCACTTCAAATATCTAATAATAGATAGCGCGCGCAAAACCAGTCAAACTCAGACCTGACAAGACTTTGTTGAGCACAAGTCAAGCTCAGACCACGCTGACGAGACTTTGATGAGCGCAAGTCAAGCTCGGACAACGCTGACAAGACTTTGATCAACCTCGTACCCAGGCTCTTTTCAACCCGCCGCGCGGAGAAAAGACCCTGGTATATCATGGTCACGTGACTACCAAAATCTGGTTGTGACAAATTTTGTTTGGACCGGGGTGGGGTAGAGATGATTTAAAGCTTCTTGCCCGAAATATTTTACCGTTTGCGGAAATACTTCGATCTTAGATTCAAGAGTTCAGCGCTAAGTGGGTATAGACTGGGATAACTTTCCCAGAACTGGACTTCTGTCGGCAAATGCGAGGAAAAGTTGGTAAACACCTTTTTCTATATGGAAATTATGTGCTGAACACGAAAATTTTGTTTACCAAACTTGATTCGGTAATTTTGACCACTTAAATCAGCAATTTTTATTCACATACGTAATTAAGAAATGAAAACGAGGCTGTGTGTTCTATCTCGCTACATAAAATTCTAAAGTAGTTGGAATTTTACCCAAATCAGCAGGTGACATATGTAGCATGTTTCAGGGGATTTTGTTTTTGGTGCATGGTGATCACGTGATTTTCTGGTCACGTGACTCGTAAAAAGGATGCTAAAAGTGCAGTTAGTGCTTGTGTGCGATGGCTCAAAAAAGAGGGGAAATATTGAACTATTTATATTGGTCCATAACATTCGCACACAGTTTTACTTAATTAGTGGCAAGAACGCCACTGAAATGTTAACGATTATAACAAATTCTGAAATATCCCCTTTTCATACTCATACTCCTTTTTTTGCCATTTACAGATAAACATTTTATTTAGCTGTCTATGGCTGATTGTTGTTAATTAAAACAAAATGTTTGGTAGTATCTGGGCTTCACAGATTATGTATGGTCACGTACGTATGCTCTGATGTCAGCATCTTGTCAACGCACCGTGGCACTAGGAAAATATTCTTAATATTTGACATATCTTCCCTTATCCTATACAGGAGAAGAGAAGTGCACCTTATCTGTTTCAACAAACCTATACTAAAAGTGTATTAAAGGATGCTAAATTACTTTATAATTCTACTGTACCATTCAATGTTCCTGGTTTCCGATAACGACAGCATTAGCATCATTTTGGCAGCAACTGTCTGTAGTGCTTCTGCATTTACATGCTCCTGTGCAAGGCAGTCCCACATTTCGGCAGCTGCACTTTTTTGATTTGCATCCAGACTTGCAGCCACATTTAACCATTTCATCGCAACTTTTGGGTACGGGAGCTAGAGACATCAACTTGGGTACCAGCTTTTCATTCAGTTTAGTCCAACCCATAGTCTCTGGAAGTGGTAGAACGGGGTGTGCAACATGCGCTTGTTTCCATATCATTGATTGAAAATGCGCTCTTTGAATATGCCATCTCGCAGCATCACTCGTTGGCGGAAGAGCTTCTGGTGACCGACATCTGGAAAACAACGTTGCGCGTGCTTCATTGCAACTGTCTTCGTCAGTTATTTTGTATATTCTGCAAATGAACTTCTCAGCAGACTTTACTGTCGTATCATCCAGGTCACCATTTCCAAGGTTTCTCAGCAGCATGTAGTGTTGTGTGAACGTCTTCCATGACGTTTTCTTGCTATGGCCAGCAAAGTAGGAGACTGTATCACAGCCTGTTATCGCATGAAAGGAAAGAATTGTTTCCATTTCCGGAATTATGCCATTTAGACGCTCGCGAATCGTGTGAATGGGTAGATACTTCGGCTTTTTAGATGTCCCAGCTCTCATCCACCGCTCCTTGCATCTCATTTTGTCGAAGTGCGCAACTAAAAGGAGGAACACATCTGTATCTTGACATGAGACAACAAGGAATTCTGCATCCGAGTGTACGCAGTGTAGAATCATTCGAGTGTCCGCCTCTTCGTGGAAGCCTTTTAGCGCTCTGATGTCCATATTTGGGCGCGAACACTTTACTGTATTTTCCTCCTCGAATCCTCCAGCGACAATAATGACTTTGTTGGTTGGGGCTTTTGCAAGAAGCTTTTCTGAGAGGAAGCGTGCTAAATCTGCCTTGTTTTCATCGAGAGCAATAAAGTTAGACCATGACTTAGGCAAAGGTACAGAGCCATTTTCAATAACTCTTCTAATTGGTGCTAGGCCTCTGGTACGCTTCTTTCTGGTTGCGCACTTGATTGACGTTTTCCTGTATCTGTCGAATGTTACATCTATTCGTTCAAAGTCCTTCCCAGAGATAAGTACAGCTTTCACAAATTTATCTGCCAGATCTTCAAATGTGTTGCATTCTGAAGGTCTCCCTAGAGCCATGACTAATGCTTGGCCATCCACCACTAATGTAGATCGTCGTGCGATTGGCGTGACCTGAGGACGTTCCATTCCATTTGACAACAGCTCTATCATCATTAATTTATTTCCAGTGCGCAGCTGACTATTAGTATCTGCGATAGCCAGAGGAACTGCCATTAATTCATGGCTGAGAATGTTTGGCAAATCTACTCTTCTACCAGCGTCATATGCTGTGATAATGCGTTGAAGGATGCTTCTGTCAGCTTTGACGACGGCTGACTTCTCATTCTCTTTCTTCTTGGCTTCATAAAGGGTTGAAAATGTGGGCGCTTTATTTTTGGGCAGAGGATCCCTGAGCTTCTTAGGATTCTCGTCTTCAATTGGCTCCATAAGCCTTTCCTTCACAAATGTAACTAATTCCTTGTGTCCAAGGCTGTTTGCTTTAAGCAGGGACTCTTCTATTTGTGTTGTTGTCACGTCTTTGGTGACAATGTTCAACAACCTTTCAGGTACCGTTGTCTGCTGGTTGACATTGAAAACGTTTGCTTGACGCAGCAACTCGCGCAATTTCTTTTCA
Organism: Corallium rubrum; assembly: GCA_964035015.1. NCBI lineage: Eukaryota > Metazoa > Cnidaria > Anthozoa > Scleralcyonacea > Coralliidae > Corallium > Corallium rubrum. The sequence goes on from OZ035998.1 coordinate 30,902,022, forward strand.
TCGGCGTTATCCCGCAGTTTTCTTGATGAGTTTGACTCGTTGTATGTTATCTGGTCATCATCATCAACATGGTACATCTTTCTTGTCAATGCAGCTATATACGCACGAAGGTTATATGACAGAGTCCATCTACACAGTGCTGTTAATGTCCTGGTAATGCCAACTATTCCTCCGCCTCTCTTTCCTGTACCATTGAGCCACTCTTGACTTTGATCAGGATCTACCTGATTAAATCGTCGAGACGAGCCTTTAACGACCCAGTTTCCCTTGTCAAATTCAGTCTGTACTTCTTCCGGAAGCAGATTCATTTGTGCAAGATACACAGCACCCCATCGCGCGTAATTTGTGTGATCATAACGATAGAAGTATGGTAGCATCTTCTGAAAGGCATACAGATGTAGGGCCCACATTCCATCTCTTTGAGCCCTGATAAACAGCAGAAGGATACGGACCATATCCATAAATTTCCACCAGTACTCGAAATTAGGATTCTTCTTCTTTTGTGCGATGAAGGATGATATTAGTACGCGGTATCTGGCAGATGATAGCAGATCAAGCAGTTTCACAAATTCTTCTTCCTCATCTAACTGAACATACTTCTCAAGTGTTTGTTTCAGTTCGTTGTCTTCCTCTTCTGTGAAGGCTAAAAGTTGCGGAAGAAGTAGTTGCCAGGTGGCCTTGTTGTAGTCTTTTCCCGCCAACACGCGCTCTACGGTTCGTGGACCTAAAATACCACTCTCTATCCAGATGGTTGGTAGTCCAGAGTATTGGATATGCTGACCTAGCACCTTTAAGAAATTCATCGATGTGTGAAGACCTCCAAGTCGTGGAATGAGGGTGTCCATATACTCTGGTACCACCCATTTAAGCTCCATCAGTTGGGGGAAAAGAGCTTGATCAACCGTCAACACAACGTGTTTCTGATTAAGCGATTCGGCAACTTGTACTATTCGTTTTACGACGGTGTTTAAAGTGTCAATATTATGCGCGGGAGCCAGTATGATTGGCATATAACCAATTGTGCTTACTTCGGGGTTGGTCTCAGAATGTTTTTCATTAAAACTTGTCCAGCCAGATTTCGGATCTTCATTTTGCCGTTTAAGGAAAAATGCCATATCTATTGCCTCTGCCTTTAAAGCCAATGGACAAGCTTCGATTGATTGTTTGAACCATTCCTCCTTGACATCTTTGTTGAACTGTGGTTCAGCAGTACCTTCTCTGATGTAGGCAGGCAAGATAGTGTTCATCTCCTCTGGAACTTTAAGAGTTGCACTCTTAGTCGGTGTAATGTTCTTAAGGAGATCAACTGATTCTGGACCTCTTTGCCAGGCTGCATATTGTGTAGCGTGAAATGTGTTTTGTCCATCAAGTGTTCCCTCGTTGATATCAATGTTGTCGGCGGTAAAATGGACAAATCGTCCTTCAGCTAGATTTGTAGGAATCACTGTTCCGTTGTCTGTGTTCATTGTTGAAAGTGTGTGCTCGGCGAGGGCGGTATCGACTCGACGAACATCCCTGTAGCTGATTATATGACCGGCAGTATGAAACAGTTCTACTAGTTTCTTTGATCGCGTTGCCTGATGAAGACTACAGCCAAGACCAACGTGTTTTGGTGTCCATCTTCGGCCTCCACTCACACTATACACCAGATCCTGTGCAATGCTAAGCACTCTAGTTTCCACAAGGTGTTCTTGTTTTCTGACGCAAGCAGTTTTTCGTGGACTCATTGCGGTACCCAGACCACCTTCAGCACCATCGTCTTTACTACCACTACCGCCACCACAGTCATCATCACTAACACCGCCACCACCACAATCATCATCACTACCGTCACCACAATCATCATCACTACCACCACCACAATCATTATCACCACCACAATCATCACCACCACCACCACCACCACCACCACCACCACCACCACCACCACCACCACAATCATCATCACTACCACCACCACCACAATTATCATCACCACCACAATCATCACCACCACCACCACCACCACCGCAATCATCACTACCACCACCACCACCACCACCACAATCATCATCACTACTACCACCACAATTATCATCACTATCACAACGATCACTACCACCAACACCACCACCGCAATCATCACTATCATCATCCTCATCGTCACCATCATCATCGCTATCATTATCATCGTCAATGGCATCACTCTCGTCGCTTTTGTCATCGTCAACACAATCACTTAGCCCATTTTCAAGGAGACACTGTCCGCCAAGGATAAGCCTTATGAACATGTACAAACTGTCTGGGACACATGCGATAGCATCTTCTTTGCAGACGTTGAGACCCTGGTGCGCAGGCATCCCTAATATATCAGAGCGAAGCTTCAATGCCACATGTACCATCGAGAGGAATTCATCCCTTTCATCAGGTTGATAGACGGGAATTACAGTGTCTGACTGACTTTGTTGATTCAAAACTTCTGAGACAGGGATATGACAGAATTTAGTAGGTACTAACACTGTTTGCCGCTCAGAAATCGCTTGGTCACGAAGCAGGACAAAATCATAAATGTCTGCAACATGTGGTGCCATGTATTCCTTGAATGTCGTCATGCGACTTCTAAACGATGGAGGGATACAAATGTTCTGTTCAGTGGACAAGAAGCAGTAACGAAGCCACACCTCTTTAAGCTCCAAAATATGACCTTGTTCTGCAGATTGTTTAAGCTCGTGGATAAGCCACACCAGCACTGTTCCACTTTCATCCTTTGTTATGTTTGTTGACCGAGATACGTTTCTTATGAACTTCTTATAGCAATTTGGATGGTATTTGCCCTCTGCCGCGATTAGGTCATTTACACCTGCCACACGCAAAGAAAGGTCGTGGTCACATTTTGCTCCCTGAAGTATTCGTTGACTCATTTTAAAAGTTGTTACTGAGCACGTTGTTCGCGTTTTAGACGTTTTTCCGTCCTGGCAAAACATGCATAATCCCCAGTCGATCGGGGGAGTTCTGCTGCGAAGTACCGAGCTTGCAGACTGTCCTGGCGGAAGTTTCCTGTAGAAGTCGAGAGATTTTCTTAATCTATTTATCTTTCCCTTATCAGTGAACTTTGCATAGCAGCTCTTGTGCCAATACAATCCCTCTGCGTAAGAAACTCAAGAAACCGATACAGATACAACATAAAACCATTCAGAATTATCCTTTAAAAAGAAACCTGTAAATATGTTTGGTTTAGGCCTATATTCGCACTTTTTGCTCACCGACAAGGGTTTTTGGCTATCAAAATGTTTATCAACTCTTTTTTTCCCCTTTTTTTTAAAATTTGGTCCCATGCCCTTTTTACTCCCATAAGACACGGTTAGCCAAAAGCTGCCCTGTGATTGGTCAATTTCGCGGCTAAGACCTAACAAGATGGCGCCTGATGGTGTGTATTTGGGCCATTTTTTCGTAGGGCACCCGCAGTCCAGTTATATAGAGGTCAGTGTTGAGAATTAACTTAGGAGGTGTTTACAGGAGGCCCACCGAACTCAGGCTGCATGGACTGATTTCGGGTCGGTTGTAATGTTTTTACTATAGATCGTTTTCATGAGTCCAGCCTGAGATTCAGTTCACGCCAGCCTAATCTCAGGTCGCCTGCTAGACCAAACTGAAGCACTTTCACCTCTCAAACTCAATACGTTGTTTTAAATGAGATTGGTGTCAAATCCACATAAAATAATAGAGATCTTACGATGCTAGGAGGACGACGGCGGTTAAAACGCAAGATAAGTTTTACAACTTAAAGAAGTCACGGCTAACTGACTGCTAGAAATACATGATCGCAACAACCCCTCGCCCATTTTTAATATATACATTTTTGTAAACCACCCCCACCACCACCATCACACACACTTTCTGGTTTTGGTTGTTTTGTTTTTTATTTAAGTCTATTATAGTTTTTATATTTAGTCTATGTAATAATAAAATTAACAGCCTGAAAAATTTTGAATAGAAAGAGAGAAACAAACCAGTATAACATCAAAGAAAATTCATTGGCAAAGTTCACCTGGCTGTAGTCATGTACTGTAGTATTAAGTATTGACACACCGAAAGAGCATACAAAGTCAATATTAAAAAAGAAACTATAGCCCTAAACTAAGACTATAGTCCTATAAGTCTAAGACTATAGTCCTAAGACTAAATTTATAAGACTATAGTCCTAAGACTAAATTTATAAGACTATATATAGTCCTGACTAAATTTATAAGACTATAGTCCTAAGGCTATTAAGTCCTAAGACTAAGACTATATATAGTCCTAAGACTAAGACTATAGTCCTAAGACTAAGATTATAGTCCTAAGACTATAGTCCTAAGACTAAGATTATAGTCCTAAGACTATATATAGTCCTAAGACTAAGATCATAGTCCTAAGGCTATAGTCCTAATACTAAGATTATAGTCCTAAGACTATATATAGTCCTAAGACTAAGATTATAGTCCTAAGACTATAGTCCTAAGACTAAGATTATAGTCCTAAGACTATATATAGTCCTAAGACTAAGATTATAGTCCTAAGGCTATAGTCCTAATACTAAGATTATAGTCCTAAGACTATAGTCCTAAGACTATAGTCCTAAGACTAGGACTATAGTCCTATAACAACGAGATGAACCAAATAACAAATTTTCATTCAAAATAGATAATAGTGGCCAAGAAAAGACACAATGCCACGTCCTAGCGTCCAAAGACAACTGTAGACAAGAATATTATTTATATTGCATGATTTTCTTTTTCAAGACTCAGCTAAACTGTTAAATATGAATCTCCTACCGTTAAACTTTCTTCTGCTTTTGTCACCACAAACACTGCCAATTCAGTCTATACTCTTTTCAGAATTCAGATTGTTTTTCTCGTTCGGTTTCTTTCGGTTTCTCCGTGACCAGGCATCATTCAGTTCTCTTCAAGATCTAAAAAGCCGTTTGTTTCAAACTGATTTCTTCATCGTTCTCCCTCGAGTTAAGTAGAATACACCAGAGCAGATTTCTTTACAGGCTTCGGCCAGTTTCAGGACACAGTGTCGTTTTCGGTCTACCAGTAACCTGCTATTCGCATTCCGAACTGCGAAAGTTCAAAGTTGCGGATTTGTTGACATATATATATATATATATATATATATATAAACATCTCGCAGAATTTCTTTCCCATTTGCTGTAATTTCGCGTGTACTCCACGCGTGTCGAGATTAGCACCCTCACCCGGGCTCCGGGCCTTCGGCCCTACGCCCGGGCTCGGGGATTATATTTGATATTTGAAGCTAGTTTAATGACTTCCAAAACGCCCCAGTATTGCTAAAAAGATTGTAGTGTCCGTATTGAAGTCAATCTCAAGCAACAGTTCTCATCTTTTGGCCGTTCACGTCGTCCTGAAGATGTGAAAATGCTCTAAGTGGCGTTGTAAAAAGAACGAGGACGCTGTTGAGATTATTCTAGGGATTAAAAATTATTCATTCTCTTTGTTCCACAACTAGAATTGTTTTCTTTAGAAGACGTCGTCGTTGAAGCTGAAGTTGCCGTCGTAGTTCGTAAGTTCCCTAATGATTCTCCAGCGGTCACGAGCTGTAAGGCAATTGGCACAAATCTTTGAGTAACAGCGAAACCAAGCCTATATAGTTTCAAGGCTGAGCTCATGTAAAACTAACTGAGACGCAAAATTCAGGCCGGCCTCATGTAAACACACCCTCAGTCACACGGTTAACAACTCGCCAGAATACGACTATTAGTGGAAGTAAAACGTGCAAAAATGCAAGATCGTGACACCCAAGAAAGAAAAAAAAATAGGAAAAAACCCGAGCCGAAACCTAGACTCGGCCTACTACAGGTAGCCCAAATAATGAGTTAAATGCTTTGCTTAGGCTGATTTGCATTAAGTTCGGCGCATGAGAATAGCGACGGCCTAAAAGGGTGTATTTACATGGATGAAATTGTCCCTGTCAAGGGGGTCATCGTGGCCCCAGAGCTACAGTTTACGGAGTGTTTATATGAGGAAAAGTTGTCCCTGCAGCAGGGTGACCTTCGATTGTCCCGAAGGGCAAACCAACTTTTAACCAATCACGTTGTAGCGTTCCTTTTGGAGTTGTGTCGGGTAGTTGAGTGGAACTGTTTACACGGGAGAAAGTTGCCTCACCCCCCAGGGTCACCCTCATCACCGTCATGTAAAGCCTGGTTCTCATATATCGCCGATCGTCGCCGACCCATGATTTAGATGCATGTTAAGTAAAAGAATAAAAGCACTGCTTTTCTGCATTGTTCTTTATTACTTAACATGCTGCTGCACTTCGTGTTTTAAGATGCATCTAAATCATGGGTGAATTGAATTTAATACTTTATTTAAACACGGTAAATCTCATCGGCGACGATCGGCGACGATCGGCGACCATCGGCGACAGAATTTTTGAAAAAAGGCTTTGGATATAGCGGTGCCATGCTGTGGAATCATCTTTCCCAAGATTCCAAACAATCTGAAACACTCTGTTCTTTCAAAAGAGCGATACGTCAGACTTTGAGTTGAGCTGTAGGTACTGCTAGATTGCACTAATAATCTCAATTTTTAACTTGTCTTTCTCTTTTGTAAATACTAAAATTTTTAAACCTCCTTTTATATATATATTAATATTGATTATTTTGTAAATAGTTATTGTGTGACGCCCCTCGTGGAAATCAGCGTATGTTGTCCGAGGCTAGCGTGTTTAAATAAAGTTTTACATACATACATACATACATACATACATACATACATACATACATACATACATATGAGAACCAGGCTTAAAGCCTGGTTCTCACTTGTCGTAAGAATCGCAGCAATGTTATGCTGGCCAATGTCATTGAGTGCTGCCAGTCTAGACAGCGTGATTTGCATATATACAGCAGTCAAGACACAATACAATATTATTCTATTATTCTATTGTTCTATTGTGTCTTGACTGCTGTATATATGCAAATCACACAGTCTAGACTGATAGCACTCTATGCCATTGGCCACGATAACATTGCTGCGATTCTTACGACAAGTGTGAACTAGGCTTAAACACCCGCTGTCGCGACTAAATAAAATGAATGCAAAGTTGGCTCTCCCAGGGTGGCTCGGGGGGAGGAGGGTGACCCTTCAGTAGGGACAACTCTTGTCCATATAAACGGGACCTATGTTTTTGCTATTATATGGTTGAGCTTGTTTTCGGGTCATTACGCCAAACGGCGCACGCTGGTTGGTTGCTGAGAGGTCCGGAAAAAGCCGTAATGCCCTCTCGGCACTGTGAGAGGGCATTACGTCATTTTTAATGGCCCGCAAGTTTTGGCGGGAAAATTGCTGAGTTGATTTGAATGAAAATAGAAGCGAATTAGATATATTCGTTGGAAAATTTTGAACAATACGTCCTGAAATATTAGTGTTTCTTTTTATAAAAACTTCTTATTTAAAAGCGCGAAAAATAAAAGCCTAACAGGTGTAAACATGAAGCGAAACGGACAAGCTCAAAAGAAAGAACTAAGGTGAACAGCGACATCAGATCAAGACAAACGTAGAACTAAAAACAGATACGAAAACAAACCAAAAGCCATATAATAAAAGGCTTATTAACCTCGTTTTCTTGGTCTGTACGGGAAAGTATTTGCCCTTGGTTTTATCGCAAAAACCTCGCTCCTTCGACGCTCGGTCTGTACGAAAACCTCAGGCGAATACTTTCCCGTATAGACTTCGAACTCGATTAATAAGCCTTTAGTAATCCACAATGCGGTGTTTTCGCTGCTGTATTTTGCAGGCACTTCGATGTGAAGGACAAAAGTGGAAAGGAATCAGCAAAATTGTTTTCGGTTCCTGATTTTATTGGTGATGCGTGTAAAGTTATTGCTTCTAAGATTCGTGGCGCAGTTGCAGGAGTACAGTTTGATGACTTTCACAAAGTATGTATTGTTAAAGTTTTTTATTAGACATTTGCAGGGCTCTATCTTAGGTTCTTTATTCTTTATATTAAAGTGCCTATGAAACGAAAATTAAGTTTGTCTTATTTGAAAGAACACTTAAAATGGTAGAGTAACATATTTTGTCTGCCTGCTCCGCAGGCGTCTCTCAGGATTTATTAGATAAACGCATTTATACAGGCAAATATTAGTTGAAACGCATCAAACGACGCGCGCGCGCGAAAGACTAGAGGCACGGGAAACTAATGCAAAGAAAAGGGCGGGGATTCCCTGCAGGATGCTGAGAGCTCGCGAAAAGAAAAATATAACGGAGACGTCTGGGTACGGAGCAAATATTTTGCAGTTTTTCGTTTCCTTGCTTCGTTCTTGAGATATTTTAGTTTGTTTGATATGCAAATTAAACATTTTGACGTCACACGTGCATAATGAGTTATCGTACAGAGGAGCATGGCAGGAGCGCTCACTGAAAATTTCAAGAGAATCTGATGCGTAGTTTTCGCACTATTAACTCTCAAATTTTGCCATGGCTAGTTTGTTCTTGGAAAAAAATTGGGCTTTCGGTAACAATGCTTATGACGTACGCAAATGGACAACTGTGCATAAGAACACTAGATTTCACTATTAATGATCCATCTGCGTACTACATAAGGCATTGTTACCAAGAAGCCCAAATTTCCCCAAAACAAACTATCCACGGCAAATTTTGAGAGTTGATAGCGCGAACACTACGCATCAGATTCTCTTGAAATTTTCAGTGAGAGCTCCTGTCATGCTCCTCTGTACAATAAAACAACAAAAATGCCAACGTATTTTTCACTTCATAGACACTTTAAAGCCGTCCTGGACTAGTGTTATAAATGCGTTATGTGTAATTTGTTTTGTCGAAAGCCACAGTAATATTTTGAAAAGTATAATGTTCTTGCTGCTTATGCAAACAAATAAGCGTGAAAGTCAGTGTAAAGCGTAAGAGAAATTTAAGATTGTAAACAAAAAGCTCAACGGTGTTTTATAGTGTCTGAAGCGACTTCCCGACTTAGTTTACTTGGAAGCTAATATTTCGCTTACTGTGGCTCAGAGCTTCACAACATTTACGAAGAATGGTATTATGAATATGTTCTTGCTGGTCGTGTAAACAAATCTGTGCGAAAGTTAGTTTTAAAAAAGCTACAAGTGTCGGCGAAATGTATCTAGTAGATAATAAATTTTAAGGGAGGTCTGGCCATGTCTGGGTTGGCATTGTTCAAGATACTGTTTACCGTATACTGTCTTTGATTTTCTTCTAAATGCCCACTAAAATTTTAAAATAGTAATACAGTTGATGTTCTTGGGCATAAATATGTTTTTGGCCCTTCTCCGTGGTAATTTTAACCCTTGCCTTCGGCTCGGGCTAAAATGAGCCTGAGTCGGGCCAAAAACATTTATGCCAAGAACATCAGCTCAATTGTTATAATAATTCTGCTTTACTTATAGAACTCTGCAAAAATTATTTGCACTTCAGTTTTCGGTTTGGACGAGAACCGTAAGATCTGCAAGAGTTTTTCGTTCCCAGCCAATAATTTGAACTTTACCAGTGTCGATATTCAGTCTGTTGAGCCAGTTGATGAACGTACGAGAGATACTTTGATGAAATCAGTACAGTGTACTGCCCGGTAAGCTAAATTTATGTATTTATATATTTTTATTTTCTATTTTTTTTCAATTTTTTATTTTTCATTTTTTATTTTTTATTTTCCATTTTCCACTTTCTACTTTTTACTTTTCATTTTATTATTATTTCGACACTCCAATCTAGTGTAGGACATGTTCAAAAAGCCAGAGTATTATAGCGTTAAACTATGTGTGTGTGTGTGTGTGTGTGTGTGTGTGTGTGTGTGTGTGTGTGTGTGTGTGTGTGTGTGTGTGTGTGTGTGTGTGTGTGTGTATGTATATATATATATATATATATATATATATACTGTATATATACTGTATATATACTGTATATATATATACTGTATATATATACTGTATATATATACTGTATATATATACTGTATATATATACTGTATATATATACTGTATATATATATACTGTATATATATACTGTATGTATATATATATATATATATATATATACTGTATATATTTAACAATTATTCACCGAAGTGGAGGTGAATAGTGCTGGTTATTCACCGAGCCGCTTCGGCGAGGTGAATATTCACCCACACTGAGGTGAATAATTGTTTTAGAATATACCTCATAAATGAAATAACAAGTTTAACATTCTTATATATTTTCGGTATTTTTATGCAAGACACGGCTGCTAGCAACTTGGGCACTTGGCGTACTCGATATTTGTCGACAAAACAGTTTTTACAACTTTTGAATATATTAATGGCTAGAAAATTGTAAAGAAACGTACCTGCGGACACTCTTCTACTTAATTGTTTTATTCTACAACATCAGCCTTGTTTATCAACAAAATCTGACTCCTGCTTCGGTAAACAAAGCAAAACTGTCCGCCATTTTGTTTTGCCCGCAGGTGAATAGTGCAGGATATCCCGAGCTTGAGGAACCAATCAGATTGCTTGAAAAGCACTATTCACCTGCGAGGTGTATGCTATATATATATATATATATATATATATATATAACAATTAGATTATGAGCTCGAAATTTCTATGAGTGAATAGTTGACGAGAGCGGAGCTCGAGTGCATGGCCGCGCGAGTACTGGTACTCAATTTGATACTCGCTATCTATTGACGAATAGATATCGAGTAGAGTAGCCAATCAGATTGCAGCATTTGCAATAGAATACTAGTAAGTTTCTACTAAATATATATATATATATATATATATATATATATATATATATATTTATCGTATATATTTATTTTTATTGTAAGAAAGTGGGCCAGCTTGGTCACTGGGATCACATAGGCGGATTTCCAGTCGTCGCACGAAGCAACTAGCAGCTCACTGCAGCTCACTGCGAGTACGCAGCTCATTGCGATAACTCGCGGGTTCTCAAGACTGATGAAGCGATAGCCGTATTTTTGAACAAACTTCGAGGTGTTTGGCTATCGTGATGAAGCACTCTTCTGAGTGTATGATATAGCATCTCAAACAAATCAGTATTTTAATAGAAAATCGAGGTGAAAGTTCGATTAATTTATGTAATTTCTTTCTTCAATATCCATGCAACACGGTAATGATTTCCTTTGTGCAGTTCTCCTCATGAATTACTAATGAGTTTAAAATGTCGACATAATTTGTTTTGATTGGTTTATTTACTGCGAGTACTTGCCGCGAGTGAAAAAATAGTTCAAAATTTTTAGCCACGAGCGCTAAAGTTGCTTCGTGCGAGGACTGGAAATCCGCCTTATGAACAGGTCCTCAATGTAGTTTTGTAGACATTAGGGTTGATTCGATCATCTAATAGAGGCTGTGCACGAATCACGTGACAAACGTAAAGTTTTAAAGTGCCACTAACTCCAAAAAATTTTTTCCGCAAATCTAAAAGCCGTTATTGAGTGGATTAGTCCAGTGAATAAATTATTGGTATTGGATATTTCTTTTGTCTTCTGTTGACCACCGAAGTTGCAAAAATTTGCATATGCATGTCCCATGGCGGAGAAGGAAAGGGAATGGGTATATTCATGGTGTGACATCAGACAAGTCAAACAAGGAACTCATTTGAGCTCTGTCTGCTGAATGCATAGAATTTTTACATTGAGTTAGTTGGGAAAATGAATTTTCAACCCATAAAATTCTATGTATTCACCAGACAGAGCTCAAAGGAGTTCCTTGTTTGACTTGTCTGACGTAACACCAGGAATATACCCATTCCCTTTCCTACTCCGCCATGGGACATGCAGATGCAACTTTGGTCGTCTACAGAAGATCAACGAAACGTCCAATACCAATAATTTATTAACTGGCCTAATCCACTCAATAAGGGCTCTTAGATTTGCGAGAAAAAGTTTTTGGGCTTAGTGGCACTTTAAGAAAACCTTGATTCGCTTCCTGAACATCACAGTTTTTTTAAGAACATAGCAAAATATACAATTTTGTTAATTTTTTTATTTCGTATTTTAGTATCTGAATAAATTATGACGAATGTAAATAATTATTAGAATTATTTGCATAGGTTATCTTCTGTTTAATTTTGATATTAAAGTATGATAAAAGTGAAAAATGAATCTCTTTTATATTATTTTTGCGTCTACATTGCTATAGAGCGTTTTCACTCACGTGATCGGTGGCCCATTGGGGTGGTGAAACAATACGAAATATTTGAATAAGAAAGAGCTAATTCCTATACCGTACACCAATATGGCCGCCATTTCATTGTTTTGGTACACCAATATGGCCGCCGTGACGTAAGATAAAAACGCTCTATAGCAACAGTAGACGTTATGTACCCGTAAAAATCTATCTGACCGTCTGGCTGGCTGGCTGGCTGGCTGGCTGAGTATTGTCACTTTTGTGACGTGATAGGTTTTCCTCTATCAGATTCATCAGCGCGCGAAACGTTCGGAGCGAATTACATAGCCAATGTAAGCGAAGGTGTGCCGATCTTCTCCGATGTAGCAACGAAGTATGTGATTTAGTGAATATGGCTCAAACTAAACAAACTTAACAAATGATGAAGTGAAGTGTATGTAGTATGCTGTATATTATTGTGTATGATAAATTGTGCGTATACATGTACGTTTAAGCTTGTAAATGTACCACATGCACTACATGTATATGTACATGTACAACTCATCAGATCATTTTAACTACATCTCATATGCAAATGCTACCACTTGCATGTAGGAGTGCATATTACAATGAATTTGGCTCAATGGTTAGAGCATCTAACCAGTCATTAGAAGGTTACAGGTTCAAACCCTGTCTTGGGCTCAGAAATCTTTTCTGAGTAATTGAGTTTGACGAACGTCCACCAAATGTCTGTTATATACTGTATTGTGTAAGTATGTTGCATTATTACTGAGGAAAGTAAATAACATTGCGGAAAATCCTGGACCCATTGTTTATATAATTGACTGAGGTCAAAAACCTGCCAGTTTTAGTGAGGGAAAACAATCTGAGTCAGTTTTAGCTGTTGCTGACTGCGATGATATGCAGACAATATATAGTCAGTATGTAATTTATTATGACAGTATTATTTCTGCATGTGTTACACATAGTAGAAAATTCTCATGCTAAACTAGTCAAATATCAACAAACATTCTGAAAAGTTCTTAATATGTATTTTAGCAAATTAAATTGGCTATTTCCTGATTTGGTATATTGCTATATCCTCTGTTATATTAATTACACATTTACACTGCTTGTCAGTGTCTTTGATGATTATTTCAACCAAAGGCCATTCACATGATCTGATTAACTGGACTCAATTTTACTCCTGGTGCATGTAATGTGGATTTACTTACTGTACAGGTAGTAGTCAGTTATGTCTTATCGCAATTACTATACATGTAGTTGTTTTTATTAAATTATATGTATCATGAGAAAAATCAGATTATGTGAAGAGATTGTTGCGCATGACGTCACCATCATATATTGGTTGATTTTCTGCTTGGCAAACACTCTTGACTTAGCAAGGGTATTAGAAATTAACGGAAATCAACCAAGATGGCGTCCAATGTCACGTGATTGCAAACAATGTACACTATACTGTAGCCCTATATGTAGACGCATGTACGTATTGCGTACCTATTTTTTAGTTTGGTTACTAAAAAGGCTAAGACAATAAAGCATTGCATAGGTTTATAAGATCTTAATTATGGCGGCCATCTTGGATGGCTTGCAAAGGGATCTAAGATGGTCGCCATAATTAATGTCTAAAATAAATATAGAATATTCTATTTTATAAGTCTTTTAGCTTACCAAACTAAAAAATAATACAGAAAAGTATTACCATTTCATTGTTACCATAATTTAATATCAAAATCAAAGAGAATGATACAGTCGCTTGCACCTAAGTGGAAACACCGCCCGTCAAAACATGTTCTATTTCAAGGGCAAACATAAAAGTTTTCCTTGGAAACATATTATGTTTCCCTTCGATACGTACATGTTTGTGCTCTTAGCCAATCACGTCTTCCCAATCCCACGGTGTCAATTTCAAAACGGTTCACTTTTGAACATGTTTTGAACATGTTTTGATGGGCGGTGTTTCCACTTAGCTGCAAATGACAGTAACCTATGCAAATAATTCTAATTGATTATTTGCATACGTCATAATTTATTCAGACATTAAAGTACGAAATTAAAAAATGAACAAAATTGTGTATTTTGGTATGTTCTTTAAGGTTCTATAGTTTTCAAAAACAAATCAAGGTTTTAAAAATAATTAGATTTTTTTGTAACATAAATTTTTGTAACAAAATTGCTTTGTAACATATTTTTAATAATTTATTTGTATGTTTATTTTTTATTTATAATGAGTGCATACATGTGCATGTCCTTTGTGAAGGGCATGGCGGCAGAATCGGCAGTCTCAACAGCAGATCAGTCGGCAAACCAGGCAAGAACAAAGTAAAACGCCGCCAACCAATCAATGTTCATGATAAAGAGCTTCTGCGAAAATTCAACCAATGAGAATAAGTCATATAATGGTCCAAATCAGGCAAAAAAAGACAACGAAATCAGGCAAACCAATGAACGAGCGTAATAGAATTCGTTTTAGCTATTTAGCCAATCACCGCAGCTAATACAATAGCACAAATCAGGCAAGATGAAGAACAAAGTTAAGCCGCGCTCTGTTTACACGGTGCTGCGTGCGTATCATATATTCGCGTGACCAGAGTAACTAGATATTATTGACTTGGATAGTCTTGTAGAGTGTAGCAGTGAATATACGGGAAAACTATAGAAAGAGATTTTTTTCTGCGCCTTTTTTCACCTTAGTCGTTTGACTTGTTTGACTAACGTTAAATCCGCCCCAGAATTCATGCCCATGTATTCACTCATTGTTGTTTAGCACAGTACGGGTCTGATTTAACCTTGATATTTTTCTCTGAATTTTGTTACTTTTATTATCTACTGTATTTATACATTTGTAATACTGTATTTAATTAACCATATTTTATTTTAATCTAATGGGAAGTTGACTCGAAAACTTTAGTTACTTCAACTTCCCAGCACCTTTTCTTTTTTATATATACTTTAACCATGTATTATGTAAAACTCAGAGTGCAAGTTAAACTTCATTTCATTTCATTTCATTTCATTTCATTTCATTTCATTTCATTTCATTTCATTTCATTTCATTTCATTTCATTTCATTTTATTTCATTTCACGTGACCTGTGCAAAGCGTCGATAGTAAACAGCTAATTTCTTTGACTACAGACATGAGACAGCTAGAATTGCAGATGAAGCAGCAGTGAGCCCAGCAAAATTGAAAGCTAAAGTTGTCGAAATTCAAACTGTAAGTAAAAGTAACGATACTGCATGCATGTAAGGGATCTCTACGTCTTATTTTTAAAATACGATACGGTCCATGTAGGTATAGCAGAAAGTGCCAAAGATTATACATATATAAAAAGTCCCAAAATGGTGGAATAGTGAACACTGAGCAGGTGTCCGCTTGAGAGGCGTGTCTGTTTGAGAGAGCTGTCCGCTTAAGAGAGGTGTCTGCTTAACAGAGGTTGATGTTGTCATTAATTATGTTGCGATTATGTTGGCATTATCTTGCGTTTACATGTTGCAATTATGTGTTGCATATAATGGCAACATAATTAATGGCAACAAAATCGCAAATAATAGTAGCATAATGGCAACATAATGGCAACACAATCGCAACAAATCGCAACAAATCGCAACAAATCTGATTTTGTTGCGATTGCAAATCGCAACAAATCGATTTACAAATCTGATTTGTTGCGATTTGTTGCTATTTTTCGCAACAAATCGCAACAAATCGCAACAAATCGCAACAATCGCAACAAATCGCAACAAATCACAACAAATCGCAATAAATCGCAACAAATCGCAACAAATCACAACAAATCGCAACAAATTACAACAAATCGCAATAAATCGCAACAAATCACAACAAATCGCAACAAATCGCAACAAATCACAACAAATCCCGAAAAATCGCAACAAATCACAACAAATCGCAACAAATCGCAACAAATCACAACAAATCGCAGCAAATCGCAACAAATCGCGACAAATCGCAACAAATCGCGACAAATCGCAACAAATCGCAGCAAATCGCAGCAAATCGTAACAAATTATAACAAATCGCGACAAATCGCAACAAATCGTAACAAATCGCAACAAATCCCAAAAAATCGCAACAAATCGCAACAAATTACAACAAATCGCAACAAATCGCAACAAATCGCAACAAATTACAACAAATCGCAACAAATCGCAACTAATCGCAACAAATCAGATGTGTTGCAATTTGCAAATCACAACAAATCGCAACAAATCACAACAAATCGCAACAAATCGCAATAAATCGCAACAAATCGCAACAAATCGCAACAAATCACCACAAATCGCAACAAATCGCAACAAATCCCAAAAAATCGCAACAAATTACAACAAATCGCAACAAATCACAACAAATCCCGAAAAATCGCAACAAATCACAACAAATCGCAACAAATCGCAACAAATCACAACAAATCGCAGCAAATCGCAACAAATCGCGACAAATCGCAACAAATCGCGACAAATCGCAACAAATCGCAGCAAATCGCAGCAAATCGTAACAAATCGCAACAAATCGCAACAAATCACAACAAATCGCAACAAATCACAACAAATCAAAACAAATCAAAACAAATCACAACAAATCGCAAGAAATCACAACAAATCGCAACAAATCGCAACAAATCACAACAAATCGCAACAAATCGCAACAAATCACAACAAATCGCAACAAATCACAACAAATCGGAACAAATCGCAACAAATCGCAACAAATCACAACAAATCACAACAAATCGCAACAAATCCCAACAAATCGGAACAAATCGCAATGAATCACAACAAATCGCAACAAATCACAACAAATCGCAACAAATCACAACAAATCGCAACAAAGCGCAACAAATCACAACAAATCGCAACAAATCACAACAAATCGCAACAAATCGCAACAAATCGCAACAAATCACAGCAAGTCGCAACAAATCACAACAAATCGCAACATATCGCAACATATCGCAACAAATCGCTAACCAATCGTAACAAATCGCAACAAATCACAACAAATCAAAACAAATCAAAACAAATCATAACAAATCGCAACAAATCGCAACAAATCGCAACAAATCACAACAAATCGCAACATATCGCAACATATCGCAACAAATCGCTAACCAATCGTAACAAATCGCAACAAATCACAACAAATCAAAACAAATCAAAACAAATCAAAACAAATCAAAACAAATCATAACAAATCGCAACAAATCGCAACAAATCGCAACAAATCGCAGCAAATCGCAACAAATCACAACAAATCGCAACAAATCGCAACAAATCACAACAAATCGCAACAAATCGCGACAAATCGCAACAAATTAATCGCAACAAATCGCAACAAATCGCAATAAATTGCAACAAATCACAATAAATCGCAACAAATCGCAACTAATCACAACAAATCGCAACAAATCACAACAAATCACAACAAATCGCAACAAATCGCAACAAATCACAACAAATCGCAACAAATCACAACAAATCACAACAAATCGCAACAAATCGCAACAAATCGCAACAAATCGCAACAAATCGCAACAAATCGCAACAAATCACAACAAATCGCAACAAATCACAACAAATCGCAACAAATCGCAACAAATCGCAACAAATCACAGCAAATCGCAACAAATCACAACAAATCGCAACATATCGCAACATATCGCAACAAATCGCAACAAATCATAACCAATCGTAACAAATCGCAACAAATCACAACAAATCAAAACAAATCAAAACAAATCATAACAAATCGCAACAAATCGCAACAAATCGCAACAAATCACAACAAATCGCAACAAATCGCAACAAATCACAACAAATCGCAACAAATCGCAACAAATCGCAACAAATCACAACAAATCGCAACAAATCGCGACAAATCGCAACAAATTAATCGCAACAAATCGCAACAAATCACAATAAATTGCAACAAATCACAATAAATCGCAACAAATCGCAACTAATCACAACAAATCGCAACAAATCACAACAAATCGCAACAAATCGCAACAAATCACAACAAATCACAACAAATCGCAACAAATCACAACAAATCACAACAAATCGCAACAAATCGCAACAAATCGCAACAAATCGCATCAAATCACAACAAATCGCAACAAATCACAACAAATCGCAACAAATCACTACAAATCACAACAAATCGCAACAAATTGTAGTGTTTCTATGCTAGTTTTAGTCACGTGTGTAACGAGTGGGATAACCCGGATGACCACATGGGAACTGGGTCTTTTTGGGTCTAAGAGTTAGCAGTGCAAGAGTGAAATAAAAGCTTAAGACAAAACACCACATTGGCGACGAGGGGATGGGATCTAAGTTCCCCGATAAATTTTAATAATTGAACATGAACAATCGTTGAATAAAATCAACAAGAACTGAAGAACATGGCAGCAGCTCTACCGCAGTTTGCTGAATTTGATGTTAACTCGGATGGTGCAGTCAGTATTCGTTGGAAGAAATGGCTCACTCGTTTTAAAAATCTTCTGCTTGCATTGCGTGTAGACGACACTAAAAGGCAAAGAGCTCTTTTACTACACTTTCTGGAGAAAGCGTAAACGAAATCTTTGAAACGTTACCCAACACCGAGGCTGGAGAAGACGAAAACCCGTTTGAAAAGGCAACGACAGCGTTAACCAACTATTTCACCCCCAAGAAGAATCGAGAGTACGAGGTATACGTGTTCCGCAAGGCCAAGCAAGAAAGTGGAGAAGGTATTTCCGCGTTTCACACTCGTCTATACGACAACTAGCGACGACTTGTGAGTTTACAGACAACGACAGGGAAATCAAAACCCAAATTGTGCAGAACTGCCTATCGCACAAACTTCGCATGAAAGCACTACAAAACCCGGAACTCATCTTAACTCAGCTACTGGACGCTGGAAGAGCCATGGAACTGTCTAAATCCCAAGCGGAAAACATCGAAGAGAAGCAGAACGTGAAGAAACTCACGAGGAATACGCCAAGAAGAACTTCGAAGCAAAACCAAGATGGCGGACATGTTGACAGGAAGTCAGACGGCGCGAAAACAACCCGGAGTTCTGTACCCGGAGACGTTAGCAAGTGCCGGAACTGTGGCAAAGGGTATCCACTCCCGGGTGGCAAAACAGCATGCCCCGCCTACGGAAAGAGTTGTCGAGGCTGTGGAAAACAAAACCACTACGAAGCCGTATGTAGAGCAACGAATGCTAAAAAGAAAAACGAGTTCAAGGACCGAAAGAAACTCAAGGTTCAAAACCTTGTCGATGACAGCTCCAGTTCAGAAGATTCAGAAGATGCCTATGCGTTTTCCGTCAGTCAGGCTAGTAAACAGCAATCGCAGCCCATGTTCAAGATCATCATTCACGACAGTCCAATGACAATTATGGCTGACTCTGGTGCTAGTGTAAATGTACTAGATGAGAGAGACTACCAAGCGTTGCCAAAGAGTCCTAAGCTTCAGGAAACAAAAGTGAAGATTCATCCATACAAGTCCAACAAGTCGCTGAAAGTTTTGGGAAAATTCAAGACCGTTTTGAAATTTAAGACGAAGTGCGTAGAAGACAAACTTTACGTAGTCCAGAGATCAGGTGGCTCGCTACTCAGCTGGAAAACATCACAAGAACTTGGACTCTTGAAAGCAGTCCACCAAGTCAATGAAACGAACTCCCCGAGAACAGAGCAGCTGATCAAGGAGTACGACGAACTATTCCATGGATTCGGGAAATTGAAAGGTTACCAGATTAAACTCCATATCGATGAGAGTGTCCCGCCAGTCGCACAACCTCACCGAAGGGTTCCGTTTCACGTACGTCGGCAGTTGGAAGAGCAACTAAAGCGAGACGAGGAACTTGGAGTTGTCGAGCGCATTGAAGGTCCCACGCCATGGGTATCGCCTATCGTGGTAGCACCCAAGCCAAAGTCTCCTGGAAAGGTCCGCGTATGCGTAGACATGCGCCAAGCAAATCAGGCCGTCAAACGGGAACGCCATGTCACACCTACAATCAAAGAGATCATTGGTGACTTGAATGGTGCTAACGTTTTCAGCAAATTGGATCTAAACCAAGGGTATAACCAGCTCGAGTTGGCACCAGAATCGCGGTATATCACCACTTTTGGTACGCACCTGGGCCTGATGCGATATAAGAGGCTGAACTGTGGTATTTCAAGCGCAGCGGAAATCTTTCAGAATGTAATTCGTGAAACTCTCGAAGGCATCCCTGGGGCTCTCAACATTAGTGACGACATCCTAGTCTTTGGAAAGACGCAGAGCGCCCACGATCAAAGTCTGGAGGCAGTATTCAGGAGGCTGAAAGAACGTGGTTTAACCCTGAACAAGCACAAATGCGAGTATGGCAAAGACAAGCTGGAGTTCTTTGGTTATGTCGTTTCTGGAGAGGGTATTACACCGGATCCCAAGAAGATTGAAGACATCGTCAACCTACAGACACCAACATCTGCATCCGAAGTTCGAAGCCTGCTGGGAATGACTAATTACTGTTCGAGATTCATCCCAGACTATGCAACCAAGACCGAACCGCTACGCAAGCTGACCCACAAGGATCAACCTTGGGAATGGACATCGCAGCACGACCACGCCGTTACCCAATTGAAAGAAGCATTGGTGAATGCACCGGTTACAGCATACTTTGATCCAGCCAAAGATACCGAAATTTCGGTCGACGCCAGTCCTGTGGGATTAGCTGCCATTCTCTCGCAAGTAGATGGCGAAACTAACCACATCGTCACCTATGCAAGTCGTTCCTTATCCGAGACCGAGCAGCGCTGTAGCCAGACAGAACGCGAGGCCCTTGCCATCGTCTGGGCCTGCGAACATCTTCATCTGTACATATATGGAAAGCCTGTGACAATCTACACCGACCACAAGCCTCTATAGTGGCCATCTATGGCAACCCAAGTTCTAAACCTCCTGCCAGAATCGAGAGATGGGCTCTCAGACTTCAGCCGTACCAACTGACCGTGCGTTATCGAAAAGGGGAAGGAAACCCAGCTGATTACTTGTCACGCCATCCCTCCAAACAACCAACCACAGCTAGTCGAGAACAGAAGATCGCAGAAGAGTATGTCAATTACATTACCATGACCTCAACACCAAAGGCACTAACGGTCCATGAAATCGAAGAAGCTACCAAAGTTGATGCGACCTTGCAAGCAGCATCCAAGGCAATTGAGACGGATAACTGGTACGAAGCATCTAAGCGATCAGACGTGGACAGTCTGGCTTATAACGCGTTGCAGAAGGTAAAAGATGAACTGACAGTAAGCGCGACAGCCCAAGTAATTCTTCGAGGAACAAGAATAGTCGTCCCCAGCAAACTATACAAGAGCGCGTGGTAAGCTTAGCACACGAGGGGCACCAAGGCGTCGTAAAAACAAAGTCGCTCCTACGCGAAAAGGTGTGGTTTCCCGGCATTGACAAGATGGTAGAGAAGAAAGTCCAGTCATGCTGTGCGTGTTTGATCTCCACGCCGGAGTCTAAACGCGAACCACTCAAGATGTCTCCACTACCGAAAGCCCCATGGTCAGAAGTCAGCATGGATTTTGCAGAACTTCCAAACAGCGAGTATCTCTTGATAATCACGGATGACTACTCCAGATACCCGATCGTCGAAACAGTCAAGTGCACTTCAGCTAATACAGTGATTGCAAGGGTAGACAAAGTATTCTCCGAATTTGGAATACCAGACGTAGTAAAGACGGACAACGGACCGCCTTTCAACAGCCATGAGTTCCAGTCATTCGCGCAAGTTGTCGGTTTCAAACACCGAAAGATAACTCCAAGATGGCCAAGAGCAAATGGCGAAGTCGAGCGGTTTGTGAGAACGATAAAGAAGGTGGTCAAAACGGCGACCGTAGAGCATAAGAATTCGAAACAGGAAATGTATCGGTTCCTTAGGAACTTCAGAGCAACTCCTCACACTACAACAAGGGTTCCCCCAGCAACGGCGTTATTTGGTCGAACACTAAAGACGAAGTTACCCGAGTTGGAAAAGAGTCTACAAGATCCAGCAGTCGAGGAAAACGATCGCAAGGCGAAGTCGAAGATGAAGAAATATGCGGATGCCAAAGCCTATGTTCAACCTTCAACAATCCAGGAGGGTGATACAGTATTTGTCAAGCGTGATGACTCGAAGAGAAAGAGAGATACACCCTACCGACCCGAGTCATACGTCGTTGTGCAGAAGAAGGGATCTATGGTGACAGCAACGAACAACAACGCAACGATTACCAGAAATTCTTCGTGTTTTAAGAAAGCACCCAGCGACAATGACGATGATGGAGAGACAAGTGACGAAGAAGACGTTAATAATCCTGTGCATGAACCTGATGTAACGGCAACCAAAGCCATTGAATTACCTCGCTATCCCAGAAGAGCGAGAAAGCGTCCTACTAGATTTGGAGAACAATCACAACGATGAAGCAGAGAACCTTAATTCAGAATTTCTAAGACTTTATTTCATTGACATTTACAGATGTTTATTCTATGCGACTTTAACATCGGACACGAAGTAACTTTAGTTCGTATAGTATAACTGTTTGTTTTATAATTTCTTAACACTTATGTTTTCATAGGTCTTCTTTTCAAAAGTTGGGAGGGACGTAGTGTTTCTATTCTAGTTTTAGTCACGTGTGTAACGAGTGGGATATATAACCCGGATGACCACATGGGAACTGGGTCTTTTTGGGTCTAAGAGTTAGCAGTGCAAGAGTGAAATAAAACCTTAAGACAAAACACCACACAAATCACAACAAATCGCAACAAATCGCAACAAATCGCAACAAATCACAACAAATCGCAACAAATCGCAACAAATCACAACAAATCGCAACAAATCACAACAAATCCCAACAAATCACAGCAAATCACAACAAATGGCAACAAATCGCAACAAATCGCAACAAATCACAACAAATGGCAACAAATGGCAACAAATGGCAACAAATCGCAACAAATCACAACAAATCGCAACAAATCACAACAAAACGCAACAAATCGCAACAAATCGCAACAAATCACAACAAATCGTAACAAAACGCAACAAATCACAACAAATCACAACAAATCGCAACAAAACGCAACAAATCGCAACAAATCACAACAAATCGCAACAAATCCCATCAAATCGCAACAAATCACAACAAATCGCAACAAATCACAACAAATCACAACAAATCGTAACAGATCACAACAAATCGCATCAAATCGCAACAAATCACAACAAATCGCAACAAATCGCAACAAATCGCAACAAATCGCAACAAAACACAACAAATCGCAACAAATCACAACAAATCGCAACAAATCGCAACAAATCGCAACAAATCGCAACAAATCGCAACAAAACGCAACAAATCACAACAAATCGCAACAAATCGCAACAAATCACAACAAATCGCAACAAATCACAACAAATCGCAACAAATCGCCACAAATCGCAACAAATCGCAACAAATCGCAACAAATCACAACAAATCGCAACAAATCGCAACAAATCACAACAAATCGCAACAAATCGCAACAAATCGCAACAAATCGCAACAAATCGCAACAAATCGCAACAAATCGCAACAAATCGCAACAAATCGCAACAAATCACAACAAATCGCAACAAATCACAACAAATCGCAACAAATCACAACAAATCGCAACAAATCGCAACAAATCACAACAAATCGCAACAAATCACAACAAATCGCAACAAATCGCAACAAATCACAACAAATCACAACAAATCGCAACAAATCGCAACAAATCACAACAAATCGCAACAAATCACAACAAATCACAACAAATCGCAACAAATCACAACAAATCGCAACAAATCGCAACAAATCACAACAAATCGCAACAAATCGCAACAAATCGCAACAAATCGCAACAAATCGCAACAAATCGCAACAAATCACAACAAATCGCAACAAATCACAACAAATCGCAACAAATCGCAACAAATCGCAACAAATCACAACAAATCGCAACAAATCGCAACAAATCACAACAAATCGCAACAAATCACAACAAATCGCGACAAATGACACAAATCGTAACAAATCGCAACAAATCGCAACAAATCACAACAAATCGCAACAAATCGCAACAAATCACAACAAATCGCAACAAATCGCAACGAATCATAATCGCAACAAATCACAACAAATCGCACCAAATCGCAACAAATCACAACAAATCGCAACAAATCGCAACAAATCACAACAAATCGCAACAAATCACAACAAATCGCAACAAATCACAACAAATCGCAACAAATCGCAACAATCATAATCGCAACAAATCGCAACAAATCACAACAAATCGCAACAAATCGCAACAAATCACAACAAATCACAACAAATCGCAACAAATCGCAACAAATCACAACAAATCGCAACAAATCACAACAAATCACAACAAATCGCAACAAATCACAACAAATCGCAACAAATCACAACAAATCGCAACAAATCGCAACAAATCACAACAAATCGCAACAAATCACAACAAATCGCAACAAATCGCAACAAATCACAACAAATCACAACAAATCACAACAAATCGCAACAAATCATAACAAATCGCAACAAATCACAACAAATCGCAACAAATCGCAACAAATCTCAACAAATCCCAACAAATCGCAACGAATCGCAACGAATCATAATCGCAACAAATCACAACAAATCACAACAAATCGCAACAAATCACAACAAATCGCAACAAATCACAACAAATCGCAACAAATCGCAACAAATCGCAACAAATCGCAACAAATCACAACAAATCGCAACAAATCACAACAAATCGCAACAAATCACAACAAATCACAACAAATCGCAACAAATCACAACAAATCGCAACAAATCGCAACAAATCGCAACAAATCACAACAAATCGCAACAAATCGCAACAAATCGCAACAAATCACAACAAATCGCAACAAATCGCAACAAATCACAACAAATCACAACAAATCACAACAAATCGCGACAAATGACAACAAATCGTAACAAATCGCAACAAATCGCAACGAATCGCAACGAATCATAATCGCAACAAATCACAACAAATCGCAACAAATCGCAACAAATCACAACAAATCGCAACAAATCGCAACAAATCGCAACAAATCGCAACAAATCGCAACAAATCGCAACAAATCGCAACAAATCACAACAAATCGCAACAAATCACAACAAATCGCAACAAATCACAACAAATCACAACAAATCGCAACAAATCGCAACAAATCGCAACAAATCGCAACAAATCACAACAAATCGCAACAAATCGCAACAAATCGCAACAAATCACAACAAATCGCAACAAATCGCAACAAATCGCAACAAATCCAACAAATCGCAACAAATCACAACAAATCATAATCGCAACAAATCACAACAAATCGCAACAAATCGCAACAAATCACAACAAATCGCAACAAATCACAACAAATCGCAACAAATCGCAACAAATCACAACAAATCGCAACAAATCGCAACGAATCATAATCGCAACAAATCGCAACAAATCACAACAAATCGCAACAAATCGCAACAAATCACAACAAATCGCAACAAATCGCAACAAATGACAACAAATCGCAACAAATCGCAACAACTCTGCACAAATCGCAACAAATCGCAACAAATCACAACAAATCGCAACAAATCATAATCGCAACAAATCACAACAAATCGCAACAAATCACAACAAATCGCAACAAATCGCAACAAATCCAACAAATCGCAACAAATCACAACAAATCGCAACAAATCACAACAAATCGCAACAAATCGCAACAAATCACAACAAATCGCAACAAATCGCAACAAATCACAACAAATCGCAACAAATCGCAACAAATCGCAAATAATCATAATCGCAACAAATCGCACCAAATCGCAACAAATCACAACAAATCGCAACAAATCGCAACAAATCACAACAAATCGCAACAAATCACAACAAAACGCAACAAATCACAACAAATCGCAACAAATCGCAACAAATCGCCACAAATCATAATCGCAACAAATCACAACAAATCGCAACAAATCGCAACAAATCGCAACAAATCGCAACAAATCACAACAAATCGCAACAAATCGCAACAAATCGCTACAAATCGCAACAAATCACAACAAATCACAACAAATCGCAACAAATCGCACCAAATCTCAAGAAATCGCACCAAACCCAACAAATCCCAACAAATCGCAACAAATCACAACAAATCGCAACAAATCGCAACAAATCGCAACAAATCACAACAAATCGCAACAAATCGCAACAAATCACAACAAATCGCAACAAATCGCAACGAATCATAATCGCAACAAATCGCAACAAATCACAACAAATCGCAACAAATCGCAACAAATCGCAACAAATCGCAACAAATCACAACAAATCGCAACAAATCGCAACAAATCACAACAAATCGCAACAAATCGCCACAAATCATAATCGCAACAAATCACAACAAATCGCAACAAATCGCAACAAATCGCAACAAATCGCAACAAATCGCAACAAATCGCAACAAATCGCAACAAATCGCAACAAATCACAACAAATCACAACAAATCGCAACAAATCGCAACAAATCGCAACAAATCGCTACAAATCGCAACAAATCACAACAAATCACAACAAATCGCAACAAATCGCAACGAATCATAATCGCAACAAATCACAACAAATCGCACCAAATCGCAACAAATCACAACAAATCGCAACAAATCGCAACAAATCACAACAAATCGCAACAAATCACAACAAATCGCAACAAATCGCAACGAATCATAATCGCAACAAATCGCAACAAATCACAACAAATCGCAACAAATCGCAACAAATCGCAACAAATCGCAACAAATCGCAACAAATCATAATCGCAACAAATCACAACAAATCGCAACAAATCACAACAAATCGCAACAAATCGCAACAAATCACAACAAATCGCAACAAATCGCAACAAATCGCAACAAATCACAACAAATCGCAACAAATCACAACAAATCGCAACAAATCGCTACAAATCGCAACAAATCACAACAAATCACAACAAATCACAACAAATCGCAACAAATCGCAACAAATCGCAACAAATCGCAACAAATCGCAACAAATCACAACAAATCGCAACAAATCACAACAAATCGCAACAAATCACAACAAATCGCAACAAATCACAACAAATCGCAACAAATCATAATCGCAACAAATCACAACAAATCGCAACAAATCGCAACAAATCACAACAAATCGCAACAAATCACAACAAATCGCAACAAATCACAACAAATCGCAACAAATCACAACAAATCGCAACAAATCGCAACAAATCACAACAAATCGCAACAAATCACAACAAATCGCAACAAATCGCAACAAATCACAACAAATCGCAACAAATCACAACAAATCACAACAAATCACAACAAATCGCAACAAATCACAACAAATCACAACAAATCGCAACAAATCACAACAAATCGCAACAAATCGCAACAAATCGCAACAAATCGCAACAAATCGCAACGAATCGCAACGAAACACAACAAATCGCAACAAATCACAACAAATCGCAACAAATCGCAACAAATCACAACAAATCGCAACAAATCGCAACAAATCGCAACAAATCGCAACAAATCGCAACAAATCACAACAAATCGCAACAAATCGCAACAAATCGCAACAAATCGCAACAAATCGCAACAAATCACAACAAATCGCAACAAATCGCAACAAATCACAACAAATCGCAACAAATCATAATCGCAACAAATCACAACAAATCGCAACAAATCACAACAAATCGCAACAAATCACAACAAATCGCAACAAATCACAACAAATCGCAACAAATCGCAACAAATCGCAACAAATCGCAACAAATCGCAACAAATCACAACAAATCGCAACAAATCGCAACAAATCACAACAAATCGCAACAAATCACAACAAATCGCAACAAATCGCAACAAATCGCAACAAATCGCAACAAATCGCAACAAATCGCAACAAATCACAACAAATCGCAACAAATCAACAAATCACAACAAATCGCAACAAATCACAACAAATCGCAACAAATCGCAACAAATCGCAACAAATCACAACAAATCGCAACAAATCACAACAAATCGCAACAAATCGCAACAAATCGCAACAAATCACAACAAATCGCAACAAATCGGAACAAATCGCAACAAATCGCAACAAATCGCAACAAATCGCAACAAATCACAACAAATCGCAACAAATCACAACAAATCGCAACAAATGACACAAATCGTAACAAATCGCAACAAATCGCAACAAATCACAACAAATCGCAACAAATCGCAACAAATCACAACAAATCGCAACAAATCGCAACGAATCATAATCGCAACAAATCACAACAAATCGCAACAAATCGCAACAAATCGCAACAAATCACAACAAATCGCAACAAATCGCAACAAATCACAACAAATCGCAACAAATCGCAACAAATCACAACAAATCGCAACAAATCACAACAAATCGCAACAAATCACAACAAATCACAACAAATCGCAACAAATCAACAAATCGCAACAAATCGCAACAAATCACAACAAATCGCAACAAATCGCAACAAATCCAACAAATCGCAACAAATCACAACAAATCGCAACAAATCGCAACAAATCACAACAAATCGCAACAAATCGCAACAAATCACAACAAATCGCAACAAATCACAACAAATCGCAACAAATCGCAACGAATCATAATCGCAACAAATCGCAACAAATCACAACAAATCGCAACAAATCGCAACAAATCGCAACAAATCACAACAAATCGCAACAAATCGCAACAAATCATAATCGCAACAAATCACAACAAATCGCAACAAATCACAACAAATCGCAACAAATCGCAACAAATCACAACAAATCGCAACAAATCGCAACAAATCACAACAAATCGCAACAAATCGCAACAAATCACAACAAATCGCAACAAATCGCAACAAATCGCAACAAATCACAACAAATCGCAACAAATCACAACAAATCGCAACAAATCGCAACAAATCACAACAAATCGCAACAAATCGCAACAAATCACAACAAATCGCAACAAATCACAACAAATCGCAACAAATCGCAACAAATCGCAACAAATCGCAACAAATCACAACAAATCGCAACGAATCATAATCGCAACAAATCACAACAAATCGCAACAAATGGCAACAAATCACAACAAATCGCAACAAATCACAACAAATCGCAACAAATCACAACAAATCGCAACAAATCGCAACGAATCATAATCGCAACAAATCGCAACAAATCACAACAAATCGCAACAAATCACAACAAATCGCAACAAATCGCAACAAATCGCAACAAATCGCAACAAATCGCAACAAATCGCAACAAATCACAACAAATCGCAACAAATCGCAACAAATCACAACAAATCGCAACAAATCACAACAAATCGCAACAAATCGCAACAAATCACAACAAATCGCAACAAATCGCAACAAACAAATCGCAACAAATCACAACAAATCGCAACAAATCGCAACAAATCACAACAAATCGCAACAAATCGCAACAAATCGCAACAAATCGCAACAAATCGCAACAAATCGCAACAAATCACAACAAATCGCAACAAATCGCAACAAATCGCAACAAATCGCAACAAATCACAACAAATCGCAACAAATCGCAACAAATCACAACAAATCGCAACAAATCATAATCGCAACAAATCACAACAAATCGCAACAAATCACAACAAATCGCAACAAATCGCAACAAATCGCAACAAATCACAACAAATCGCAACAAATCACAACAAATCGCAACAAATCGCAACAAATCGCAACAAATCACAACAAATCGCAACAAATCGCAACAAATCGCAACAAATCGCAACAAATCACAACAAATCGCAACAAATCGCAACAAATCACAACAAATCGCAACAAATCACAACAAATCGCAACAAATCGCAACAAATCGCAACAAATCGCAACAAATCGCAACAAATCACAACAAATCGCAACAAATCGCAACAAATCACAACAAATCGCAACAAATCGCAACAAATCAAATCGCAACAAATCACAACAAATCGCAACAAATCGCAACAAATCGCAACAAATCGCAACAAATCGCAACAAATCACAACAAATCGCAACAAATCACAACAAATCGCAACAAATCACAACAAATCGCAACAAATCGCAACGAATCATAATCGCAACAAATCGCAACAAATCACAACAAATCGCAACAAATCGCAACAAATCGCAACAAATCACAACAAATCGCAACAAATCGCAACAAATCACAACAAATCGCAACAAATCGCAACAAATCACAACAAATCGCAACAAATCACAACAAATCGCAACAAATCACAAGAAATCGCAACCATTTTTTTTTTTTTTTTTTTTTTTTTTTTTTCAACAAATCGCAACAAATCACAACAAATCGCAACAAATCGCAACAAATCACAACAAATCGCAACAAATCACAACAAATCGCAACAAATCACAACAAATCGCAACAAATCATAATCGCAACAAATCACAACAAATCGCAACAAATCGCAACAAATCGCAACAAATCGCAACAAATCGCAACAAATCGCAACAAATCATAATCGCAACAAATCACAACAAATCGCAACAAATCGCAACAAATCACAACAAATCGCAACAAATCACAACAAATCGCAACAAATCGAAACAAATCTCAACAAATCGCAACAAATGGCAACAAATCGCAACGAATCATAATCGCAACAAATCACAACAAATCGCAACAAATCGCAACAAATCACAACAAATCGCAACAAATCACAACAAATCGCAACAAATCACAACAAATCGCAACAAATCGCAACGAATCATAATCGCAACAAATCACAACAAATCACAACAAATCGCAACAAATCACAACAAATCGCAACAAATCACAACAAATCACAACAAATCGCAACAAATCACAACAAATCGCAACAAATCACAACAAATCGCAACAAATCGCAACAAATCGCAACAAATCACAACAAATCGCAACAAATCGCAACAAATCGCAACAAATCACAACAAATCGCAACAAATCACAACAAATCGCAACAAATCGCAACAACAACAAATCGCAACAAATCGCAACAAATCACAACAAATCGCAACAAATCGCAACAAATCGCAACAAATCACAACAAATCGCAACAAATCGCAACAAATCACAACAAATCGCAACAAATCGCAACAAATCACAACAAATCACAACAAATCGCAACAAATCGCAACAAATCATAATCGCAACAAATCACAACAAATCGCAACAAATCGCAACAAATCGCAACAAATCGCAACAAATCGCAACAAATCACAACAAATCGCAACAAATCGCAACAAATCGCAACAAATCGCAACAAATCGCAACAAATCGCAACAAATCACAACAAATCGCAACAAATCGCAACAAATCGCAACAAATCACAACAAATCGCAACAAATCGCAACAAATCACAACAAATCGCAACAAATCACAACAAATCGCAACAAATCACAACAAATCGCAACAAATCGCAACAAATCGCAACAAATCACAACAAATCGCAACAAATCGCAACAAATCGCAACAAATCGCAACAAATCACAACAAATCGCAACAAATCACAACAAATCGCAACAAATCGCAACGAATCATAATCGCAACAAATCGCAACAAATCACAACAAATCGCAACAAATCGCAAATAATCATAATCGCAACAAATCGCACCAAATCGCAACAAATCACAACAAATCGCAACAAATCGCAACAAATCACAACAAATCGCAACAAATCACAACAAAACGCAACAAATCACAACAAATCGCAACAAATCGCCACAAATCATAATCGCAACAAATCACAACAAATCGCAACAAATCGCAACAAATCGCAACAAATCGCAACAAATCACAACAAATCGCAACAAATCTCAAGAAATCGCATTAAACCCAACAAATCCCAACAAATCGCAACAAATCACAACAAATCGCAACAAATCGCAACAAATCGCAACAAATCACAACAAATCGCAACAAATCACAACAAATCGCAACAAATCGCAACAAATCGCAACAAATCGCAACAAATCACAACAAATCGCAACAAATCGCAACAAATCGCAACAAATCGCAACAAATCGCAACAAATCACAACAAATCGCAACAAATCGCAACAAATCACAACAAATCGCAACAAATCGCAACAAATCGCAACAAATCACAACAAATCGCAACAAATCGCAACAAATCACAACAAATCGCAACAAATCGCAACAAATCACAACAAATCGCAACAAATCACAACAAATCGCAACAAATCACAACAAATCACAACAAATCGCAACAAATCGCAACAAATCGCAACAAATCGCAACAAATCGCAACAAATCACAACAAATCGCAACAAATCGCAACAAATCGCAACAAATCACAACAAATCGCAACAAATCGCAACAAATCACAACAAATCGCAACAAATCGCAACAAATCACAACAAATCGCAACAAATCGCAACAAATCACAACAAATCGCAACAAATCGCAACAAATCACAACAAATCGCAACAAATCACAACAAATCGCAACAAATCGCAACAAATCACAACAAATCGCAACAAATCGCAACAAATCACAACAAATCGCAACAAATCGCAACAAATCACAACAAATCGCAACAAATCACAACAAATCGCAACAAATCACAACAAATCGCAACAAATCACAACAAATCGCAACAAATCGCAACAAATCACAACAAATCGCAACAAATCGCAACAAATCGCAACAAATCGCAACAAATCGCAACAAATCACAACAAATCGCAACAAATCGCAACAAATCGCAACAAATCACAACAAATCGCAACAAATCACAACAAATCGCAACAAATCGCAACGAATCATAATCGCAACAAATCGCAACAAATCACAACAAATCGCAACAAATCGCAACAAATCACAACAAATCGCAACAAATCATAATCGCAACAAATCACAACAAATCGCAACAAATCGCAACAAATCACAACAAATCGCAACAAATCACAACAAATCGCAACAAATCGCAACAAATCGCAACAAATCACAACAAATCGCAACAAATCGCAACAAATCACAACAAATCGCAACAAATCGCAACAAATCGCAACAAATCAACAAATCGCAACAAATCACAACAAATCGCAACAAATCGCAACAAATCGCAACAAATCGCAACAAATCACAACAAATCGCAACAAATCGCAACAAATCGCAACAAATCACAACAAATCGCAACAAATCGCAACAAATCGCAACAAATCGCAACAAATCACAACAAATCGCAACAAATCACAACAAATCGCAACAAATCGCAACAAATCGCAACAAATCACAACAAAACGCAACAAATCGCAACAAATCGCAACAAATCACAACAAATCGCAACAAATCACAACAAATCGCAACAAATCGCAACGAATCACAATCGCAACAAATCGCAACAAATCACAACAAATCGCAACAAATCGCAACGAATCATAATCGCAACAAATCACAACAAATCGCACCAAATCGCAACAAATCACAACAAATCGCAACAAATCGCAACAAATCACAACAAATCGCAACAAATCACAACAAATCGCAACAAATCGCAACGAATCATAATCGCAACAAATCGCAACAAATCACAACAAATCGCAACAAATCGCAACAAATCATAATCGCAACAAATCACAACAAATCGCAACAAATCGCAACAAATCACAACAAATCGCAACAAATCACAACAAATCGCAACAAATCACAACAAATCGCAACAAATCGCAACAAATCATAATCGCAACAAATCACAACAAATCGCAACAAATCGCAACAAATCACAACAAATCGCAACAAATCGCAACAAATCACAACAAATCACAACAAATCGCAACAAATCGCAACAAATCACAACAAATCGCAACAAATCGCAACAAATCGCAACAAATCACAACAAATCGCAACAAATCGCAACAAATCATAATCGCAACAAATCGCAACAAATCGCAACAAATCATAATCGCAACAAATCACAACAAATCGCAACAAATCGCAACAAATCGCAACAAATCGCAACAAATCGCAACAAATCACAACAAATCGCAACAAATCGCAACAAATCGCAACAAATCGCAACAAATCGCAACAAATCGCAACAAATCGCAACAAATCACAACAAATCGCAACAAATCGCAACAAATCGCAACAAATCGCAACAAATCGCAACAAATCACAACAAATCGCAACAAATCGCAACAAATCACAACAAATCGCAACAAATCGCAACAAATCACAACAAATCGCAACAAATCACAACAAATCGCAACAAATCGCAACAAATCGCAACAAATCACAACAAATCGCAACAAATCGCAACAAATCGCAACAAATCGCAACAAATCACAACAAATCGCAACAAATCACAACAAATCGCAACAAATCGCAACAATATCACATCAAATCGCAACAAATCGCAACAAATCACAACAAATCGCAACAAATCGCAAATAATCATAATCGCAACAAATCGCAACAAATCGCAACAAATCACAACAAATCGCAACAAATCGCAACAAATCACAACAAATCGCAACAAATCACAACAAATCGCAACAAATCACAACAAATCGCAACAAATCGCAACAAATCAAAATCGCAACAAATCACAACAAATCGCAACAAATCGCAACAAATCGCAACAAATCACAACAAATCGCAACAAATCGCAACAAATCGCAACAAATCGCAACAAATCGCAACAAATCGCAACAAATCACAACAAATCGCAACAAATCGCAACAAATCGCAACAAATCACAACAAATCGCAACAAATCGCAACAAATCACAACAAATCGCAACAAATCGCAACAAATCGCAACAAATCGCAACAAATCACAACAAATCGCAACAAATCGCAACAAATCGCAACAAATCGCAACAAGTCGCAACAAATCGCAACAAATCGCAACAAATCACAACAAATCGCAACAAATCGCAACAACAAATGGCAACAAATCACAACAAATCGCAACAAATCGCAACAAATCACAACAAATCGCAACAAATCGCAACAAATCACAACAAATCGCAACAAATCACAACAAATCGCAACAAATCACAACAAATCGCAACAAATCGCAACAAATCGCAACAAATCGCAACAAATCACAACAAATCGCAACAAATCGCAACAAATCATAATCGCAACAAATCACAACAAATCGCAACAAATCGCAACAAATCACAACAAATCGCAACAAATCGCAACAAATCACAACAAATCGCAACAAATCGCAACAAATCGCAACAAATCACAACAAATCGCAACAAATCGCAACAAATCACAACAAATCGCAACAAATCACAACAAATCGCAACAAATCACAACAAATCGCAACAAATCGCAACAAATCGCAACAAATCACAACAAATCGCAACAAATCACAACAAATCGCAACAAATCACAACAAATCGCAACAAATCGCAACAAATCGCAACAAATCGCAACAAATCGCAACAAATCGCAACAAATCACAACAAATCGCAACAAATCGCAACAAATCGCAACAAATCACAACAAATCGCAACAAATCGCAACAAATCACAACAAATCGCAACAAATCGCAACAAATCGCAACAAATCGCAACAAATCACAACAAATCGCAACAAATCGCAACAAATCGCAACAAATCGCAACAAATCGCAACAAATCACAACAAATCGCAACAAATCGCAACAAATCACAACAAATCGCAACAAATCGCAACAAATCATAATCGCAACAAATCACAACAAATCGCAACAAATCGCAACAAATCACAACAAATCGCAACAAATCGCAACAAATCACAACAAATCGCAACAAATCACAACAAATCGCAACAAATCACAACAAATCACAACAAATCGCAACAAATCGCAACAAATCGCAACAAATCGCAACAAATCACAACAAATCACAACAAATCGCAACAAATCAAATCGCAACAAATCACAACAAATCAACAAATCGCAACAAATCACAACAAATCGCAACAAATCGCAACAAATCACAACAAATCGCAACAAATCGCAACAAATCGCAACAAATCACAACAAATCGCAACAAATCGCAACAAATCACAACAAATCGCAACAAATCACAACAAATCGCAACAAATCGCAACAAATCACAACAAATCGCAACAAATCGCAACAAATCGCAACAAATCGCAACAAATCACAACAAATCGCAACAAATCGCAACAAATCGCAACAAATCACAACAAATCGCAACAAATCACAACAAATCGCAACAAATCGCAACAACAGGTAATCGCAACAAATCGCAACAAATCACAACAAATCGCAACAAATCGCAACAAATCGCAACTAATCGCAACAAATCATAATCGCAACAAATCGCAACAAATCGCAACAAATCACAACAAATCGCAACAAATCGCAACAAATCACAACAAATCGCAACAAATCGCAACAAATCGCAACAAATCACAACAAATCGCAACAAATCGCAACAAATCACAACAAATCGCAACAAATCGCAACAAATCGCAACAAATCGCAACAAATCGCAACAAATCGCAACAAATCGCAACAAATCGCAACAAATCGCAACAAATCACAACAAATCACAACAAATCGCAACAAATCGCAACAAATCGCAACAAATCGCAACAAATCGCAACAAATCGCAACAAATCACAACAAATCGCAACAAATCACAACAAATCGCAACAAATCGCAACAAATCGCAACAAATCGCAACAAATCGCAACAAATCGCAACAAATCACAACAAATCGCAACAAATCGCAACAAATCGCAACAAATCACAACAAATCGCAACAAATCACAACAAATCGCAACAAATCGCAACAAATCACAACAAATCGCAACAAATCGCAACAAATCACAACAAATCGCAACAAATCGCAACAAATCGCAACAAATCACAACAAATCGCAACAAATCGCAACAAATCACAACAAATCGCAACAAATCGCAACAAATCACAACAAATCGCAACAAATCACAACAAATCGCAACAAATCGCAACAATCACAAATCGCAACAAATCGCAACAAATCGCAACAAATCACAACAAATCGCAACAAATCGCAACAAATCACAACAAATCGCAACAAATCGCAACAAATCGCAACAAATCACAACAAATCGCAACAAATCGCAACAAATCACAACAAATCGCAACAAATCGCAACAAATCGCAACAAATCGCAACAAATCGCAACAAATCGCAACAAATCGCAACAAATCGCAACAAATCGCAACAAATCACAACAAATCACAACAAATCGCAACAAATCGCAACAAATCGCAACAAATCGCAACAAATCGCAACAAATCACAACAAATCACAACAAATCGCAACAAATCACAACAAATCGCAACAAATCACAACAAATCGCAACAAATCGCAACAAATCGCAACAAATCGCAACAAATCACAACAAATCGCAACAAATCGCAACAAATCGCAACAAATCACAACAAATCGCAACAAATCACAACAAATCGCAACAAATCGCAACGAATCACAATCGCAACAAATCGCAACAAATCACAACAAATCGCAACAAATCGCAACGAATCATAATCGCAACAAATCACAACAAATCGCACCAAATCGCAACAAATCACAACAAATCGCAACAAATCGCAACAAATCACAACAAATCGCAACAAATCACAACAAATCGCAACAAATCACAACAAATCGCAACAAATCGCAACAAATCACAACAAATCGCAACAAATCGCAACAAATCATAATCGCAACAAATCACAACAAATCGCAACAAATCGCAACAAATCGCAACAAATCACAACAAATCGCAACAAATCACAACAAATCGCAACAAATCGCAACAAATCATAATCGCAACAAATCACAACAAATCGCAACAAATCGCAACAAATCACAACAAATCGCAACAAATCACAACAAATCACAACAAATCGCAACAAATCGCAACAAATCACAACAAATCGCAACAAATCGCAACAAATCACAACAAATCACAACAAATCGCAACAAATCGCAACAAATCATAATCGCAACAAATCACAACAAATCGCAACAAATCGCAACAAATCGCAACAAATCGCAACAAATCACAACAAATCGCAACAAATCGCAACAAATCGCAACAAATCGCAACAAATCGCAACAAATCGCAACAAATCACAACAAATCACAACAAATCGCAACAAATCGCAACAAATCGCAACAAATCGCAACAAATCACAACAAATCGCAACAAATCACAACAAATCGCAACAAATCGCAACAAATCACAACAAATCGCAACAAATCACAACAAATCGCAACAAATCGCAACAAATCGCAACAAATCGCAACAAATCACAACAAATCGCAACAAATCGCAACAAATCGCAACAAATCGCAACAAATCACAACAAATCGCAACAAATCACAACAAATCGCAACAAATCGCAACAAATCGCAACAAATCGCAACAAATCACAACAAATCGCAACAAATCGCAACAAATCATAATCGCAACAAATCGCAACAAATCGCAACAAATCACAACAAATCGCAACAAATCGCAACAAATCACAACAAATCGCAACAAATCACAACAAATCGCAACAAATCACAACAAATCGCAACAAATCGCCACAAATCATAATCGCAACAAATCACAACAAATCGCAACAAATCGCAACAAATCACAACAAATCACAACAAATCGCAACAAATCGCAACAAATCGCAACAAATCGCAACAAATCACAACAAATCACAACAAATCGCAACAAATCGCAACAAATCGCAACAAATCGCAACAAATCACAACAAATCGCAACAAATCGCAACAAATCACAACAAATCGCAACAAATCGCAACAAATCACAACAAATCGCAACAAATCGCAACAAATCACAACAAATCGCAACAACAAATCGCAACAAATCGCAACAAATCACAACAAATCGCAACAAATCGCAACAAATCGCAACAAATCGCAACAAATCGCAACAAATCACAACAAATCGCAACAAATCGCAACAAATCACAACAAATCGCAACAAATCGCAACGAATCAAATCGCAACAAATCACAACAAATCGCAACAAATCGCAACAAATCACAACAAATCGCAACAAATCGCAACAAATCATAATCGCAACAAATCACAACAAATCACAACAAATCGCAACAAATCGCAACAAATCGCAACAAATCACAACAAATCGCAACAAATCACAACAAATCGCAACAAATCGCAACAAATCACAACAAATCGCAACAAATCACAACAAATCGCAACAAATCGCAACAAATCGCAACAAATCGCAACAAATCACAACAAATCGCAACAAATCGCAACAAATCGCAACAAATCACAACAAATCGCAACAAATCACAACAAATCGCAACAAATCGCAACAAATCATAATCGCAACAAATCGCAACAAATCACAACAAATCGCAACAAATCGCAACAAATCGCAACAAATCACAACAAATCGCAACAAATCGCAACAAATCACAACAAATCGCAACAAATCGCAACAAATCGCAACAAATCGCAACAAATCGCAACAAATCGCAACAAATCACAACAAATCGCAACAAATCGCAACAAATCAAATCGCAACAAATCGCAACAAATCACAACAAATCGCAACAAATCGCAACAAATCATAATCGCAACAAATCGCAACAAATCGCAACAAATCACAACAAATCGCAACAAATCGCAACAAATCACAACAAATCGCAACAAATCACAACAAATCGCAACAAATCACAACAAATCGCAACAAATCGCAACAAATCATAATCGCAACAAATCACAACAAATCGCAACAAATCGCAACAAATCGCAACAAATCACAACAAATCGCAACAAATCGCAACAAATCGCAACAAATCGCAACAAATCACAACAAATCACAACAAATCGCAACAAATCGCAACAAATCGCAACAAATCGCAACAAATCACAACAAATCGCAACAAATCGCAACAAATCACAACAAATCGCAACAAATCGCAACAAATCACAACAAATCGCAACAAATCGCAACAAATCACAACAAATCGCAATCAAATCGCAACAAATCGCAACAAATCACAACAAATCGCAACAAATCGACACAAATCGTAACAAATCGCAACAAATCGCAACAAATCACAACAAATCGCAACAAATCGCAACAAATCACAACAAATCGCAACAAATCGCAACGAATCATAATCGCAACAAATCACAACAAATCGCACCAAATCGCAACAAATCACAACAAATCGCAACAAATCGCAACAAATCATAATCGCAACAAATCACAACAAATCACAACAAATCGCAACAAATCGCAACAAATCGCAACAAATCGCAACAAATCGCAACAAATCGCAACAAATCGCAACAAATCGCAACAAATCACAACAAATCGCAACAAATCACAACAAATCGCAACAAATCGCAACAAATCGCAACAAATCACAACAAAACGCAACAAATCGCAACAAATCGCAACAAATCACAACAAATCGCAACAAATCACAACAAATCGCAACAAATCGCAACGAATCACAATCGCAACAAATCGCAACAAATCACAACAAATCGCAACAAATCGCAACAATCATAATCGCAACAAATCACAACAAATCGCAACAAATCGCAACAAATCACAACAAATCGCAACAAATCGCAACAAATCACAACAAATCGCAACAAATCACAACAAATCGCAACGAATCATAATCGCAACAAATCGCAACAAATCACAACAAATCACAACAAATCGCAACAAATCACAACAAATCGCAACAAATCACAACAAATCGCAACAAATCGCAACAAATCGCAACAAATCGCAACAAATCACAACAAATCGCAACAAATCGCAACAAATCGCAACAAATCACAACAAATCGCAACAAATCACAACAAATCGCAACAAATCGCAACGAATCACAATCGCAACAAATCGCAACAAATCACAACAAATCGCAACAAATCGCAACAACAAATCGCAACAAATCACAACAAATCGCAACAAATCGCAACAAATCACAACAAATCGCAACAAATCGCAACAAATCACAACAAATCGCAACAAATCACAACAAATCGCAACAAATCGCAACAAATCGCAACAAATCGCAACAAATCACAACAAATCGCAACAAATCATAATCGCAACAAATCACAACAAATCGCAACAAATCGCAACAAATCACAACAAATCGCAACAAATCACAACAAATCGCAACAAATCGCAACGAATCATAATCGCAACAAATCGCAACAAATCACAACAAATCGCAACAAATCGCAACAAATCATAATCGCAACAAATCACAACAAATCGCAACAAATCCCAACAAATCGCAACAAATCGCAACAAATCACAACAAATCGCAACAAATCGCAACAAATCGCAACAAATCGCAACAAATCACAACAAATCGCAACAAATCGCAACAAATCGCAACAAATCACAACAAATCGCAACAAATCGCAACAAATCACAACAAATCGCAACAAATCGCAACAACAAATGGCAACAAATCGCAACAAATCACAACAAATCGCAACAAATCGCAACAAATCGCAACAAATCGCAACAAATCGCAACAAATCACAACAAATCGCAACAAATCGCAACAAATCACAACAAATCGCAACAAATCGCAACAAATCGCAACAAATCACAACAAATCGCAACAAATCGCAACAAATCACAACAAATCGCAACAAATCACAACAAATCGCAACAAATCACAACAAATCGCAACAAATCACAACAAATCACAACAAATCGCAACAAATCACAACAAATCGCAACAAATCGCAACAAATCACAACAAATCACAACAAATCGCAACAAATCACAACAAATCGCAACAAATCACAACAAATCGCAACAAATCGCAACAAATCACAACAAATCGCAACAAATCGCAACAAATCACAACAAATCGCAACAAATCACAACAAATCGCAACAAATCGCAACAATCAAAATCGCAACAAATCGCAACAAATCACAACAAATCGCAACAAATCGCAACAAATCGCAACAAATCACAACAAATCGCAACAAATCGCAACAAATCATAATCGCAACAAATCACAACAAATCGCAACAAATCACAACAAATCGCAACAAATCGCAACAAATCACAACAAATCGCAACAAATCGCAACAAATCGCAACAAATCGCAACAAATCGCAACAAATCACAACAAATCGCAACAAATCGCAACAAATCGCAACAAATCACAACAAATCGCAACAAATCACAACAAATCGCAACAAATCGCAACAAATCACAACAAATCGCAACAAATCGCAACAAATCACAACAAATCGCAACAAATCGCAACAAATCGCAACAAATCTCAACAAATCGCAACAAATCGCAACAAATCACAACAAATCGCAACGAATCATAATCGCAACAAATCACAACAAATCGCAACAAATGGCAACAAATCACAACAAATCGCAACAAATCACAACAAATCGCAACAAATCACAACAAATCGCAACAAATCGCAACGAATCATAATCGCAACAAATCGCAACAAATCGCAACAAATCGCAACAAATCACAACAAATCACAACAAATCGCAACAAATCGCAACAAATCGCAACAAATCACAACAAATCGCAACAAATCGCAACAAATCGCAACAAATCACAACAAATCGCAACAAATCACAACAAATCGCAACAAATCGCAACAAATCACAACAAATCGCAACAAATCGCAACAAATCACAACAAATCGCAACAAATCGCAACAAATCGCAACAAATCGCAACAAATCGCAACAAATCGCAACAAATCACAACAAATCGCAACAAATCGCAACAAATCGCAACAAATCACAACAAATCGCAACAAATAGATAGATAGATAGATAGAAAAACTTTATTTAAACACGCTGACCATGTCAACCTAGGCTGATTTCCACAAGGGGCGTGTACAATAACAAAAGATTATAAAGATACAGTAAGGTATAGTATGAAATTTAGAGGTCTAATTTTGTAATTAGACCTCCAATTTTCATATAATAATATAGTAAATATAAAGTATAGTAAAAACACACATCTATTTGACTATTTACAAATCTTTTTCATATGCTATTATTATCTAAAAATATGAGTAGCGATTTTACTTTCAAAGGACATGAGGGAGTTGCTCTCCCTAATTTCTTTTGGTAAAGAATTCCAAATGTATGCCCCGTCAAACATGAAGCTTTTTTTCATGCTATTAGTACGCGGCTGTGGTAAGCAAAGAGTACTTGAAATGTCTCGAAGTTCATAATTTGACATTTCACTTTTGAAGGTAAATAATTCAGTAAGTGATTTAGGACCCATTTTGTTAAACAATTTAAACATCAGTTTTGCCTTAGCCTTTTTCCTTTCTACTTTAAGTGGCTCCCAGCCTAAAGCACCTAAAGCAACCAGATGATCTACATCATTGCTCATGTTCATTATGATTCGAGCAGCTCTGTTTTGGAGCTTTTGGAGGCGCTTTGATTGCGTTTCACCGAACACATCCCATACTTCACAGCAATAATTAAAGTATGGACGAACAATAGAATTATATACAGAAAGAAGTGTATCTTTCTCAACAAATTCCTTTATTCGACAAAGAGCTGATATTCCTGATGTTATTTTCTTACAAATATTTTCAGTATTATTCTTCCAAGA
This sequence comes from Corallium rubrum, assembly GCA_964035015.1. Taxonomy (NCBI): domain Eukaryota; kingdom Metazoa; phylum Cnidaria; class Anthozoa; order Scleralcyonacea; family Coralliidae; genus Corallium; species Corallium rubrum. The sequence continues at coordinate 30,946,030 of OZ035998.1, forward strand.
TAAATACTGGTCAACAGTCACTCCAAGAGTTTTGCAATCATAAACTTGCTTAATTGGTTTGTTTTCAATGATAACATTTGGTTGTGCACTTGAAATACTTTTTATCATTGGTCTTGATCCAATTAATATAAATTCAGTTTTGGCTACATTCAAACTAAGTTTATTGGCAATTAACCATTTCCTAAGGTTTTCTAAGTCAGAATTCATTGCAACTTGAACATCATTAATTGATTCTCCAGCTGCTGTAAGGTTTGTATCATCAGCAAACAAGCGAGGTTTTGTTTTATGTAAACACTGAGGCAAGTCATTAATATATCGCAACAAATAATCGCAACAAATCGCAACAAATCACAACAAATCGCAACAAATCACAACAAATCACAACAAATCGCAACAAATCACAACAAATCGCAACAAATCACAACAAATCGCAACAAATCGCAACAAATCGCAACAAATCACAACAAATCGCAACAAATCGCAACAAATCGCAACAAATCACAACAAATCGCAACAAATCACAACAAATCGCAACAAATCGCAACAAATCACAAATCGCAACAAATCGCAACAAATCACAACAAATCGCAACAAATCGCAACGAATCATAATCGCAACAAATCACAACAAATCGCAACAAATCGCAACAAATCACAACAAATCGCAACAAATCGCAACAAATCACAACAAATCGCAACAAATCACAACAAATCGCAACAAATCACAACAAATCGCAACAAATCGCAACAAATCACAACAAATCGCAACAAATCGCAACAAATCATAATCGCAACAAATCACAACAAATCGCAACAAATCGCAACAAATCACAACAAATCGCAACAAATCACAACAAATCGCAACAAATCACAACAAATCGCAACAAATCGCAACAAATCATAATCGCAACAAATCACAACAAATCGCAACAAATCGCAACAAATCACAACAAATCGCAACAAATCGCAACAAATCACAACAAATCGCAACAAATCGCAACAAATCACAACAAATCGCAACAAATCGCAACAAATCACAACAAATCACAACAAATCGCAACAAATCGCAACAAATCATAATCGCAACAAATCACAACAAATCGCAACAAATCGCAACAAATCGCAACAAATCGCAACAAATCACAACAAATCGCAACAAATCGCAACAAATCGCAACAAATCGCAACAAATCGCAACAAATCGCAACAAATCACAACAAATCACAACAAATCGCAACAAATCGCAACAAATCGCAACAAATCACAACAAATCGCAACAAATCACAACAAATCACAACAAATCGCAACAAATCACAACAAATCGCAACAAATCACAACAAATCGCAACAAATCGCAACAAATCGCAACAAATCGCAACAAATCACAACAAATCGCAACAAATCGCAACAAATCGCAACAAATCGCAACAAATCACAACAAATCGCAACAAATCACAACAAATCGCAACAAATCGCAACGAAACATAATCGCAACAAATCGCAACAAATCACAACAAATCGCAACAAATCGCAAATAATCATAATCGCAACAAATCGCACCAAATCGCAACAAATCACAACAAATCGCAACAAATCGCAACAAATCACAACAAATCGCAACAAATCACAACAAAACGCAACAAATCACAACAAATCGCAACAAATCGCAACAAATCATAATCGCAACAAATCACAACAAATCGCAACAAATCGCAACAAATCGCAACAAATCGCAACAAATCACAACAAATCGCAACAAATCGCAACAAATCGCAACAAATCGCAACAAATCACAACAAATCGCAACAAATCGCAACAAATCGCAACAAATCGCAACAAATCGCAACAAATCGCAACAAATCGCAACAAATCGCAACAAATCACAACAAATCGCAACAAATCGCAACAAATCGCAACAAATCACAACAAATCGCAACAAATCGCAACAAATCACAACAAATCGCAACGAATCATAATCGCAACAAATCACAACAAATCGCACCAAATCGCAACAAATCACAACAAATCGCAACAAATCGCAACAAATCACAACAAATCGCAACAAATCACAACAAATCGCAACAAATCACAACAAATCACAACAAATCGCAACAAATCGCAACAAATCGCTACAAATCGCAACAAATCACAACAAATCACAACAAATCGCAACAAATCGGAACGAATCATAATCGCAACAAATCACAACAAATCGCACCAAATCGCAACAAATCACAACAAATCGCAACAAATCGCAACAAATCACAACAAATCGCAACAAATCACAACAAATCGCAACAAATCGCAACGAATCATAATCGCAACAAATCGCAACAAATCACAACAAATCGCAACAAATCGCAACAAATCGCAACAAATCACAACAAATCGCAACAAATCGCAACAAATCAACAAATCGCAACAAATCACAACAAATCGCAACAAATCACAACAAATCGCAACAAATCGCAACAAATCACAACAAATCGCAACAAATCGCAACAAATCACAACAAATCGCAACAAATCGCAACAAATCACAACAAATCGCAACAAATCGCAACAAATCGCAACAAATCACAACAAATCGCAACAAATCACAACAAATCGCAACAAATCGCAACAAATCACAACAAATCGCAACAAATCGCAACAAATCACAACAAATCGCAACAAATCACAACAAATCGCAACAAATCTCAACAAATCGCAACAAATCGCAACAAATCACAACAAATCGCAACGAATCATAATCGCAACAAATCACAACAAATCGCAACAAATGGCAACAAATCACAACAAATCGCAACAAATCACAACAAATCGCAACAAATCACAACAAATCGCAACAAATCACAACAAATCGCAACAAATCGCAACAAATCATAAACGCAACAAATCACAACAAATCGCTTCAAATCACAACAAATCACAACAAATCGCAACAAATCACAACAAATCGCAACAAATCGCAACAAATCGCAACAAATCGCAACAAATCACAACAAATCACAACAAATCGCAACAAATCGCAACAAATCGCAACAAATCACAACAAATCGCAACAAATCGCAACAAATCACAACAAATCGCAACAAATCACAACAAATCGCAACAAATCGCAACAAATCACAACAAATCGCAACAAATCGCAACAAATCACAACAAATCGCAATCAAATCGCAACAAATCACAACAAACCGCAACAAATCACAACAAATCGCAACAAATCGCAACAATCGCAACAAATCGCAACAAATCGCAACAAATCACAACAAATCGCAACAAATCGCAACAAATCACAACAAATCGCAACAAATCGCAACAAATCACAACAAATCGCAACAAATCGCAACAAATCGCAACAAATCACAACAAATCGCAACAAATCACAACAAATCGCAACAAATCGCAACAAATCGCAACAAATCGCAACAAATCACAACAAATCGCAACAAATCACAACAAATCACAACAAATCGCAACAAATCACAACAAATCGCAACAAATCACAACAAATCGCAACAAATCGCAACAAATCGCAACAAATCGCAACAAATCGCAACAAATCGCAACAAATCACAACAAATCGCAACAAATCAAATCAAATCGCAACAAATCACAACAAATCGCAACAAATCGCAACAAATCACAACAAATCGCAACAAATCGCAACAAATCACAACAAATCACAACAAATCGCAACAAATCGCAACAAATCACAACAAATCGCAACAAATCGCAACAAATCACAACAAATCACAACAAATCGCAACAAATCGCAACAAATCATAATCGCAACAAATCACAACAAATCGCAACAAATCGCAACAAATCGCAACAAATCGCAACAAATCGCAACAAATCGCAACAAATCGCAACAAATCGCAACAAATCACAACAAATCGCAACAAATCGCAACAAATCGCAACAAATCGCAACAAATCGCAACAAATCACAACAAATCGCAACAAATCACAACAAATCACAACAAATCGCAACAAATCACAACAAATCGCAACAAATCACAACAAATCGCAACAAATCGCAACAAATCGCAACAAATCACAACAAATCGCAACAAATCACAACAAATCGCAACAAATCGCAACAAATCACAACAAATCGCAACAAATCACAACAAATCGCAACAAATCGCAACGAATCATAATCGCAACAAATCGCAACAAATCACAACAAATCGCAACAAATCGCAACAAATCATAATCGCAACAAATCGCAACAAATCGCAACAAATCACAACAAATCGCAACAAATCGCAACAAATCACAACAAATCGCAACAAATCACAACAAATCGCAACAAATCACAACAAATCGCAACAAATCGCCACAAATCATAATCGCAACAAATCACAACAAATCGCAACAAATCGCAACAAATCGCAACAAATCGCAACAAATCACAACAAATCGCAACAAATCGCAACAAATCGCAACAAATCGCAACAAATCACAACAAATCGCAACAAATCGCAACAAATCGCAACAAATCGCAACAAATCACAACAAATCGCAACAAATCGCAACAAATCGCAACAAATCACAACAAATCGCAACAAATCGCAACAAATCACAACAAATCGCAACAAATCGCAACAAATCACAACAAATCGCAACAAATCACAACAAATCACAACAAATCGCAACAAATCACAACAAATCGCAACAAATCACAACAAATCGCAACAAATCGCAACAAATCGCAACAAATCAACAAATCACAACAAATCGCAACAAATCGCAACAAATCGCAACAAATCGCAACAAATCACAACAAATCGCAACAAATCACAACAAATCGCAACAAATCACAACAAATCGCAACAAATCATAATCGCAACAAATCGCAACAAATCAACAAACAACAAATCGCAACAAATCACAACAAATCGCAACAAATAATCATAATCGCAACAAATCGCACCAAATCGCAACAAATCACAACAAATCGCAACAAATCGCAACAAATCACAACAAATCGCAACAAATCACAACAAAACGCAACAAATCACAACAAATCGCAACAAATCGCCACAAATCATAATCGCAACAAATCACAACAAATCGCAACAAATCGCAACAAATCGCAACAAATCGCAACAAATCACAACAAATCGCAACAAATCGCAACAAATCGCTACAAATCGCAACAAATCACAACAAATCACAACAAATCGCAACAAATCGCAACAAATCTCAAGAAATCGCACCAAACCCAACAAATCCCAACAAATCGCAACAAATCACAACAAATCGCAACAAATCGCAACAAATCGCAACAAATCACAACAAATCGCAACAAATCGCAACAAATCACAACAAATCGCAACAAATCGCAACGAATCATAATCGCAACAAATCGCAACAAATCACAACAAATCGCGACAAATGACACAAATCGTAACAAATCGCAACAAATCGCAACAAATCACAACAAATCGCAACAAATCGCAACAAATCACAACAAATCGCAACAAATCGCAACAAATCGCAACAAATCGCAACAAATCGCAACAAATCGCAACAAATCGCAACAAATCGCAACAAATCACAACAAATCGCAACAAATCACAACAAATCGCAACAAATCACAACAAATCGCAACAAATCGCAACAAATCACAACAAATCGCAACAAATCACAACAAATCGCAACAAATCACAACAAATCACAACAAATCGCAACAAATCGCAACAAATCGCTACAAATCGCAACAAATCACAACAAATCACAACAAATCGCAACAAATCGCAACGAATCATAATCGCAACAAATCACAACAAATCGCACCAAATCGCAACAAATCACAACAAATCGCAACAAATCGCAACAAATCACAACAAATCGCAACAAATCACAACAAATCGCAACAAATCGCAACGAATCATAATCGCAACAAATCGCAACAAATCACAACAAATCGCAACAAATCGCAACAAATCGCAACAAATCACAACAAATCGCAACAAATCGCAACAAATCGCAACAAATCACAACAAATCGCAACAAATCGCAACAAATCGCAACAAATCGCAACAAATCACAACAAATCGCAACAAATCGCAACAAATCACAACAAATCGCAACAAATCGCAACAAATCACAACAAATCGCAACAAATCGCAACAAATCGCAACAAATCGCAACAAATCGCAACAAATCGCAACAAATCGCAACAAATCGCAACAAATCACAACAAATCGCAACAAATCGCAACAAATCACAACAAATCGCAACAAATCACAACAAATCGCAACAAATCACAACAAATCACAACAAATCGCAACAAATCACAACAAATCGCAACAAATCGCAACAAATCACAACAAATCGCAACAAATCGCAACAAATCACAACAAATCACAACAAATCGCAACAAATCGCAACAAATCGCAACAAATCGCAACAAATCACAACAAATCGCAACAAATCGCAACAAATCGCAACAAATCGCAACAAATCGCAACAAATCACAACAAATCGCACCAAATCGCAACAAATCACAACAAATCGCAACAAATCGCAACAAATCACAACAAATCGCAACAAATCACAACAAATCGCAACAAATCGCAACAAATCACAACAAATCGCAACAAATCGCAACAAATCACAACAAATCGCAACAAATCGCAACAAATCGCAACAAATCGCAACAAATCACAACAAATCGCAACAAATCGCAACAAATCGCAACAAATCACAACAAATCGCAACAAATCGCAACAAATCATAATCGCAACAAATCACAACAAATCGCAGCAAATCACAACAAATCGCAACAAATCGCAACAAATCACAACAAATCGCAACAAATCGCAACAAATCGCAACAAATCGCAACAAATCACAACAAATCGCAACAAATCACAACAAATCGCAACAAATCACAACAAATCGCAACAAATCGCAACAAATCACAACAAATCGCAACAAATCGCAACAAATCACAACAAATCACAACAAATCGCAACAAATCACTACAAATCGCAACAAATCACAACAAATCGCGACAAATCACAACAAATCGCAACAAATCGCAATAAATTACAACAAATCGCAACAAATCGCAACAAATCACAACAAATCGCAACAAATCGCAACAAATCGCAACAAATCGCAACAAATCACAACAAATCGCAACAAATCACAACAAATCGCAACAAATCGCAACAAATCGCAATAAATCGCAACAAATCGCAACAAATCACAAATCGCAACAAATCGCAACAAATCGCAACAAATCGCAACAAATCGCAACAAATCGCAACAAATCACAACAAATCGCAACAAATGGCAACAAATCACAACAAATCGCAACAAATCACAACAAATCGCAACAAATCACAACAAATCGCAACAAATCGCAACAAATCACAACAAATCGCAACAAATCACAACAAATCGCAACAAATCGCAACAAATCATAATCGCAACAAATCACAACAAATCGCAACAAATCACAACAAATCACAACAAATCGCAACAAATCGCAACAAATCACAACAAATCGCAACAAATCACAACAAATCGCAACAAATCACAACAAATCACAACAAATCGCAACAAATCGCAACAAATCGCAACAAATCGCAACAAATCACAACAAATCGCAACAAATCACAACAAATCGCAACAAATCGCAACAAATCGCAACAAATCACAACAAATCGCAACAAATCGCAACAAATCGCAACAAATCACAACAAATCGCAACAAATCGCAACAAATCACAACAAATCGCAACAAATCGCAACAAATCGCAACAAATCACAACAAATCGCAACAAACACATCGCAACAAATCGCAACAAATCACAACAAATCACAACAAATCGCAACAAATCGCAACAAATCGCAACAAATCGCAACAAATCACAACAAATCGCAACAAATCGCAACAAATCGCAACAAATCACAACAAATCGCAACAAATCGCAACAAATCACAACAAATCGCAACAAATCGCAACAAATCACAACAAATCGCAACAAACCGCAACAAATCACAACAAATCGCAACAAATCGCAACAAATCACAACAAATCGCAACAAATCGCCACAAATCACAACAAATCGCAACAAATCGCAACAAATCGCAACAAATCGCAACAAATCGCAACAAATCACAACAAATCGCAACAAATCACAACAAATCGCAACAAATCGCAACAAATCGCAACAAATCGCAACAAATCGCAACAAATCGCAACAAATCGCATCAAATCACAACAAATCGCAACAAATCACAACAAATCACAACAAATCGCAACAAATCACAACAAATCGCAACAAATCACAACAAATCGCAACAAATCGCAACAAATCGCAACAAATCGCAACAAATCGCAACAAATCACAACAAAACGCAACAAATCGCCACAAATCATAATCGCAACAAATCACAACAAATCGCAACAAATCGCAACAAATCACAACAAATCGCAACAAATCGCAACAAATCACAACAAATCACAACAAATCGCAACAAATCGCAACAAATCACAACAAATCGCAACAAATCGCAACAAATCACAACAAATCACAACAAATCGCAACAAATCGCAACAAATCATAATCGCAACAAATCACAACAAATCGCAACAAATCGCAACAAATCGCAACAAATCGCAACAAATCGCAACAAATCGCAACAAATCGCAACAAATCGCAACAAATCGCAACAAATCACAACAAATCGCAACAAATCGCAACAAATCGCAACAAATCGCAACAAATCGCAACAAATCACAACAAATCGCAACAAATCACAACAAATCACAACAAATCGCAACAAATCACAACAAATCGCAACAAATCACAACAAAGCGCAACAAATCGCAACAAATCGCAACAAATCACAACAAAACGCAACAAATCGCAACAAATCGCAACAAATCGCAACAAATCACAACAAATCGCAACAAATCACAACAAATCGCAACAAATCGCAACGAATCATAATCGCAACAAATCGCAACAAATCACAACAAATCGCAACAAATCGCAAATAATCATAATCGCAACAAATCGCACCAAATCGCAACAAATCACAACAAATCGCAACAAATCGCAACAAATCACAACAAATCGCAACAAATCACAACAAACG
>OZ035998.1:30955357-31117857 GCA_964035015.1 Corallium rubrum
ACTGTGGCTTGCTAACATCATCTGTGAATAAACAGAATCACCACTGTTAAAATGAAAGCAGTTGTTTAAACGTTTTTATTTCAATGTTATTGGTTTTTTATCAACCTGTGAAATTATACTAAAACAATTAGTCACCTCGACTTCGGTGACCAATTGTTAAATAGAAACCTCTGGCGATAAGCCAATGACAAGCCTTCTTTTAACTAAATTGACCAATCACAAAATGCGTAGTATGTCACGATCAAGGATCAGTAGAGCCAGCGGTTGTTCTGTTAAGCAACAATGGCACCGAAATTATAAATGGAGTGGGCAAATGACAGAAGAAATTGAGCATTTACGCGAAGCAATAAGTTCTACAGATAACCAAAACGGCTACCAAATAGTGTAATAAAAGTAGCGTGCTGCGTAGGCAGTGTAGAAACAACAATCGAAATATAGTAAGGTTAGATATACTGCCGAAAAGAGAACGTAGGAGTCTAACGTTTCGAGTGAAGGCCCTTCGTCAGACGCTTCTCTTTGACGAAGGGCCTTCGCTCGAAACGTTAGACTCCTACGTTCTATGTTTCGGCAGTATATCTAACCTTACTATATTTCGGCTACCAAATAGTTAGAATGGAAATTATTAATGGTAAGACCGTTAAATTGTTTATCTGTGTTCGTTTGAAACGAAATATCTGCAACAAAACACATTTCAAAATTGCGTTTGCTATTGATAAGATTTCGTGATGTAAACTACATTTTAAAATTGTTTCTTTCAACTTTTTGTCATTTTTACATACCAAATGAGTGGAAGTATATTGTTTCAATATTGTACATGAAAACCCCATCCGTATGGGACAGGAAATGTCCGAAATGAAAATGTTGAACGTTTGTTGTTGGCAGTTAAAAATGCATGTATTAAACGAGCCTCAAAGAATACGTTATGGTCGATAATTTATTTATTTTGTTGGTAAATTTATACTAAAACAATTAGACAACGCGCCCTCGTTTTCTATGAGCGATAGTCAACTCGGCTTCGCCTCGTCAGTTGACTATTCGCTCATAGAAAACTCGGGCTCGTTGTCTATAACTTTTAAATATATACCTTGGAAGGCTGACGCCAGTCAATCACTGCACGAAATTAAAAGTGACTAGTGAGGGGAATTTTTGGACGTCTACGCAGCCATTTTGGATGTCAGCTTTAGTTTTCCGTACAGCTTGAAGATAAAACTCCCCGAAAAATAGAACTTTAGTGGTAACACAAGTTAGTTTAATACTTCAAGCATTTTGGGAAGCTTTAAATGAAGTAGTTTGAAGAAAATGAGTGGCGAGACAGACTTGACTAAATATATACTGAGCCAAAAATGTGATTTAAAAACGCCAGTTTAACAACATGACACCGGACATGATATTTTATCCATTTGAAGCGTGTTTTCGTGAAGCACTTGTTTTTGCCGTATCCTGTGTAAAAATAGAAATTCCACCGTTTTTGTGGTTCTTGGCTTTTCGTAAACAAAATTTCCCGCCGATATAGCTTCGTAGGGGCCCAGAACTGACGTCCCAAAATGCCTCATGTCCACCATTTTTTGCCTCACTTTTTGATTTGCAGTCTACCTCGTACCCAAGCTTTTCTGCAGAAAATTAATATACAAATATGGCGGTCAAAACATATATGCATTTAAAAGCTAAGACTGCATCACGACAAAATAATTTCTAGACTCGATTCCAGTCGTTGTGATCCCGCGTTCCTGCGCTCCCACAAACCGGCCGCTGGATCAATGGTCGACACGATTTGTTCATAACGTCACCTGCATATTTTCTATTTAATTTCGCGAAATTTTAAGCGCCTTTGCGTAAACATCAGCATAAGTATTTATATGGCTCAAGTCGCTCAACCTAACGAAAGTAATCAGCGCGTACAAGTAACTTCAAGGTACATTACTTGGTCTTCCGTTAAAGACAATAGCGGAGAAATTACTAAAAAAATACTTGGACGATTCGTAGGTTTTGAATGAGCGACGTCGAAATATTGAGTCTCTGAAATAGGATTTCCTGGCTTCTGGTAGTAATTTCCAGCAGGTTTAAACGAATTTAAACTGATAAAAAATTGATGAACAGCGAAAACACAAACGCCGGAAGCCAGCATTAACATGAACGGCAGCTGATCAGTTGAACAGAGCAAATTATTTAAAGACCTCTAAAACACCTCATGCAAGTAGTACTAAAATGATTACATTAATGTCTACACTCTACAGTCAAATCAATCTATATAACAATTCGCTGATGTCGTTCAGTAGACGTGAAAACGCTAGTTGCGTTGTTCCACTCTTTCTAGGCGACATCAAGACTCTCAATTCTTCTATGTATTTTCCCTCGTCACAGGTAAAACCCACCGACAGAATAGGGATAAATATATAGTGCAGGACATATGTACTGTTAGACAATAAAATAACAGATTTTGTGAAAAAAACCCAACATAATGATAGGAATACATATTCTCCCAAAATTCATCAACTGCCAATCACTTTTCGTCTACTTTTCCCCAGCCTCATAAACAACCAATCATATTTCGCCCTGTAACGTCTTGATGACGAGCCGGACGAGCGAAACGAGAAAGAAAGTAATCCGAAAATTATTTTGCCGACAAATTCAACATTAAAGATGGGAAGATCAAGTGAACTCTGACCATCGAAAACAGCGAATATTATTAGGAAAACGCTTAAACATTACTAGAATCAACCGCCTCTCAGCGTCTGGCTCATGGTTTCAGAGCAAATACAAGAAAAACATTCTTGGCCGTAAAAAGCCGCTGAAACTGATTGAAGCTTCCGAAAAAATATTTTCATCGGCAGATTTGGATTTTATGTCGAGAGCTCTTGCGTATTTTACTTCATATCGACAGTCTTTTTCTTTTACCAAGTGAGTTCATCTGGCATGAAAATTAATGAAACTGAGATATTTGAACAGAATGTTATTCCGTTTTAATATCGTTTTCAAAACGAGTAGGCCTATACTTTCCAAATCACGTTGTTTTGTTACCATATTAAAGTACAAACCATGCACCGTATATTTTAGCGAGTTTAGCTTGGCTCTTGAACAAAACAGGACCAGAAAACAATTTCAGGCTTGGTTACAATCTCGTACCCAGAGCCTGCGATCCTTTTGGTCAGTACCAAGGAACGGAGACTCTGGGAAACTCCGATGAAAAAGTCCCCAAATCGGGGTCTTTGGTCCCAGTCCTCTGGTTCCCAGTTCCTTATAATTTGTAACTGTCATGTTGATGATCGTTCGCTAGTCCGAAGACCAGGGAAATATTGTTTACCGATGAATAAAATCAACATGTTTTACAAGGCTCTCGACAAAGCATTTCGTGTAAGAATGGCCATTCTTTGCTTTTCTCCTAATCGTTGACCGGACGATTTGAGCCGAAGGTTTTATTTGTCCGCGTCGGCCGTGATCGGCTCGGCTCAGCTGCTCAGGTAAGGAATTGTACTTTCTGTTAGGAATTTTGGCTAAATTAGATCGACCTTGCATTCTCTAATGTTATTTTTAAAGTTCTGAGACGAAACTGCGAATAAATACGAGACGAATCAGACGACAGATGTTGTTTGGCGACAAAGCGACAATAATAATAGTTTTAACTTGTAAATTATCGGGATTTTCACTGTTTTGAATTATTTCATGTGTTCAATTGTATATTGTGTTTGTCGTTTATAATTATGTGTTACAGAACGTTGATAAATCAATTAAACAGGTTAGCAACGTGCACAGAATTTTAATTTTCACTGTTATTTATTGCTGGGTCGAGATTGATTGAACTAACCAATCAGGTGCTGAGTTTCATCGGAGTTTCCCAGAGCCTCCGTTCCTTGGTACTGACCAAAAGGATCGCAGGCTCTGGGTACGAGATTGGCTTGGTTATAGTTCTCTCAGAATATATAAACAAAGTGTTATTGTTATTCAAAAGACTCAAAGACAGTGCTTTTGAACAGATTCGTTCAAGAAATTATTTGTTTCTTGTAATTGGACATTTAGTTCTTCGCCCTCACTTCTTTAAAACATTTCCCTGTTGAAGCCCTTATGCATACCTATATACTTACCAATAATATTTTAGTAATTTCAATGCTATTTTATTTGTGTCAGTACTAAAAAAATTAGATTAAAGTCTATAAAAGATGTCACGCAAAAAGGCCGCAAATTTCCGTGTTTGGATAGTCTGTCCCAAACATGGGCATTGACCAAACACGTTATTTTATAAAAATTGTTTCTTCCAACAACCATTGCGTCCTATTTTCCTATAGAACAACTAGAACAAGATCCAGGTCAACAGACACTAACAGGTAGGCCAGGTTGTATTGGAAAACGAGGTGGTCGACGACTACAACGGTCATCAGGTATAGTCTAGGAGGTGGTCAACGAGCACCATGACAAAAATGCCGGGAACTACAAAGACTACCAGACCTTGGATCCTACTTCTTTTTTAACCAAACCTGCATTGGGCCTTATGGGAATATATAGAATATCGATAAATAATAGTAATATGTGTAATTGGCTAATTATGGGCAATTTTGTTATTCTATAATAAAATTAAGGTTCTGGTTTTTCAAAACAAGGCTAAATTCCTCCATCGCTTTATTATTTCCGCTTGCTTGATTCTACTTAACTTGTTTGGCTAGCTGAGAAGCCAGTCACCTAGCCTGCGGGCAGGCCCTCCTGAGCCTGCTCGCAGGCTACCAGTCACCTTCAATGCATATATTTGTTTGGCATTAGATATAGAGTAAAAAAAAAATTAAATTTGTCCCACAACAACGATTAGCATGAGCGGCTTGGGTTGAAAGTTTATTACCTCCGCCAGGCGGTTATGTTTTCACCTCTGTCGGTCTGTGTTGCGACTCAATGTCACTCAACCTAGCCTGAAAGAATGAGGCGTGAGCCCTCCTCCTGCCTCCTACCTGATCGAAGCTTGCCAACTAAATTGCCAGTTCAGCCGTTGTTCCAAGCCACGAATGCTCGAAAAGTCGTCCTCTTCTACATACAAAGTTAAAAGTTGATGTCTACTGTCTTCGGAGTGTTTGATTTATGGTTCATCAGCTCTGCCGATTTCTAAATTCCAGCATTCAATCCAAATATTTCGACGTGACGACGTCCTTCGTTTATTTTTCCATCTATCGCCGTCTGTGTACCGAAGTTCTTCAACTCTTCAAGTATTTTTGCCAGCGACATTCTACAGCAAAGGAATAGTTTTCTTTTGTTTTGGTACTTTTTCTCGCAAACTTGCTCCGCTCTTTTCGTTTTTTTTTGTTATCATTTTACACCTTTTTGCAGTATATAAGCATAGTGTATAAGTACAAAAATATGTTTTTGTGAAAAAATTTCTCCGACCGGAAGTAATGTCCTTAGCAACCGGTTGCCTAGCAACGAAATACGTCCGAACACCCTTAAAGTCCGATTTTCCGATAATAATCAACAACTGGGGAAACAATGTTTACTACAGTACGCATGTGTGCATGGTTAAATGTAAAGTAGCCATGGCCATCTTTTTTGTTACGTTTAATTGTAACGACCAGAAACACTTATATTTATAGCAACAGTATGAAATGAAATTAAGAAAACAGAAAAACAGGTAAACACAAAGGAAATTATAGTACCATGTCGATTGTCGAGTTTTTTTATGCATACATACTAGAGGCACGTTTTCGATAAACGTCTTGCTGGATTTTACGGTTCACGCAAAGTCAATCTTAAAACGTGGCACGTCAATGAACTTACGAAATAGTTCGTTGTTTTAGTGAAGTCGTTGAATAAACTTGCAGTTCGTGCTTAATTATCAGGTATAAAACGCTCGCTCATACCTTTATAGCCGGCAAAACACTTGTTCTCAAGCGGGACTCGAACGCACAACTTTCTGATCGCCAGTGAGACGCTCTAACCAGACGCTACTGGGACTCAGATGATTTGAACGTAGGTTGAGTTCGATGCGGGACTCGAACCCACAACTTTATGATCGCCGGTGAGACGCTCTAACCATTGAGCGACTGGGACTCAGATGATTTGAACGTAGGCTGCATGAGTTCGATGCGGGACTCGAACCCACAACCTTATGATAGCCAGTGAGACGCTCTAACCATTGAGCTACTGGGACTCAGATGATTTGAACGTAGGTTGAGTTCGATGTATGACATTATATACTGCTATGTACAAGTATGATGATATAATGCATGTTGTTAAGACGGAAGAGATGAATATGTACCCTGCGAGTCAGATCCCCTTTCCGACCTACGCAAGCTTCGGGGGGAAAGTGCGCTCTGCCAACAAACTCGATATTTCTTTTTGAGCATGCGTGAACAGTTGCCAAGATACTATTTTGGGCCCAGGCTCGAACGAGTCACTTCCTATTTTCCTGCTTACGCGTGTTCGTAAACTAGAACTTGTTTGACCAGTTTAAAACCTGACTGACTCGCCCCAAACTTGGGGCGAAGATCGAGTTTGTTGGCAGAGCCCACTTTCCCCCGAAGCTTGTGTTGGTCGGAAAGGGGCTCTGACTCGCAGGGTAATGAATATGCTATCTCGGATATGAGAATTGAGTGTAAATGTTCTTCGAGAACATTTACACTCAATTATCATATCCGAGCGAGCAAAACACTCCTGCTCAACTACAGTACTAGAACACGTTAACTACGAAATCAAACTTTCTCTCCTTTTATAATACAAAAGAAATCTGTACAGTATTTACATAATTGGTATAAATATATATTACAAGTTTTATTTTTAATACTATAGTCGCAAAATATGCATGCTTTTATATCACTGATCACTATTATAACTGGGTTGCTCATCCTTAATGGTTAGTAGTAAGTCCCAATGTCATTTATTAAATAGGTTTTGTCTTACACGCGCTGTGATTAGTCAGTTAACGTTCCTGTATTTATATCAGGCTTACGCTATGTCACTGATCTCAAATAATAGACTCATTATACTGGATAGAGCATCTATTGTTTTGCGCGTGGCAAAAAGTTGAAGTCGGAAGTCATATCCGGTGGGACCCACAATATTGCTGAATCATAGTATTCGCCTCTGGTTTCCGCTTTAAATGATCGGATTTTTAACGAAAACCAGCTAAACTTTTGTGACATGTATCTGTCGCTATGGGAAAACTTAATAGTGGTTGTATGAAAACCAAGTGGGTCCCACCTGAAATGGCCGCCGCTAATTTATTCCGACTTCACAACGAGCACCGGATGCTCTATCCAGTATGAGTCTATTATTTGAGACAGTGGGCTATGTAAATAGCGGTTGTGACGTCACGGCGCATTACTTTTATTTCATAAAGGAAATTGAAAATGGACGCCCTGTGTTTATGTGTTTATATAGCCTGATGCATGCAAACACTCGAGTGCGTTTGGAAGAATACAAAAGTTTATGTGAATTCGAACCATAGACTCACTCTCGTATTTACATCTGACATAATCACGGGCGGTCGTTTTCTATTTCTTAAATATCATTCCAAAACCCGGGGAAGTAGGGAAAGCTGTAAAACAATCGTCAGATGCCAATTTACCTTAGAATAAAACTATTCACTGATTTCATGGGGCGCTTGCAAGTTTTGTTATTAGGCAAGTTTATCGATTACTGGGCACAGTAGAAAACTAAAAAAAAACAAAAACCAACGCGTTTTGTTGCCTAGCAACGCCAACAAATGCAAAACCTGAAGCTTCTTACACCTTGTACAGTGTTTTTTTGTTGTTTGATGCTAATGGAGAAGCCTGTTTAATGCGGGTTTTTTCTTTTTTCTACGAAAAATTCAAGTGCCTATATGAAGCGAAAGTTAAGTCTTTCTCATTTGAAAGAACAATTAAAATAACAAAGTAACATCTTTTGCAGTTTTACGTTTTCTTGCTTGGTTTTAGAGATATTTCAGTTTGTTAAATATGCAAATCAAACATATAATTAATTTTATTATACAATACTGATACAATCTCGATTGTGATTGGCTAACAACCTACAGACAATTCTTGATATCTTGCCACCTACAAAATATCAAAAATTATCTGTAGCTATGACGCGCTGGCCAGCGGTTTGAACAAAACAATCATGGCGGCCGTCCTTAGGAGTGAAGATCAGAAGCGGATTAATCCGGCGGATTTGGCACGTTTTGTTGACGCTAAAACCACGAAGAAAAAACAAGCGAGCTACACATACAGCTGTTAGAGTTTAAAGCAGTGTTTGAAAGAGAAAATTGTATTTGAAAGCGAAAAAAGTTAGCGAACCTCGAACTGAAGACGGTATGAATATTTACTATTTTTACCTAACTTTGTAAAAAACTTTCTAAAGGCTTCTACATTTATAAATATTACCAGGGTTAAGTCACGTTGGCCTCCAGGGTTAAGTCTGGTTTTCTACATTTATAATTGTATAATAAAACAATTATTGAATTCGGTTATCGCATGATATCAAGAATTATCAAGGCCTCTGTTTGTGTTATCCGCCTCAGCCTTCGGCTTCGGCCGATAACACAAACCTCGGCCTTGATAATTCTTGATATCATGCTCAACCTCATCCAATAATTGTATAATATCAATGTGTAAAATGCGTGAGTTATCGGAGAAAATTATATATCTTTGCTAATATTATCGAAGATAATAATCACTTGAAAATCTACATGTTTAACTTCGTGTTGTAAGAGAAACACGCACAATCACTCGTCCTTCGAATTAATTTAGTTTTATAATGCAACGATATAGATCCTTCTTTGATAATTTATTTCGCACATGTGAAACATTACGCCAAGATGTTTAATTTGCATTTAAACAAACCAAAATATCCAAAAAAACAAAAACAACTAGAAAAAATAACACAAAATTTTTAATTTCGCTCTATGGGCACTTTAAAAAACAAAGTTTCTGTACGGCTTTTTCTATTCTCCGAATTCGTCTCTGCACCGCCGTTTCATTTCGGTAACCGGTTGAGCAATCCAGTTATATAGAGGTCAGTGGTGTTGACTAAATAAAAATTCACGCAAGGCTTACCATTTCTTGTTCCATAAGTTTGGTCTGTCGTCTCAATCTGATGTAATATTTCAGAACTTCGGGATGAGCTTTGATGCATTTTTTACTAAAATCTAACACACGAAGACCCTGAAGACTTCTGGCCCGGGATAACGCCACGTATGCTTGACCACATTCAAAAACTCTCGATAAGGAAATTTCTACAGAGTCTAGAGTCATACCCTGGAAAAGATTAAGACAAATGAAAGCTAATTTCCTTAACCCCCCTTGACTACCAAGGGTCTTCCCTTGACGAGTAAAATCGTCTGGCGGTAGCCAGAGTAAATAAAATACTCTGGCGTTATTAGCCAGAGTAAAATACTAAAGGCCCGGTCAAACGAGGATGAGAGTTAGCAAGCGAGAGTTTGTCTGAGAGTTTTCTCAACTCTCATGCCCCGGTCAAACGAGGATGAGAGTTGATGAGAGTTGACCATGAGAGTTGACGAGAGTTGTAGGATTTACCGCGCGTAGCAGGGAGACTAGGAACGAATTTCGAGGTAAACAAAGTACTAAACTCTCATCAACTCTGATATGCCAACTCTCATGACCGGTCAAACGAGCAAAAACTCTCATCAACTCTCATTAAAATTTGAACCAGCTCAAACTTGATGAGAGTTGATAAGAGTGCATGAGAGTCGATGAGAGTTGGTGGTCAAACGCGACCGAGAGTTGCAACTCTCATCGACTCTCATCAACTCTCATCCACGTTTGACCGGGCCTTAAAGGTGCGTCAATATGCGCGCTTAGCGGAGTCAAAGGGTAAGCATTGAGATATATAGGTTTTTAGAGTGCCCCAGTTTTTATTGTCTTATTTGGAAGAACTTTCAAAATGACAAAGTAACTTCTTTGGAAGATTTTCGCTTTTTCGCTTTGATTTTGAGATATTTCACTTTTTGTTTGATATGCAAATGTCCAGAACACGTCACACATGCATAATGACTTATCAGAGAATCTTAAAGACAGTTATATATTTGCGTTCATCAAATAAAAACACTAATGAATAACATGTGTGTGTGTGTTTCTCCCACAACACCAAACTTCTCGATTTTAAATGATTTCGTTCGAGAATGAAAGAGATACACAAACTTCTTCGATAAGTCATTATGCACGTGTGACGTAAATTCCGGACATTTGCATATCAAACAAAATGAAATATCTCAAAAACAAAGCGAAAAAGCGAAAATCTTCCAAAGAAGTTACTTTATCATTTTAAGAGTGCTTCCAAATAAGACAAAAACTGTCAAGATTAGGGGCACTTTAACGTACCCCTTGACTACCAGGGCACCAGGTTCCGATATAAAAGGGGAAGCCTATAGGGTTATTGAATGAAGACATATATATATATATATATATATATATATATATATATATATATATATATATATATATATATATATAGATATAGATATATATGTACTATTTACAGAATGAGTGACCGTTCTGTATCGGGGTATACAGACACGAGGCGAAGCCGAGTGCCTGTATCCCGATACAGAACGGACACGAATTCTGTAAATGACTTCTAAAACGCCTATTAAGGTAACTAAACAAAAATAAATCATGTTAACAGCTGATAAACCTTCGAGGTAAGGTTTAATAGGCTACGAATATTAAATTAGTGATACGAGCATGCGCTTTAATTTAATATTAGTCCCACATTTTCTATTCTACGTGACGTGGCATAAATGGCCATACTGATCATCATTTGTTATTCAACAAATGTTGTTGGGCAACAAATGTTTGCATCTTCATCTTGTATGAGGACGCTACCAGCGTACCTCACTCAAGATAGTTGAATGCGAAGTGTCTGTACACTTGCTACAGAACTGATATGATCAGTGTCTGTAAATGTGATACAGAACTGATGTTTTATTAAACAGTTCTGTATCACATTTACAGACACTGATATCAGTTCTGTACCGGGATAAACAGACATTGATTAAACATTAATTTCTTTTGAATTTTCCTCATGAATTATTAATGAGTTTTAGAAATATATATATATATATATATATATATATATATATATATATATATATATATATATATATTTATCACATACTTGTGCCTTTATTAGGGTGATAACAACGGGACATAAAAACGAAATGTCCCGCTGTACCGTATCTGTCCTGTCATATATCCCGCTGTCCTGCGTTGGGAGCCCTAAAACATGATACAGGCACAAGTATGTGATAAATAGGTTATCACATTTGTGACTCGGTATATCAGTTTTATCGCTTTCAGGACGATATCGTAATTGTCCCTCGTTCGCTGCGCTCACTCGTGAAAATAACAATATATATATATATATAATATATATATATATATATATAATATATATATATAATATATATATATATATATATATAATATATATATATATATATATATATATATATATATATATATATATATATATATATATATGTATATATATGTATATATATATATATATATATATATATATAGTTGTAGTTTTTATTGGTCTACAATTCCTAGTATACTTTAATTTTTTTTTAATTTTAATTTTCATAGGCCGGCGCTGAAAGGCGCTTCGTTCAAAAGATCAGCTTTCCGTTACTAAAAATCTTGACAGTTTATCATATTTTCACTTCAGCTCTGCACGTTCACTACGAAGTACTCTACTTTTTTACACCCTGTGTTTCGTGTCGTTTCTTCATAGAACAAAATTGTGAGAATAAGATTAATCAAATGAAGCCTTAGTAGCTACTGTGGTAAACACAGTAATACAGCTGTAGCTATTTGGCTTCATTTGATTAAACGTTCTTATCTTCAATATCCTACAACATTTTGGGACAACTTTATTCGTTTATCAAAATTGTGAGAAGATCTTTCAAGCTCAAATTGGGCGGCCGTGCGGTGCCAAACCGTTTTGTTTATGAGAATATTTAAATTTTGTCACACGTGAAATGCAGGGAAGAGCTACCATTCCTATCAACCCGGAACTTCGTGTTTAAATAATAAACCAGACACAGTGCTAAAAAGCGGTGCCCTGTGGCGTTCAAAATATCGCGTTAAAAAAGTCGCGTCAAAAATATACTATTGATTCCTAACGAAAGAACGAACGAACGAACGAACTAACTCACACACACACACACACACACACAGAATATAAAGCGTTTGAAAGTTAGCTGCGCCCGCAAGCCAACTTTCAGGGCACCGCAATGCAAGCAACGTCGAGAACAATATGTCTGGTACTTTTTGTAATGCTATTCAATAAAAATTGGCTGCGGGTTGAGTACAGTATTTACGAAAATTCCATGATGCCCAGTTTAGTCCCGTCGTTCTAAAGACGTCACCTTCCAAGGTGCTCTGGAACGCCTAGCAGATTTCAGTATTTTCAAAATGGCAGTATTTTATACACTTGACAAGGTTAAAAGGACAAATTGTTTACGCTTGACATGCCTTCAATAAGAAAGAAATGGTAATATGTAAGTTCAAACATACACGTTTTAACAACTAAGAAATTCTAAAATAAGGGCTTTAATTAACCGGCCGATAAGTCAGTAAATTTCGTCGTCGAAGTCCAGCAGTTCACCTAACGTTTAATGAGTTCATCACCTTCAATATCTTCTGTACTTCGTAAAAATGTTCGAATATTACAAAATGCGAAATACGACAGAATCACAACATTCAAGCAAACACGAATTATCGATTATTAAAGACACTGGTCATTATTACTCGAACACAGATGAAGTGGTGTAAATATCAAATAATAAGCTTGATTTAATCACAGATCGAGGTCAAGCAGGATCTTATTATATTGGAACAAGCAAAATTACTCACCTAGTTTTGCAGCTGTTACTGTGAAAATATATCCTTTCCTTTTACGAGCAAGACGGGGCCTGGTGACCAGGGCCCACTTTTTGAAAATCAGGGACCATTTTACTGAAATCTGCTGGGCTCTCTCTCGCAGCGCTCGCGCACAGAACGCCCATGCTATCAAATATTAAAACAGCGAAGAGAGAAAGCCTGACACTAGGCTGCATGATGCCAACATAAGAATTAGGAACAGAACATTTCTCAACTTTCAAACTGCAGACTAAAAAAAATTTCTGCAGCTGTTCAAGTGTCTGAAGTAAAAATTTCCAGATAGAACAAATTTGACGATTGGTAACCAAAATAACCAACTTCCAAAAACATGAAATAGATGTTGCATGTACTTTTCAATATATTAAGTGCCAGATTTGCATTCCCTATGTTACAAAATGAGAAAAGACAGGAATATGGCTTTTATGCCGCATGTAACATCGGGAATACATGCATGCGCTGTCTGGCGCAGTTCCCTACCTAGTTACCTAAGTAACCAAAAATTTGAGTCTGTTCAACGGAGAGCCCTTCATATTATATATATCCTCCAGCCTAGATCTAGGCCTTCTATTTCTTATTTGGGAGTTATAAATTTGAGGCCGGGATGGCCGAGGGGACTGGGGAGAGACAACGGGAAATAGAAGGCCTAGTAGATTTCCCAATTCAAAACTGCCCCACTCTCAAAGTTGGTGGCGCCAAATCTCAAGTTATTTAAGGGAAATCTTGCAACAGTAAGGAGTAAGGACTGGGGGCTAATTATCCTTACTTGCAGCCAGTGGCTGAATTGCAAAGGACGCAGATCAACGTGTCCGTGTCGAGGCATATCAAGGCGCCCGAAGCAGCCGCCAACGACACAGTTCAGACCACGGATCACAGCTGAGATGTTAGGTGTTGATTTTATGGAGGGAGGAAAACCGGAGAACCCGTCGAAAAACCCTCGAAGCACAGGAGAGATCAACTACAACTCTACTCACATGAGTCGAAGCCGGACAACGGGGTCATTCCCAAGCGGTCACCCATCCAAGTACTAACCCCGTTATTTCAAACAATAATTTTATCTTTTTAACTATATGTGAACCGTTGTAATTCAGCTTTTTACTGCAAAAATGGGTCTATTAAAATAATAATAATTCTATTAAAATCCATTGTCCTGATGCATGGTTTTCCAATTGCATATACGTCATAAAGCACTTAAACCTAGCGATTAATTTCTTAAGAAATGGACAAGCCATGGAGAACTTTGCATGACAAAGCTTACAGCTCAAAGATATATATGCAGCAAATTTAACAGTGCTTAAAATTTTCAGTGAAGGCTCCCGTCATGCTAATCTGTTCAAAAATTTCCTGCCAGCAGCGCTCGTGTGCTCGACTGTTTTTCCACCCCTCTGAATAACCTATGACATTTACGTTACATGTAGGTTTGTACATTGTCAAATACCTGACTTTTATGGATAGAGATTGCCCAAGCGAGCTGAAGAGGTAGCTGTATACGCGTCACTTGACCTCCTGTTCCCGTTCTAACAATCCATTTCTCTGCTTTCACTGGTTTCTCTAGGCCATTGGAGAACTTCACGATTGGTACACCTATATCAGTATTTATTTAGAAAGAAATTGTATCAGTTTAATATACATATTCAGCTTTCTAAAAAAATAGGAATGCCGATATCCTTTTTGGATAACTTTGGTTATCATACATTTTCCCAAATGATGATATTTAGGCATGATTATATTTAGTCAGAAAGCTGGTGAGAATTCTCGATATCTGCACTTTTAGTCGTATTTGCTGCTGTAATTGTCAGCTTTTAGTCCACTATGCTTTTTTTAGTTTCTGCAGGTATTGACTGAAGGGAAAAAGTCTTATCATGCGTGTGCCGACGTGAACCAGGCAAATCGAAGAAAAGCGCGGGAAAGAAGGAACTGTCTAGTCTGTCTTTGAATTGCATTTTTGAACTTTTTTTGTTCTGATGAACGCCGAAGTAAACTAACAGCTTTTGCTGTTCCTTGCGACAACGTCGTCATGAAAACATGAAAACGCTTCAGTGGACGTTGTATGTGCAACGAGGGCGGTCCAACTGAGAATGTGTAATAAAACAACTATTGAATTCAACTTTTTTTATATCAAGAATTATCAAGCAGACAACACAAACTTTGACCTTGATATTTCTTGATATCATCTGATAATTGTTTATTATAACCCAGTTTCTTAAACAGAAAAATTAATATTGGATAAAATAATTGCACACGGTACAGTCAGTCCAGATACTTCAAAATGAGGAAGGGGAGGAGGGGGCGAAAAGATATTCGTTATGTACTGACAAATAACAAACAAAATTCAGCAACTCGACAATCTTTCCTCGAGTTGAGTCTCTCAAAGCATGTGACTGACTCCGAGATTGACTTTATTCATCACAACTCTGTAATGAGTTAGATCACGTTTTCCAGCTATAGAAAACTCGTCAAACCAGCAGTATACGTATACAAAGATTAATGAAGATGGTTGTCTGCAGGAAGCGCCGCATGTCCACGTTCGTCTTACTTCTGGCAATTGACCGGACAACCAAGAAATTGAAAAATATAATAAAAACAACCAAGAAATTTAATCTAGAGGACGCATTGGACGCCAGTAGAATGTCCTAGATCAATCTCTTGCTCCACAATCACCAACAGATACCAGATAAGCAAGCGACGTCGGAGTCGCACTGGGTGAAAGTACATTGCATGAAGTCAAGACCTAATGATCGACAGGCAGCTGTATGGCACAAACGAAACCGTCAGAGTAAGAACCGGCAACGCATGAGTTACTGCTCAACTCAAATATCTAGAACTCCAAAATACTAACCTGCAGAAAGACCCAACTTGCACAAAGATCAGAGTTTTCAACTCGAACATCAAGTTAATCAAGTTAGTCTTACTGTATAGAGCAGAGACATGGGGAAAATCAAAGACTAAATGCAGACTCTCCTCCCCAGGAACATAGCTTCTGTCATCCGGCCAGATCCGCTGGTCTGACACCATCAGCAAGATACAACTCTGACATAGACGGCACAAACTTCCAACCAACCAAAATAACAATCACCTGACCATAAAGTAGAACCACAGAGGGAGTGAGAAAGCCCAAAGAATACATGAATACGCGATCTTTAAGCAAACACCAAGAAAATGAGATACACTTATACAGCCAGCTGGAAAGGACAGCTTAAGAAAAGGGGGTTGGGTAAACTGTTGTCGCCGGTCTATGCTTCCAAGAGGCGAGATCGCCATAACAAACAACCATATACAGAGATTAAAAATTGGACAAAGTAAACGTACTTGTATTTCCACAAGAGAAACCTTTGACGATCCCTCGAGCACCATTTACTAATCCTTGGCCAACATCTAAATTTTTCGTTAGCAGCACCTTTAAAAGAAAACAAACACTTGCATATAATTCAAATTTCTTGGAACTATATAGCACGATTTCCATTAAACAGCCTTCGACGATGGTAACTAGGTTAATAGCTTACTTCGTCCAGGAGAAAGATATTACCTAATGTATCGTTTAAGTGGATCATATTAAGCATTTGGATGCTTATCTAAATAAAAAAGTCTCTTTAGTGGTAATCTCCTACGAAATGTGTGTTGTAAGCTTGATTTTAACCGTGAGTTTCTTTGTTTGGCAACAAATCAATATCAACTCGTTAATTTAGTCGGGCTTTTGAAGTATAAAAAGACGTAATTTTTAGGTGAATTTTACCATTTAACATGCTACATTGTGTATTTGTCAATGTATTTTTACACAATGTTGTTTTTATGTACATTGGTTTGAGGGTGTTGATGTTTTTCTGCATAAAAATCCGTAATTTCAACTCTTTTCAGCAGTTTAAAAAACATGCCGCCATCTTGTTTTTCCTCTACCAGCACGATATGAACTGATAGCCTGGTAGTAGGTAACCAATCAGATTACACAAAAGCTCATATCCGATAGCATGCTATATATTATATATATATATATATATATATATATATATTAATATGGATTCCCCAAGAGCCCTTTAATATCGAGCCCTTTGCCTCGAAGGGCTCGATATGGCTATAGGCCATTTTCACGGGAAAACATACCTGTGCACCAATTTTCAACTCGAGATTTGCCTTTACGGGACAGCAACTGTCAAGAGTTTTGGTGAGATTGCGGTCACTGTCGATTGCTTCAAACACATTGCCTTTTCCAGGCAAGCTTTGAAGTTGTGCCTTATTTATCTGTTCCACATTTTCCTTATGCGTACATAACCTGGTCGCCAATATTCCGTCGCAATCAATCATATTGTCTTTCGTTTCGCTGAGCTTGTCAAAAACGTCATCTGGGCATCTAAAATGATTTTCAAAATGTGTGTTTTGACTATAGTACAGTTGACACCTAGATATAAAGTACAAGGGATTTTAATAGTGGCATTGTAATGCAAAGCAATCAAATCTGATCTGGTAAATTTTCCTATGAAGAAAAGCTAGTTGTTTGTTACTCATTTAAACACGAGGTTCTGCTATAAAAGGGATAGCTCCTCCCATGCATCCACCTCGATCAGTATGTATACTCATGTGAAAATCTTGTCAAGATCTTGTAAGATCCTGTAAGATCTTGTAAGATCTTGTAAGATCTTGTATGATATCGGAAAATCTTGTAGATCTTAAGAAAAATCTTATAAGATTTTTCTTACAAGATCTTATATAGATTTTAGCAAGATCTTATAAGATCTTCCAAAATCTTGGCAAGATCTTGGCAAAATCTTGGTAAGATCTTGTCAAATTCCTGGCAAGATCTTGTAAGATCTTAGTAAAATCTTGTAAGA
This sequence comes from Corallium rubrum, assembly GCA_964035015.1. Classification (NCBI taxonomy): domain Eukaryota; kingdom Metazoa; phylum Cnidaria; class Anthozoa; order Scleralcyonacea; family Coralliidae; genus Corallium; species Corallium rubrum. The sequence continues at coordinate 30,973,035 of OZ035998.1, forward strand.
TCTTCCCAAGATCTTGTACACGATCTTAGCAACTTCTTGTAAGATCTTGGCAAAGTCTTGTAAGATCTTGACAAGATCTTGGCAAGACCTTGGCAAAATCTTGTAAGATCTTGTAGGACTGATCTTGTAAGATCTTGTAGGATTTTGTAAGATCTTGGCAAGATCAGATCTCTACCCAAAATCAGCCCTTCAGATTTAGGCCGGCGCACGGCGAATTTCGCCGGTGGTTGAGCAGAGTTTGTAGCAAATTCGCCGTGTCTCCATCGTATTTCGCCGTCGCTGGATAAATAAATAATCCATGAATGATTTTAAAATCCCCAACGCGTGTTTTGAAACCCGTTTTGTGTGAAAATGTTCGAAGTAAACTTGCTTTTCGTCATTAGCGGCTAAATCTAGAATTTGCGCATTGGCCGCCATATTGAATTATACGTCGCACTGGAGTCTGGGATCTACCATTACCAGACTCCAGCGCGGTAGAATTCAATATGTTGGCCAAATGCAGACAACCTTGAAGTGTAGTGATTTATTCTAAGATAAAATGCATCATATCCGATTCAGTTGTATGGTATTTTTTACCTCTGAAATGGCATTTGAGAGCTTCAAATTTTCCCGGGGGGCATGCCCCAGGATCCCCCTAGCAGCACTGATTCTCCGGATCATCAATTTCATTCCCCAGACCCTTTCACAAAAACCTGGAACGCTGCAAAATGGCGAGTAAGCGTTATTCACATGTGAGCAAGCACTTTTGCTTTAGGCAAGTATTGAGTAAACTACAGTCGTTTAACTTTACTCACTATTTTTTAATGCTTTTGACTAGTTATCGATGGCGGCATGAGTAAACTTTAATATCAAGGACGATTAATATCAAGAGTAATGTAAAATGCTTTGGATATTACGTGGAATGCTCAAATGACAAACGTACTCAGACAAACGATCTTGTAAGATCTCAGTGTATATGATCTTGTAAGATTTTGTAAGATTTTGTATGATCTTGTAAGATCTTGCGAGATCTTATAAAATTCTATAAGATCTTGTAAGATCTTGTAAGATCTTGTAAGATCTTGCAAGTTGTTGCAAGATCTTACATAAGATCTTACAAGATACCTAGGAAAACTTGCAAGTACTTGCGAGATTCTTGTAAGATCTTATATAAGATCTTACGTAAGATCTTGCAAGATCTTGTGTAAGATTTTCACATGGGTAATGACAAAATTCAGGAACAAAATTGCCTTGGTTCTTCGTGGTGACTTTACGATAATATATCTCAGTTTGAAGTGTCGTGATCGCCTGGAACTAACTTTAATATTAAATTATGGCACACTGACGGGTTGACAACTATACAACTGATAGTAAGTTCCTACAGTATTTGGCCCGTAAACAAAGGCTAGAGAAACTCAAATTCTCAAAGACTCAGGCTCCTTCTTGTACTCAAAATATAATCGTCCTCATATACAATTAAAATAAAGACAGAAAAAAGGCATACAGGAAGTAGCGTAGATCTTGCAAGATCTTATGTAAGATTTTCACATGGGTAATGACAAAATTCAGGAACAAAACAGTTATTGGCATCGCATGGCTGCATAATTATCAATTTGAACGTCATAATTTTGTTCCACGAAGAAACGACATGAAACACAGTTGAAACACTATTGGTGCATGGTTCTTATATACCTGTCTTCCTTCAATGTGTTATTTTATTTTTTTTATCAGTACTCAGGTAAGGGGCCGATTACATGAGGCGAGTTGGCCCGCGATTAACCGAGTCGGCCCGCTTCGCTTTATATTTCTCAAACTCATTAATAATTCATGAACCAAAAACAAAAGAAATTAATGTTTAATCAGTGCTTTGAAATCGGAGGAAAAGTAGTACTTTCAAATAATGCAAAATACGTTTTCAAAGTCTTGGGACTTTGAAATAAGGCAATTATATTACGTTTCAGAGGTATCTTCGGAGTTTTGAGTTTGAAAAAGAACTTGGACTTTGAAATCCCGGTAAAGTCCTCCGTCTCGTATTTGAACTATTACATATCGTCTCTTGTTTCAAAATTTCGATTACATGCAGGCAACCGGGCTGGCCCGGCAGGTGTTTACACTGGTACGGTTGATTGACAGATTGACCACTGAACGCATAAAACCCCAGGGCTCGCCCCTTTTATGCCATAACCTGGTGTTCATCAAACTTAGCCTAATATTGAGAAAAAAGCATTGTTTCAGACTCACCTTCCTACCCTGATGTTATTCAGGATATTGACGAAAAGAGGATCCGACTGCCTCTTGACTTCCGTAAGTTCGATGGTCCGATGAATGCATCTCGACCAACTTTCCGACTAAAGCAGAAAACGATATTTCTAATAAACAATCGTACACAGTCGTAAACGTAGTGTAGCACACACTGTTCTAATTCAATTACATGTAAATTACAATCACAAATTTTTGATCTTCTGATTAAAAAATTTAAAAAAGGTATACGACTCATCGAGAGGTTCAGAGGAGAACTAAGCTTCTTGCACCATTTAGAGCTTTTGCTTCCATGTGTGCTACAACACAGTACCATATAATACCATACAATACAATAGTATATATCACAATACAATACAATACAATACAATACAATACAATGCAATATATACAATACAATACAATACAATACAATGCAATACATTACAATACAATGCAATACAATGCAATATATACAATACAATACAATAGTATGTGTACAATACAATAAAATAGTATATATACAATACAATACAATACAATACTGTATATACAATACAATACAATACAATACAATAGAATACAATACAACGCAACGCATCGCAACGTAGCGCAATACAATACAATACAATACAATACAATACAATACAATGCAATGCAATGCAATGCAATGCAATGCAATACAATACAATAGTATGTGTACAATACAATACAATAGAATAGTATATATATATACAATACAATACAATGCAATGCAATACAATAGTATATATACTATACAATACAACGCAACGCAATACAATACAGTACAATGCAATGCAATGCAGTGCAGTGCAATGCAGTGCAATGCAGTGCAATGCAATGCAATACAATACAATACAATACAATACAATACAATACAATACAATACAATACAATACAATACAATACAACAATACAATACAATACAATACAGTACAATACAATAGTATGTGTACAATACAATAGAATACAATAGTATATATACAATAGAACGCAACGCAACGCAACGCAATAGAATACAATACAACACAATACAATACAATACAATACAATACAATCATTTTATGTGTTATTACTAAACTGGACAATCGTTCTTTGTTCGGCATTTTTTTTTTTCATTTTGAAACCGATTTGTTGACACAGTCATTATATTACCAAGTCGCTTTATGGACTAAAACCATAACTATTGAACCAATTAACGTGGGCAAATCACCACAAGGCGGAGGCGTGGGCGAAAGAGAGCCCGCGCGGATCCCACTGAAATTTGAATGCATGCGTCCAAAATTTGGACGCAATTTTCTGATTGGTGGATATTTTAATCGACTGACAAATTTTTTTAAAGCAGACAACGCATCAGTTGACAATTCGAATGTTCAACCCTGAAACGTTCGCCACGAAAATCACATAGGTAAGCTTGTTTACGAGTTAACAATTGGATGTTTATCACGTGGTACATGAGAACACACCTCGTGATTGCTTTAATATTGATCCGCGGTTAATAAAACTGTCGCTTCGGAAGCGATAAAAAAATCATCCATGTCTCGCTCTCCTGATTTGAGTAGTATAATCACTTGAATGTTTGGTGTTGTCGGAGAAACGCACCCAAATACGCATAGTGGCACGATCTTTACGCGAGTCTCGTGTGATATAAGGTTAGAGAACATGATGCTGTTATTATTATATAAAGACATAATAAAAACCGCATACTATACTAATACATGTTATAGATTTAAGGCTTGAAGTGCCGATATATATATATGAAACGAAAATTAAGTCGGTTATATTTGAAAGAACATTTAAAATGAACTGTTTTTTCGTTTTCTTGTTTCGTTTTTGAAATATTCCAGTTTGTTTAATATGCAATTAAACACTTTGACGTCACATGTGCACAATGACTTATCGAAGGTTATATATCGTTGCTATTATCAAACCAAATTATATTAAAGTGCTTATATCACTTGTGGGGTTTTAACGTATTTAAATAGAGCAGAAAAAATCAGTTAAGTTATTTTGCCGTTTTTGATTTAGTCAAATAGTTCCTGACATATATTGGCTTCTGAACATGCCAATTCTCAAAAATTTCCATCGTTCATTTTATAACACCTTGGGGGCCTGGGACTCAGGAACCTGTTTTCTTAGTTGGAACTCTCGTGCGTACTGGAAAACGGGTGTGAGCTCGACATTTCGATTTTTCAGTCGAATTTGTGAATCAATAAGCCGAAACGTAGTTGTTTTGGATTGACTCGTTCCTGGGTTCCAGGCCCCGAAGGCGTCAAAGTGAACGACGGAATTTTTTGGCGAAAAGCCGAAATTGGCATGTTTAATTAAAGTAAATCAAAAACGGCAAAATAATTTATGAACTAACTTTTTTTGCTCTATTCAAATACGTTAAAACCCCACAAGGGGTATAAGCACTTTAAATTCGAAGGGAATTTTCGTACTCTAGAGCTGTTATATTTATGACGATGCTCAGAAACTTAAATTTGCATTTGCAACGTGCTGTTCACTTACTTGAAAACAAAACTTTTTGTTCTCACCGGTTTTGATAACTGGTGGCAATTGAAGAAAGTCTCCACAAACGATTAACTGTATTCCCCCAAACGGCGCGTTGGACTTGCGCACTGCTCGCGCGACTGCCTCGATCTTGTCAAACAACTCGGAGTCAATCATGGATATTTCATCGATGATCAAGTGCTGACAATTCCTCCACTGCTGTAGTCGAATACGGGTCGAGGCCATGGCAATGCTATTTTCCAGTGAAGCTGTGCCACTTCCTATTCCTGAAAAGGCATTAGGATAAAGCAATCATAGTTAAGAATGGTAGCTACGTGTAGTAAACGTTTAGCAACCAGGCGGCCGTAAACGTCATCGTAATGAGAATATTAACGTCCATCAGCATAAAACACGAAATAAAGTCAGGCCAAGTAAAAAAAACTTATGTTTCTCGTCCGGATTTCCAGCAAAAAGCAGGGAAGCGGGGTCTTTTATTTTTCTTTTTTTTTTGTCAAAGTAAGTTTAGGCAAAGGTTCAAAGGCTACACAGTACAGTAATAAAGGGCGCAATGAAATATAAAAAAACAAAAGGCTTTACTTTACTGTAGTTTATATCACAAATTAATTTGAGCAAATGACTGACTTCAATATAAATTAACAAAACCATGGTTGATATAAAAATATTCATCAAGACCGATGACGATGACGTTTTATGGCGTAAAGTTTTGAAATTGGTCGGCGGGTAAGACTTTGAATGAGCCTGCTGTCGTTTCACACGGCAATACTTCAAGTAATCAAATTAATAGTTTAAAAAACTAAAGTTCTGGCTAGCTGGAAGGTATTTGGACAGGAAAACAAGCAAAAAAAAAAAGAGGAAAAAAGGAAGCGGCTAAGGAAAAGGAAGCGGGCGGGGACGCGAAACATACGGGGTTTTTTTACTTGGCCCCATAAAAAGGACTATTTTTTAAGATATAGAACTATCATTTCGTCGCATCGCGCAACATCAGAGTGGGCTAGTGAAATACAGGAAACAATGAAAAAATTAGAAATATACTGAGAAAAATGTTACGATGAAAGTATTAATACTTTGCTTTATTATATATGGCACAGGTTACTTCCATTGAAATCGTGTATTCTCATTGGATGAGACGCGTCACGTTTTCCCTTACAACAACAAAAATATACATTTTCAACTGATTCCCTTTAATAATAGCAAAGATACATAACCTTTCCCAATAAGTCATTATGCACATTGTGATGTCACTGGTTAGTTTCACATATAAAACAAAATGAAATATCTCAAAAACGAAGCAAGGAAACAAAAAACAACAAAAGACGTTACTTTGTCATTCCAAAAGTACTTTCAAATAAGACAAACTTAATTTTCGTTTCACATAAGCACTTTAACCTAAGGACTTGGTCACGCGATGAGCAATCTGGAAGTGAGTAGCAACAACAATTAAAACGACGAGTCTATGTCACACGCTCGAGGTCACACTATAGGTAATGTAGGGTATGTTGTTTCAAAAAGCCATATAATAAATTTCTTATTAACCTCGACTTTCAAGACCTCGGTCTGATATTTTTCTGTAATGACCGCACTCTCGATTAATAAGAAGTTAATATTTCTAATTTATTCATTTTCTACTGTATTTACCTCACTCCAATGATGTTGTGCAATGCGACGAAATAATATTATTAATATAATAAATCAATAAATATTATAAATATTACTGAGGGCCAAACAGTGACCGAACTTGCAATCTTCTAATCATCAGTTAGTTAAAATATTCAATGTTTTCAAAGTACTTTTTTTTCAATGTTTGCCTATTAAATAAACTAAGTCGAATTTGTCATTGCAAAGAATAGAGGTGAAAAATTAACTTTCTAAGCAGACAACTCTGTAGATTAATGTGTGTATTACGAAGAAAAGGATGCAGACATTGGAGATGTTAATTTTTTGTCTAACTTGTTTCGCAACGGTCAAACCATGCTGTTGTTGCATTGCAGTTGCTAGAGCAAGTAATTGTTACATTATTATTCGATTTATTTTTATCTTTCTTTTAATTGGTCGAGGGACCGCTATATACAAATAACAGTCTCCTCATACGCATTAGCGGGAAATATTGTTTTGCAGCAAATAATATTTTGCTCATGCGCATTACACTTAACTTCGGTAAACATAAATCGCTCGTTCAGCCAAACTGCCAAGAAATGAGTGGACATATTTAATACAGGTAAACATTGTCAAGTAAAAAACAAATCCAATAATAAAACAATTATTGAGCTCGGCTTCCATAAAATATCGTGATTTGTGAGTGTCTTGCACATGGGGCGTCGTGACGGGGGGGTGGGGGGGGGGGGGGGGGGGGGGGGGGGTGTCTGGACCCCTAATGTTGGAAAGTGTCAGAAATGTAGAAATGTTGTGGTTTTGTCCGAATTTTGGACATGGTAAACAAAAGACGCAAAAGAAAACAATGATGCGGATGTTTTACTTAATATGCTCGTTCTTTCTATTGAATATTTTGCAGTTAAATTAAAATATTATTTTGACTAACACAACCATAATTCATTGGAAAACAGTGCAACTTGGTGGGAAAAGTCCTTTTCAACGAGGAACCGAAAGGTCAAAGATGTCGAAAGGTTAAAAATGTTTGAAATGTAATTGGAGAAATGCAACTTGCAGTACCTATAGCAGCGCTTTATATTCTGCATGCGAGTTCTTTCGTTTGTTAGTTAGTTTGTTCGTGCAGAGTCAATAGGCACGTACATGCAGCACCGCTCTGTAGGACAAGGTCTGATATCTTTGCTAGGCGTAAACTCGCGCGCTAAATTATTTTATTTTTGGGTTGTGAATTTCCATGCATGTATCCTTCTAAAGCTCTCTGTGATAACATAACAGTTTTTCTTTGAGATATTACTATTACTATTAAATTTATTAAATGTATTTTACTTCATATTTTATGAAGATGCTTATATATATATATATATATATATATATGTGTGTGTGTGTGTGTGTGTATGTATACGTCAGAAACATTTTGTTGTTTGTCGGAAAAATTGTGCTGTTGGCCACTCGCAGTTCTGCTCGCCACGTGCTGACAAATCACGATATTTTGCTTGATAATTGTTAATTGTGGAAATATAGTTGCAACTGGTATCCCAAAAATGGCCGAAAAAGACGGTTTACAAAGGGTATTTTTATTGCCTGATAGCGCAAATTCGGTTGCGATCCAAATTGCAAAAGGGATCTTACACGTGTAATGCTTCACAAATTTGTTGCAGCGTTGCCGCAATCGTTGCGAAAAATAGAAACAAAAACCTTGCAACGCTTGGCGGCGATTTCTTCCCCGAATTGTGTGGTAACGAAATTACAAGACAAGTTTTACAGTGACAGGCAGTCTAATTCTAATACCGTAATAAAAGTAGCGTGCTGCGTAGGCATTGTAGAAAAAACAATCGAAATATAGTAAGGTTAGATATACTGCCGAAACAGAGAACGTAGGAGTCTAACGTTTCGAGCGAAGGCCCTTCGTCAGAGAGAAACGTAAAGAGTGTAAACAAACAATGAGCTCATATACGAAAGGTAATCATGTGTCCAAAAATAAGCCAATCAGATAAAAATGACAATAACAAATTGATAATGAGATGCGAAAAATTAGCCAATCAAATCAAAATAACAATAACAAATCGATAATGAGATGCGAAAGACATTTGCTATTCATACCCTGACTCGTCCCCAGTCGTCTCTTTGAAACTTTCTAGAAAAGACAGCAAACGCGATGCGACTCTTCTTTGCTAATTTATAGGGAATGTAGCGAAAGCGATGCGACTTTGCTATTTTTTGCGCTTGCAAGCCAGTTGGCCGAGTAACACGGAACGGAACGCTGGTACTAGCGTGGCACACCAGCAACCACCCGACCCCGCGCGCCTTGCATTTCCCCCCCGGGCGCGTTTTGCTTCCTCGCCCCCGCGCGCGTTTCTCCTGGTGTGCCACGCTAGTTCCAGGGCATTCTCGTCCCCAGAGCCTCTCCCATGCTGGCGCGCGGAAAAGGCTCTGGGAGAATCCAAATCGGAACACCAAGATTCTTTGGTGTTCTTTCTAAAGCGCATGCGTTTAAGTTCGCGGTTTGGGAGTTGGACACGAGATCCTCGACAGTTGTTTGGAATATAATTTTCCTTTCGTTTTCGATTCTGTCTCGTATTGACTCGTTTGAATTTGGAACAATTCTGATTGTGGTAGATTCCGTTCGAAGAAGGTCCTTGTCGAGTGTGGATCATCGCCGCGTTTACTCGATGGGGCAAAATACATTAAAATTTACGAGTTCGCTTCAGAGCTTGGCAATAGAGCCGTGTCGGAATTTCTTCGTATTTACGGCCTCTTTTAGTGAAGGTAGTTCTCTTTAATTTGTTGCACCGTTCGTTTATATTTGACTTGTATATTTACTTCTAACAGCCTGCAGTGTGCTGTCTATCGCCCATCTGCTGTCTGTCTTCTGTGTTTGATTTAATTATAGGGGAAATGGGTTGATTGCTTTGAAAAACGATCGATTAAATTGTTCGGATTAGAACTATATTAGAATTGTGCTTCGTTGTCAGTTTTCGTGTCTCAAATACTGTTTATTTATAAACATTCACTAAGCTCCGTTATATATAGGCCTTTGAATTTGAACAACCAATCAGATCGCGATGATTATGGATTCCCCCAGAGCCTTTTCCGCGCGCCAGCACGGGAGAGGCTCTGGGAACGAGAATGGTTCCAGGGTTCCGTTCCGTGTTGCTCGGCCAACTGGCTTTGCAAGCGCAAATCTACTAACGTCGACTCTTTGAAATCGTCGTCTGCCCTGGTCGCCATTTTGTTTACACCTCCGGAGTGCCTATCATGAAACGTCTCCAGAGTTCCTTTAAATGGAACAAACACCACTAAAACGTCGTCATCCAGTCTTTTATTCAACTCTTAATCCGTCTGGATCGAAAAATAAACCTTGCTGGTGTGCCACGCTAGTTCCAGCGTTCCGTTCCGTGTTACTCGGCCAACTGGCTTGCAAGCGCAAAAAATAGCAAAGTCGCGTCGCTTTCGCTACATTTCCTATAAATTAGCAAAGAAGAGTCGCATCGCGTTTGCTGTCTTTTCTAGAAAGTTTCAAAGAGACGACTGGGGACGAGTCAGATTCATACCGTCGATGAGCAAGGAGGGGGTGTAAAAAGGATGAACGAGAGTAAAAATAGATAAATATATGAAGTGAAAACGCTGTTTATGTCCGGCCTTGCTAAACAGAAACAATGTCTTCAGAGGTGTTAAATAAAAGAAAAACGTTCGTTGAGTCCGTGAGGAAGAATGGTACCAATTTTGAAAATGAGACGCTTTTCTAGTCTTTTGCGGCGACGCTTTTCCAGTCTTTTGCCATCTCACCCATTTCTGGCGGTAGTGTCAGCCGCATTGGCTTATTTTTGGTCACATGATTACCTTTCGTATATAAGCTCATTGTTTGTTTACACTCTTTACGTTTCTCTCTGACGAAGGGCCTTCGCTCGAAACGTTAGACTCCCACGTTGTCTGTTTGGCAGTATATCTAACCTTACGCTATACTTCGATTGTTAATTCTAATACCGCTTTATATATAAAGTGCCAGGCTGCCTAATTGGTTATAATATAGCATATCGCGTCTTCTCGAATGACGACGTTAAAACGTAGACCCTTATTGAAGGCTTTGAACTAGCTTTCGTAAAATTGGGATAACCTGTGTTCAACTCATTCATTCGTCATCCTTATCGTAAATTACCAGTGCTAATGACTATTCGACAAAACCAAGTTCCCAGTTTCAACGCTACTTCAAAAACACGAAATTTAAAGGATTTTCCACGGCTATCAAAAACCTTCTGGAGTATAAATATGTGCCAAAGTACATATATATGGGGTTTTCGAATGATTATTGTGGGATAGTACTCCGAGTGACGAACCATATAGGACAAGTAGAGAAAATTCTACTTGGCCCAGCTGCCAAGTGGAGTTTTCTCTACTTGTCCGATATGATTCGTCACTCGGAGTAACACCTTAATTTATTATCCAGACATAGAATTCGATTTTTTAAATTTAGAGACTTTCCAGGAACCATCTCATGTGAAAATCTTGTCAAGATCTTGTAATTCGAATAAGATTTTTCTTACAATATCTTATAAGATTTCGGCAAGATCACAGGGCCTCTTTAAAGGATTTTTCTGGCGGCGTTCACAAAAAGGGACTCTTCGAGGTCCGGGGGCATGTCCCCGGAATTTTTGAACTTCAGATCGAGTCTCGGAAATCAGCCATTTCCTGCATTCTGAGGGGTGATTTTGAAGAACACTGAAGGTCATAAAATGTTATAAAAACTAGTTAAAATACAACACATTTCTGACTGTTTCGCTTTGTGTCAGAACTCATCAGCATGTTCACTTTCAAATATAAAGTGTTTTTGACTTTGACGAACTTTCAAAACTATCCCACTTTTAGCTTGTGTTTTCTTCTTCTTCTTTTATAAAACAAATAAAACATACCGCTCATGTGCATATGTACTCTTATAAAAGGTACGTTTGATGTCATTTGAACACGAAAGAAGTGTGAAAGGCACTCAGCTATCGCCTCGTGCCTCTACTCAACTTCTTTCGCGTTCAAATGACGTCAAACGAACCTTTATAAGAGTACATATGCACGGAGCTTTATGTTTTATTTGTTAATTAAAACCAAACTATATAGCTATTAAAACTAAACTATTAAAACTGAGATATTAAAACTAAACTATAAACTAGTAAAAGTAAACTAAATTATCAAAACTAAACTACATGATTAAAATTACACTAAACTATTAAAACTAAAGTAATTATTAAAACAAAGTTATGAAAACTGAATTATTAAAACTAAGTAAACCTATTAATAAACTAAACTATATTAAGGGGCAATACACCTGAATTAGTAAAAAAAATAATTTTTGTGATTCATTCACAATTTTGACTTTGTTGGACTTTAAATAGGATTTTTGAAAAATCATATTTTTCTTGCAAGATCTTGACAAGATTTTCACATGGGTAATAGACGTACGCTATTCTGCACCAATATTAATGTCACTGAAACTGAATGACACAGAAGAGAAAAATGTGGGTTTGCTGCTTGGCTTATAAGTTTTTTTGATCTAAACTTTGTTTTTCTGACTACTGAAACTCAACTATTAAAACTAATTAAACTAAACTAGTTACGTGTAGACAATATCAAGGTGGAATCGTGAATCAGATGAACTAGCTAGCTGTGACGTATGAAACCAGTAACTACTTAGCCTGTGAGCAGGCTCTCCCAACGCGGCACTGGTAACTACTGTACCGGTCACGTTTGTCGCGTGCACTATGGAGAGTTACATTGAATTGTGGGATGCTTTCAGAGTGAATTGTCACACTTCTGAGCTGAAGCTGTTCGATTGCGCTCCATTTCTGTTTGGCTTGTCGTCCCACCCAACCACTCCCCTTAAAAAGCAGATCTACGACTGAAAGTAGGTGGTAAGTATTAGTCAATTCCACTGATATGATTAGTGTGACAGGTGCTGGAGGTTGACCCATGGCAGCTGAGTTGCCATGATTACCTCTTTTGCTTGGCAAAGCAAGAAGACTTGCTTCATGTCTTCACATGTACAGTTTTGGCACATACTCTCAAAGTACTAGCAAGAAGTTTTAAATCTTATCCATTTACAAAATTAATAAGGTACAGACTGCACAGTTCCCACAATCCAGCCATGAAATTGAGCCAGCAATCACTGTGTACTGTATGTCATATAATAGTATAATTATTCTGTCCCCTTCAACCTAGTTACTTCTCCCAGCTGCACTATTACTGCAGCGCTGTATGGCCTTCATGAATACTGTAACATAAATTTAACAGTTAATTTAATTGATCAAACCTTGCAAGTTAAAGTCAATTATTTTCTGGCTGGTATTGTGGCAATGACTCTTCCACACATAAAATATACAGTATTAACTGTACTATTGCCAGTGTAAAAAGGTTTGATCACCCCTCCCCCCCCCCCCCCCAATAATGCAAGTTTTTCATGTTTGAAAAGTAAACCATAATCACACAAAACCATATGACAGCTCAACAGGTAAGTAATTGATATTAGGGCCAGATTGAGTTATCCCAAGTGTTACAAATGCTTCCAACCAAATTATTTTTGGAGGCAACAGCTAGCCAATAAACATGATGGCCATTAATTACAGTACACATGCATGTTTTTAGCCTTCTAACATATAGCTCAATTGTTACCTGGGATATAAAGAAAGGTGAATTATTCACATGAAGCTAGAGTAATCCTGAGCAGTAAGAATAAAATAAACTCAGTGTACAGTAGTTGCATCTTATTGTGTGAAACAGAGCCAATTACTTTGACTCAACCTCCCAAGTTTAAACCATGAGCTAACCCCAATATTATTCCATGTGAACAGGCCCTTATATCCGGAGAACTTATTACAGTTATATAACCATATGGGAGGTGCTTTAAATAAGCGCATGCTTATTTAAGAAAAACAAGCACTTGAAGTCTTGCTTATTTGAAGGAGGGTGCTTATTTGAAGTCCAAGGAAACAGTAGCAAATCAAGGGGGTGGCACTTCAATTATGCATGGACAAGTGCCAAAGGGGCTGGTCCTTTCGTCCATTCGGGGGACCCACAGATATTTAGGGCCTTTTGGGTTTTTCCAGCCTCGTGTTTTTCACAATTGCATCACATGTTTTTTGGGGGACATATAACATATTGCATAATATGTAGTGGAGCATGCAGAGGCCTCGCATTTTTATACAATTCTCATGCACTCAAATGAAATTTCCTCCAAGGTCTACTCATTTCTCTCTCTTACTTGGGGGTGGGGTGGGGTGGGGGGTTAGCATATGCGAGTCAGCTACTAATTAATGTGCCTTTATACTGAAATTCAAATTACACTGTATCTATATATTACTTAGAGCCTGCATGCATGCATGCATGAGTATCGTAGCTTGAACAAATTAAGTGGCTACGCACATACATTATTCTTTGATATTAAACAGAAATTTATCATAAAATCTTACCTGCAAAAGAATGCAAAGTCATCCCTCCTATTTGACACGCTGAAACGCCTGTACTTGCTGTGACAAAAGTATTTCGAGGTGGTAATATCCCAATGATTTTCTTCAGCAAGAACGACTTCCCTGTCCCACCACTTCCAGTGATAAACACATTTTGACCGCCCTTGACGGCATTTAAAACACTTATCTGAGTTTTGTTCAGTTTTAAACTAGTCTTTGGTATCTTTATAACAGCCGGGTTACTCGAAGCGACCATGAGTCTTTTCCTCGGCACTTCGTTGTTGCCACTCGCTTCGGTTCGCTTTCGTTTCGGCGTTTTGTCGTGAAGCCTTGGATCTACATTCTCTTTCGATTTCATCAAATCTTCCTCCACCAACGGACTTATGTGGTCAAACGTCCGTGGAAGGTCACTTCGAAGACGCTTTCGTTCCCCGGCTAATCCTTTGTTGACCTTGACGGCCAGTTTAACCTTCAAGCAGGCGAGGAAAGCGGCGAGTTTATCGGGGGGACAATTCGATAGCATGACAAGCACGTTCTGTGAGAGCAGTTTGACCGTAGCCTTCCCTTCTTTGACGAAACGTCTGTGAATGCTGATCTCTTTCATGAGAAAGTTTTGTACAATCTGCCCTTTGACGACAATCCGCAAGACGATATCTCCGAACTGATCTCTTCCAAGTATCATGCTACAGGATTTGTATGCATTTCTCCTCAACACTACCCCTTGTCCATTTAATTTTTCCACGTTGGCGGTACACGACACTTCACTGGCGTCCATAGTTATAAATGCTATACTTTATACTAGTGATAGAACTATTCAAACCATAATTTCTTGTTCTGTGTTCGAACCCATGTTCGAACTGATCCACTGACAGTTGAAATATTTTAAATGACTGTTTGAAACATTTCCACGCTTTGAAATTAACCAATCAGAGCGGTCGATATTGTCCTTTAAAATTTAAAGCTCTGATCATGCGCCGTAGATAAGAAAAAACTGGGCACGAGACTAAGAAACTACAGGGAACCCAAACTCTACTTATCTTTCGAAACTCAGTCCACCGAATAAATATTAAAATATAACAAAATACACTCACTGAGGTCTGCATAATTCTTGATATCATAATTTAAATATAAATATCAGAGCCCAGTAGATAACTTTGATAAATGACATATTAAAGACAGATTTTAGTCAGTTAGTATATACAAAACATTTTACTTCAGAAGCGATTTATAAAGTTTTTATTTAAATTACGCTTCAGCTCGCTTGGTTTTCAATTTCTTCATATTGTCCTCAGCCTTGTCCAATAATTGTTTATTGGAATGCGGTTAAGTTTTCTTCCGCAATTTCTTTCAATTTTTGTAAAGATCAATCTTTACGTAATATGATAATTGAGTGGCGTAGGAAGCTTGATAAACTTAGGGGGGCCGACTCCCACGAGTTGCAACCATGGTTGGCACCGAGCGGGAAAATTTTGAAAAATTGGAGTCTCTAGATCTTCGGAAATCTTCTCTACCTCTTTTGTTAGGCCCTTTCATTAATTCTTTCAAAAATGTTGTTATTAAAATATCGACCACAGATATTTGATTAATATATATACGATTTCAAATACTTCTAGTTTCGAATTCAAATCATTTCGCTGCAATTTTATTTTAAAATTCAATTTTAAATTTATTTTTTTTGGGGGGGGGGGGGGGGGGGTAGCCGAAAGCTGTTCCGCCCCCCCTCCCCCCTTATAATGTTTTTTTATTGTTTTTCTTATATGCTTTTATCTTATGAATTATTAATGAGTAGGAACCAATCAAACTGTAAAAAAATCGTGAGAAGACTGCTCATGTGATAGATAGATAGATAGTTTATTTAAATAAATACTGGCAGCCAAAGGCTGAATTACGTATTTACATGATAAAAATATTTAAATGACAATAATACTACTAACAAATTCTAATAATAATGATTATAATGTATTACAATATTAAATCCTAAAGTTAAGTCATAATGTTTACAAACTATTAGAAGCATACAAATTGGAGCAATGTTAAAAGTTCTAAACTGAAATGTTTTGACATGAAGCAATAAAAAACGAATTTGCAAAACGGTTCGTCTTGTACTGTGGAACTGCGAACTTCCTAATCTTTCTAATATTGTAGCTTGAACTCCTAATGTCTGGTATTAGGTGGTGAATATTGTGATCTACATCATTCGCAATTTCGTTGAACATTTTTATACAAATATTCTTACAAATATTCTGTGATAAAGCCATATAATAATAACTTTATAGTGAAATAAAAGTAGCGTGTTGCGTAGGCAGTGTTGAAACAACAATCGAAATATAGCATAAGGTTAGATATACTTGCCGAAACAGAGAATGTTACCTGGCAGTCTAAACGGTGGCGTAGCCAGAGTCTTGAGTTTGGGGGGCAAGAACCTCGGTCTCCTAGGGTGGTCCGGTGGCATGCCCCCCGGAAAATTTTGGATTTCTAGGGTCTCTGGAACACTATTTCCTGCATTTTGAGGCAAGTATTTAAGAGTAATCCAAAAGCCATAAATTACATAATGTTGTTGAAATCAAACCAGAACATGGAATGATACATGTCAGAATATCTCTAGATTTATTTATAAACAAATCGTAAATGTAAAAACAAGTTGGAGGCATTTTGTATAGACCTTAGTGTTGTAATTCATAGCATATGCATGCCTGCTAAATATACATATTACTAGTCTACTCACTTGGCCTTAAAACAATGTACCCCCCTCCTACAAGTTTCTCATCGGATTTAAACTTTTCACGATAGCGGTCGCCCCCCCCTCCCCCCCCCCCCCCTCCCTCCCTTGGCTACTGTAAACGTTTTCGAGCGAAGATCCTTCGTCAGTTTCTCTCTGACGTTTCTCCCTGACGAATTAGGGCCTTCGCTCGAAACGTTAGACTCCTACACGTTCTCTGTTTCGTGGGTTTATTACGTGTAGTGTTTGCCATTTCAGTTTGATTACAGCTAGTTAACTTACGTAGTTACTTCGGGTTCGGTAACTATAAACCTATAGCTTATTTACAGATGCATAATAATATTAAATTTAAATTATTCAACGGAATAATATAATCAAAAGAACATGTCAAATATGATAATACTTGATATTGTGCATATAATAAATTATGCAATATTGTGCATATTGTAACTTATTTATACAACAGATCACATAATAATATATTGATATTTAAATCATTCACTTATGATAAGACACGTGAGCTTATTATTCGCAATTAAGATTGTGGTTGCCAATGGCAACGGCATAGTAACACACACTTCTTTTTATCATTTATATCGACGGCAGTTTGGAGTCGTATCTTGAAGCTAAAACAGTGAAATGTATTGTTAAAAACAAAGATAAGGTTTGTTTATGGATTTTGCTGTTCCTTCAAAAGGTCGAATTATCGATCGGTGTATAAAGCTTCTGTTTGTCCTAATATAGATATCGCCGATCGCAGGTCAGACCGAGAACATCAGTGCATCTGTCTACTGATTATAAGTCAGTAAGTCACCATGGTTTCAACTACTGTGAAGAGAGAATCATACAGTGCTGAAACACAACAGTTACTCAAAGAAAAAAGTCTGCAATGTATATGCGAACTTTGCGATTGTGGGTAAGTGAGATTTGTATCGCACTAACGCGACGACGTCGCAGTATGTGGCGATGCGCCATTATTATATCAACATATGATCCGATATTTGATCAAATATGATCCGATATTTGGATTTAGGTATCACGGGTTTGTGTTATATACACATATACACACGGCTTTTCCATATGGCGAGAGCCGAATTAAACAGTATATACGTGATACTATACCAGTACTATTCATTGAACTTCGCCTTTGGTATATATATAATACACTTTCACTTCAGTTTGTACGGCCGCCGGGTAGTATATACTATTGTATTATGACTTATGATTATGAGGTATCTCATGTCATGCATGCAAGTTGCTGTGCAAGAGTAAGTGTCAAAGATTAGTACGGATTTTAGCTCGGATTTTAGTAACAGACACGGGATGGCGAACAGACGGCAGACGCACAGCATGTACCTCATAATATCAAATTTCAGAATTTCTGACACCAATTTGGAACATACGAGCCCAAGACTCTGACCAAGAGATTTGTTTTCTTTTTTTTTAAAAAAAAAGGCTTGGAAACTAAAATTTCTTTCGCTGGGTCGTACCGTCGTACAGTTATTATTAGCCAGGTGTCTTTTGTTTAGCATAGTTTGAGTTGAAACCCGTTCACAGACTGATCGACATCGCACACCATTTTATATACCTACTCCGCAGGCAAATCTGTCTTCTCAGTTGTGTGGTATTTTTTCCGAGTCATGTAGAGCTTCCACTGATGTGCTAGCCATATTTTGGCAGGAATTACAGAGAGATATTATTCTGGGTTTAATCGGGATTCGGAATTAGTAAGTGACTGGCCAACCAAAAGAGAATAGACAAGGAACTCCCTCCCGCTTTTAAGTTCCTTTATTTATTAACTTTACAACCATACATAAATGCGAAAGAATTAAAACTATCAAATTAGAGGGGGAAAAACTTTCAATAACTAAAGATATGGTTGAAGGTAATGTCAACAGGACATGAGTAGTCCCATGTGAAGACCGACCTTAATGAAAACAAACATAACATACAATAAAATAAAGACGAGAACAAATATACAGTTTACAGAAGACATGACAAATTAGGAACAACAGAAGGTTTTCCAAGTGCGCATTCTGTTTACATCGAAAGATGAGTGTAGTAGAGAAGAGTAGTAAACAGTTAGTCTGTGTTTGAAGGAGGAAACGGATGAACTATTACGAATGGTGGGAGAGAGATTGTTCCAGAGAAGGACAATTCGGTTGAAAAAAGAGTTCCTATAGAGAGACGTCCTGCAATGGTTGACTTGTTCCCTCTTCTGCATTCTCTAGTTAATTTATTTCGGGCTCGGCCTAGACATTGCTCGCGTTAAGTTGCTACCACTCCGCTTGAAGCTCCCAAAGACCCGGATCTCTGACCCGTAAAAAAGTATGATTGTGGAGTGTGAAAACGTTTGGTCATAAACAGAAACTTTTTAATCTGAAAAGAAAAATTCAAAACTTTTTAAACCAGAATAGCGTTAAACTAATGCCAGACGTGGTCTGACGATGTGTCACTTTTGACAGAAGTACCGTAACTGTTATTTTATCCTAGACGCCATCATCGTCATGAAGGGTGCACAAAATCAACGGATGAAATAAAGAAGGTGTTTAAGAGGCCAGGGTTGAAGGAATGTTCCACAGACTATCAGTCCTCGTACAAGCTCCAACCTTGCCACTTCGTACGAAGCATTAGAAGACCCTTACCGAGGCTGAGAAACCCCAATCCGCCTCCGATGGATTTTCGGACAGTGACAAATACCGAATATGTTCACCATGATGATTTCCCTGGACGACCGAAGCCCTTCAAGGTACAAAAAGCAAACAAAACACGACACACCACGACACGAGACAAATAACAAATACCACACCATACCACACCACACCACACCACACCACACCACACCACACCACACCACACCACACCACACCACACCAGAGCACAACACAACCCAACCGTACACAAGGCAACACAAGGCAACACAAGTCAACGTAACGCAATGCGACGTAACCCAACCTAACACAACACAACACAACACAACACAACACAACACAACACAACACAACACAACACAACACAACACAACACAACACAACACAACACAACACAACACAACACAACACAACACAACACAACACAACACAACACAACACAACACAACACAACACAACACAACACAACACAACACAACACAACACAACACAACACAACACAACACAACACAACACAACACAACACAACACAACACAACACAAAACACAACACAACACAACACAACACAACACAACACAACACAACACAACACAACACAACACAACACAACACAACACAACACAACACAACACAACACAACACAACACAACACAACACAACACAACACAACACAACACAACACAACACAACACAACACAACACAACACAACACAACACAACACAACACAGCATAACACAATACACCACAGCACCGTTCACCACATCACACCACACCACACCACACCACACCACACCACACCACACCACACCACACCACACCACAACCCGACCCAAATGTACGGCACTTCCCCCCACCGAATCCCAACGTAACGCAGCACCACACCACATCACACGACACACCAGTGACACCACAACGCAACGCAACGCAACGCAACGCAACGCAACGCAACGCAACGCAACACAACACAACACAACACAACACAACACAACACAACACAACACAACACAACACAACACAACACAATACAGACAACGAAGTACAACGTGCATACAAGTCTTGCCACACGTACTTATATGTTTCCAATTTCCTTACAATAGCTTGAAGACAACTTCCACCCTTTGTCGAACGACCAATTTGATGGCCAGACATCCTATGCTGCCGCATTCGTTAACCGTGGTAAGCCTACCCAAGTTAAGCTCACCCGTCCAGTAACGAATGCAACCGGACGACCACAACACAGATTCTCTGATGAAACAACCCACAATACCACATTCAGTGCGAAAACAGCCGCGCGCGCGACAACTTTCAGCGAACTACCCTCGTTTGCGGGATCCTTACTGTACCCGGATCGGAGGTCGAGCAACTTGCGTACACAGAATCAAGAGTCGTATCAAGGGACATACGCGCCAAGAAGCGACTTCTGTGGTCCTCGGGAGACTGCCATTAAATTGGGAATCGAGGGAGATTACGAGCACGAGACAGTTCACCGCACCACGTACAAGAAACACGAAGACAAAGTACAACGGTCACCAAAGGTCCGGAAACCCATGCTGAAACTCGCCCAACGAGTGACGTTCGACGCAACGACTCAGGCTCAAAGCGATTTCCCCAGTTACAAAAAGGGAGGTTTTCCACCACCACAAAAACCCTGTCCGCCTTACCCAGCGACCATCAATCTCGCGGTGGACTCCTCTCAAGATTTCACAACTACGAATAAAGAACTTTACAAAGGCCAGTGGGGCGTCGGTGTCGTCAAGATGAAACCGAAGGAGTCACGTTACAGTCCACCGAAGGAGAAATTCCACGAAACCACACAAACCATGGAAGATTTTAAACCAAAGCAGATAACACGGGTTTCTTTCGCCAAACCAGCACAGAACATCGCCGCAAGTAAATTGAAGCTAAGCGACGAGACTTCGTACAAGGCGCAGTATCCCAGGTACACGAATTCAGCCCCTTTCACGAGATATGGAGATTTCCACGAACAAGCGTTCTACGTTAAGCCCCTGGTGAGGTTTGACCAACAAGGCGGGTCCGTAACGACAAAAGATTTTAAGCAACCGGGGGGGTTTCGACCGCGCACGAGTTACAAACCGAAGGAAAAGCTCGATGGTAACAAGGGTGAGATGGTAGGAGAGAGCGAATATCGGTCGACGTACAAACAGAAGGAACTTCAGGAGTGTATGTACGTCAAGTACGTGGAAGGCCACAAAGCTAGAGATTGCCCGACCATACCAGCACAGAACATTATTTCCACATAACTGTAATAACTAGTGTTATAAAATAAGGTGTCCTCTACACACGCTCTGATTGGCTGGGCTCCGTGTATTTATAAGAGTATGAAGATCATGAATGACGTAAAATGGCGTGGAGTGGCGTAGGATGGCGTCACCTGGCGGGAAAATCTAGCGAACTTTCAAAACTAACCCACTTTTAGCTTGTTTTTTCTTCTTATTTTATAAAAAAAAAATAAAACATACCACTCCTGTGCATATGTACTCTTATAAAGGTTCGTTTGACGTCATTTGAACACAAAAGAAGTGTAAAGGCACTCGCTATCGCCTTGTGCCTCTACTCAACTTATTTCGTGTTCAAATGACGTCAAACGAACCTTTATAACAGTACATATGCACGGAGTTTTATGTTTTATTTGTTAACTATAGTTTGAAAGTCTGCACCTCGTACTTGGTGGCTTACAACGTTATTACAATCATAGTCATTCAAAATATGGTCTGGAAATTCAGCTAAAAAGTCTTTGTTTTATCTTTTTGTTCGCCTTTATTTATGCATTTTTGTGCACGGTCACTGAACCCATTGTATTTTAGTATAACGAACGATTATCCAGTAGCAACGTATCAGTTCAATCACTCAACGGTGCGATTTAAATATTAATAAACCTAAAACTAGCCTGCGAGACGGCTCTTGGGTAGGAGCGGGAGAGCCGACTCGCAGACTAAACTAAAACAAAGGATATGCACGGTGTAAGGTACGGTTCAACATAAAATCACAGCTCGTTATAGGCGCTCAGTTGCAGTTTGCTGAGTTTCCAGACCATACGAAATATCTCTATTGACTATGTTACAATCCAGTTAAAACTCACCAGACCATATTCTTTTGTTTTTGGTCGATAGTATCTGGAGGTAAAGACCTCTTTACGAAAATAGAAGCTGTTTTCCGATTATTTCGATATATATATTTCAAATATTAAAAATTAAGGCCAATTAAACCTATACTAAAAACAAGAAAATTCTTTTTAGTCGGTTATTATCTGGAGGTAAAGACATCGGCTTTGATTATTTCTCGATATTTGTTGAAAAATATATAACCTCTTCCTAAGAATTAAAGCTTCTAAAGTAAAGTAAAAGCAGCCAAGGACTTCCGGCTAGGAATTGAACCCGCGACCGTGCGATGCAAGTGCATGCAGTGATCTGACCACTGAGTTACGGAAGCCGTTGCCAACAGCTTGGCCACGAGTTCTGTATATATGTGGTAAGTTCTGAACATATGTGGCATTACAACATTATATATATATATATATATATATATATATATATATATATATATATATATATATATATATATAACTCGTGGTCAAGCGCTTGGCAACGGCTTCCGTAGCTCACCCTGCGATGCTTGTGCATGCAGTGCGCTGACCACTCGCGGGTTCAATTCTTAGCCGGAAGGCCCTGAAGGCGGTTTTCCACTAGGCGACATTTGTCGACCGACTCGACATTTTTCTTTTGTCTTGGCTAATTAGTTCCACTCGAGAGCTTGCGAGACAAAAGAAAATGTCGCTTCGCGCGACATTTTTCGCCTAGTGGAAAACGGCCTTCATGTTGCATTTTTCGCAACTGGTCCAGGTTTGGTGTCATAATGTGTCCATTCTACACTCGAAACTTTCCTTTACCAAAATTACCCAGGATACCTGTAATGGCGCGTAGCTATGTAGACGTGTGATAATTTAGCCATGTATATAGTTACATATATAGTATCAACCTAGCTACTATACCAAAATTAATGAACCGCCTATGTTTCTGCGAGTTTTTCAACTTTCTCGTCATATTTTTAGAATCCATAGAAGTTATATTTATATTTGTTTTGAATTGCTATATAGCAATCATATGATGATACATAAAATGTACGAAAACATCAAAGATTTTGATACGATTTCTAGTTTATTTCAGTGTTGTTTTGTGAGTATTTTTTCATTCAAACACATCACCAGGGTGGCTGAAGGCAGTTCAGTTGTCTCGTTTTCTTCTAAAAACTATTCCATCTTAGGAATTTCATTGTCAAATATGATTTCTTCCTGACATTCTGAAAAAAGTACTTTAATTTGTATTTTTGATGGTTTTGTGATAACACTGTTTCCCTTTGAGCGGCTAATTAATTTTGTACACCAGTTGTATAGTAACAGGAACACCAAGGCCTACGCGACGGCCGAGCTCGTTACCTCAAAAAAGAACGGGAAGACACTGAAATATTTGGACTGGTCCGAGAGACCCACTCAAAAGTTAAAATTATAAGCAAAAAAATACATTGTGCATGGCTTCTTTGTCAATATTGTAACATTCTGAAATGCCCCTTCGTAATTTGCATTCCCCTTTTTTTTAAAAAAAAAAGAATAGTCGAGTCTTACTTTGTCTTCACTGTCTGGTTGTTGTTGCCACGGCTAGTTCCCACTTCTCTTACAATGTTTATTCTAGCAAATTCACGCAAGCGCAAACGTTTGGCAGCGGTGTTAGTAACAGGTAGTTATGATTCAAGTGTAGCCAGCAACTTAGTCCTACTAAACTCGTAGCCATGTAGACCATAAGTATATTGTCACATGCAGGGGTATTTTCAAGTGACCTGATATATTCTAAAGTTACTCTCCAAAGGTACCATGAGAACGAGAGAGATATAATATTTAAAATCTCTGTTAATTTCTATATTAAATAAGATTTTCTACTAGTTCTACTATACATAATGTACTGTATGTTTTGTAGCGGATGTGATGGTATATAAGCATGTTCTATCTATAAACATTAAATGCTCATTGGTATATATACGGAGCTTGAAATAACATCTTAATCTCAACTATACAACTAAATGACTGTTCCGAAGCGAATATATATCCGAAGCGAATATTATATATATATATATATATATATATATATATATACACTAAGTTTTCTAACAGGAATTGCTTAATATTATCAAAAATAAACATGATTTGGAAATCCGGCAAGCTTCAAAGCGGTTAACAATTGAGCTACGATTCATGTTGAAAGGTACATGAAGGTGCACAAATCCTTTGTTTTAGGTTTATTAATATTTAAACAGTACGGCTGAGTGATTGAACCCAAACGTTGCTATTGGATGATTGCTTCATTATACAGAAAATACAATATGTTCAGTAACCGTGAAAGTGCACAAATTTCCATAAACCTGAACAAAAACATAAAACAATGACTTTTGTTGAGCTTCCAAACCATGTTTATTTTCTATCAACTATGATATTATCATAGTTTCATCTTGGTTTACTATTGACCACTTTCATAATAGAGATTAATTTTAATATTCTTTTATGTGCATCTTAATAAGTCTTTCTGGCCTCGTTTGCGTGTCTGCAATTCAAAAGAATCTTTGCTTCATAACGAGGCCAAAAAGGCTCATTTAGATGCACATAAAAGAATACTTAAAATGATGGCCATTGTGAAAGTGGTGTATCCACATAGAACCATGGGCAAGTTGTTTGGTGTATTTCTATACTAACTTCGCCTCCTCAAAGGTAATCCCTAAACTATATAACTCCACAACGATTGATTTTCACAAGGACAATTAAATCAGCGACAGTTCCCAGTCAGGCTTTTCTGAGAAGACGTTTCAAAGAAAACCTGTTCAAAAGGTGCGATCGTGAACGATCAGTGACAATCATAGGAAACTATACCAGCTTAGCTACATTGATTTTTGTAAGGGAATTACAAAATCGTTTGAGAAAGTGTCTGACCCGCAAATACACTTTTCCGACGAATGAGCTTAAAGAGCTATTCTGTAACTAAGAATGTTTCCGGTGACTTCGTAGATTATTCGAAACTTGTGAAAATCAAACACTGGGATTAATTACGGCGAGAAATTGGAATTACACTGCACTGAAATAAAAAAGACTAGTGAATTATAATGAGAACTTCACTGAAGCCTGCACGCTGAAATTCAAGACTTGTCGAAATTTGTTGCACCCGACATTACCTTTTTGCTCACCGTACATGGTTATAGTTTTCGAACCAAGCAGACTTTAGTATTTTATTAAGTCTACCGCCAGACAATTTTACTTGTCAATTGCACGGAGCGCCCTTGGTAGTGAATGAGTTAAAGTACCTTTCATAAAACATTCGCAATACGTGGTTTATCAAACACGGCTGCTCATGTTCTAAATATCGCGTAATCTCTGGTCTTGTGATAGGAATTGCTTAATATTAACACCAACTATAAAAGTTTCATCTTGATGCCTTATTCTTCTGCTAAAGTTAGTTTACTATTAACAGGAAATGACGTCGACCCTGGAACACGCAAAGATGTTACACATGCAGTCTTTCAACAGTGCATGGAATACGGAGAGAGTTTGTTCTGAGCTTTAAGCAAACCAGTTCAGAGAAAATTTACTCAATCTCTGAACTTTCATTCCACAAACTCTTGCGTGTCCCTGGGTTGACGTCATTTCCTGTGAACAACAAACCAATTTTAGTAGAAGAAAAAGGCATGAAGAGGAAACTTTAGTTGACGATAATATTAAGCAACTCCTATCAGAAGGTGCCAAAAAATATAAATATATCGAAATCCGAAACACGAGATTCGAGGCACTTTAAAGTGCCACTAACCCCAAAAAATTTTTCTCGCAAATCTAAGAGCCCTTATTGAGTGGATTAGGCCAGTTAATAAATTATTGGTATTGGACGTTTCGTTGATCTTCTGTGGACGACCAAAGTTGCATCTGCATGTCCCATGGCGGAGTAGGAAAGGGAATGGGTATATTCCTGGTGTTACGTCAGACAAGTCAAACAAGGAACTCCTTTGAGCTCTGTCTGGTGAATCATAGAATTTTTTGGGTTGAAAATTCATTTTCCCAACTAACTCAATGTAAAAATTCTATGCATTCAGGAGACAGAGCTGAAATGAGTTCCTTGTTTGGCTTGTCTGACGTCACACCAGGAATATACCCATTCCCTTTCCTTCTCCGCCATGGGACATGCATATGCCAATTTTTGCAACTTTGGTGATCTACAGAAGACCAAAGAAATGTCCAATACCAATAATTTATTCACTGGACTAATCCACTCAATAACGGCTTTTAGATTTGCGAAAAAAAATTTTGGGGGTTAGTGGCACTTTAAGCTCACGTTGGTAATTCCTAAAATTTATAGTGCCAAATTTATATTAAAACAATTCAACAACTCGCATTTCTATGAGCGTTAGTCAACTCGGCTTGACGTAATTCACTATTAGCTCATAGAAGACTCGAGCTCGTTATCTAATTGTTTAAAAATATAATCTGGCAAACGTCGACGTTTCGATAGTTAGGCGAGGCCTCAGTGATGTACTCATCTTAATGATCACAAATCTAACAAGTGTTCTTAGAGAACATGCATAACTACAATCTCTTTCGTAAAACGACGTAGTGTTGTATCATCTTAGATGGTTGAATAAATTATGGAACAAATGGTTGATTGTGGAAGAATTGGAGCACTGAACCTCTTTCTCTCTCTTTGGGTTGGGTTCACAGCAAGTAGTAGCACTGTGATATAAAATCTTGAACCAGAAGATAGGTGTCCAATGCATTATGTTCTTTCTAAAACTGTACATTGTTATAAGGTTTGGGATTTCAGCGGTGACATTGGTTTAAATTCCATATCCAAGGAGAGATGATCAAGCCGCTCTTGATGGTCAATAACATGAAGTTGTCTAAGATGAATGGATTTATGTTAACTTTGAGGCAAATTAAGTTACATGGATGTACAACGCACATATGTGTACAAATTGATAAACCATGCAATAATAATAATAATAATAATAAGAATAAGAATAAGAATAAGAATAAGAAAAAGAAAAAGAAAAAGAAAAAGAAAAAGAAAAAGAATAAGAATAAGAATAAGAATAAGAATAATAATAATAAGAATAAGAATAAGAAAAAGAAAAAGAAAAAGAAAAAGAAAAAGAAAAAGAAAAAGAAAAAGAATAAGAATAAGAATAAGAATAAGAATAAGAATAAGAATAAGAATAAGAATAAGAATAATAAGAATAAGAATAAGAATAAGAATAAGAATAAGAATAAGAATAAGAATAAGAATAAGAGTAAGAATAAGAATAAGAACGATAACCATAAAACAATTTTCTTTACATCATGTAGTAGTAATTTTGAAAATTTAGAAACTTAGTTTGTGTAAAAAAAATTTAATTACAATATTCATCTTTCAATTCGCAAAAAGGAAATAAAAAATTATCAATCATGATGATCATATTTTTTAAAGCTACTCATATACTCATACTGCGGTAAAAGCTACTTCAGATCCATGCAGTGAAGTACTGTCCAACATAATCAACGTACTTTGTGTATGCCTGACCCCAACAAAACCCTCAACCTAGGCATCCAGTAATGCTGACTTGGTAATCAGTTCATGTCCAATATACAGCAATTCCTAGGTTTAAGTTCGTGTTTGGGTCAAGACTACAGTACTTGGGTTATGCTAGACATGAATTTATAACCAATTACTTCACTGGATCTGAAATAGCCATCACCTTTGAACTTGATGTCTCAAAGACGTTTGGCTATGATTGTAGGTCTGAAATGCCTTCCTCGATTTCTTTTTAATTATTCTGAAGAACTTACCTTACATAGTTGTAAGCCCCACCCGAACCTTTTGAAATGGTTGGCGGTTCCACAGCTACAGACAAAAAAAAAGCGTGTAAGAAACTTAATATTGAAACCTCAATAGAAATCTCGCCTGGGATTCCTAAGAGGCCGGACGTTTTTCATATAAATAGCGTTCAAGAGACGCCCAAGAAAGCTGGTACTCCCAGGAAGGCTAGACATTTTCCAGGTACATGACCTCAAGGGGCTGCCTCTCCCAGGGCTGGAAGTTTTTCCTATACAAAACGCCTGAGAGGGCTGTTGCATGGAAGTCTTAGTAGTGGCACTCCTGAGAAGGTTGGACGTTTTCCATATAAATGGTGTTTAAGAGGCTGACATGACTCATAGAAGGGTTGAACGTTTTCTATATAAATGACGCTCGAGAGAGCGGGCACTCGTAGGAGAGCTGGACATACATCACAATCGGAAATGGCGGCTGTCGAGGCTCGCGAAATACGGGCTGACCCGTATTAGCTACGCATGCGTATAACGAATATCTTGCGTGTAAACGTCATCAATACACGGCCGACAGGAGCGAGGACACCCCGAGCTGAAAGTCAAACATCTCCGCTCAAAATCGTCGCTCGACCATAATTCTTCCACGAGCGCGTAGCACGAGCGCGTAGCACGAATTTTTGCGATGTACGAAGCCATTACCCTTCTCAAATTAATCAGTTTCAAATGTCCTCAGGACTCACTTGAGTTAGCACGCATGTGGACTGCGAACTTCCCCATGAAAGTGGCCGATTTTCTATGCGATTTCCGATCGTGGGAGCTCGATCGACATACATATATACATGGAGCTCGATCGACATACATATATACATGGAGTTCGATCGACATACATATATGCATGGAGCTCGATCGACATACATATATACATGGAGCTCGATCGACAGGGCTGTTGGCACTCCCAGTAGGGTTGGAGTTTATATAAATGACGCTCAATAGAGCTGACACTCCTGGATTCAGTATTCCGCGTCTTTTAGAATGTGTTTCTTTTGGTACAAAGAATTCTTTTTGCCAAAAAAAGATCTATCTTTTGCCCAAAATCTTTAAAAAGTGCCCAGCGTTTATCAAAACAATGCGGTATATCATCCCCACATTGTGTTACACTATCACTATTATTGTAACGATAACCTATAACTTTAGCCATGCCATAAAAACCAGCACAAAAACATGCAAGCTTACCAAGCGGATGACTCCGGCAGAACTGCATCAGCCTTAAAGTTGATGCTACCAAACTCTGATAAAAGATAAAAAAACAACATTTTGAATATTTCGGAGTGTTGGCTAAAAGTGTATATACACATACAGTGAAACAAGCGGGGAAAATTTGAAATTTTGTCAAATTTCAGCGTCCGAAATCATTTTGAAAAAGAATGTTCTTTAACATGCTATGCCTAACACGTCAGAAAAATGTCGACGTCAGAAAAATTACCAACAAGACGCCTGCTTAGACGTTCTCTTGGGCTACTGATTTCTGAAAGCTTGGCGTAGCCTGGGCGTACTCTAGCAAGACTATATTATTAGTGTCGGATTCGGCAGATTAAAGCGATCATTTTGATATAGAATTCTTTTAAATTCAGACAGCAAACAGAAAATATTTAAACATGTTTTGGAACACACGTTTCAAATGTAATACGACACGGACACCTACACGATATCTGGACATGCAAACAGTTCAACATATTGATATCTTATTTGCTCAGATTCGTAATCGGGATGATTTATTGCAATGCAATATCTCGATCACGTGTCTCGACATAGAAAAAAAAAGCGAAGGGTAAACCTAGACTCGGCTACCACAGGTCGCCCGATGTGGTCGCCCGAGTAATGAACAAAATTTTAGCATTTTATAATCAACAATAATGAATTGTTTTATTAAACTTGATAGAACACTGCTGTTTGTGTTTTAAACATTACTTACCATTTTGGTAAAGTTCACCAGCTGTTCACTTGTCAACGTTTCGCTTCCTTCATGCGCGAACGTCATATCTATTTAAAAAAATAACCCAAATTCAGACACGCCGAACTTTTTGCCTTTTGTCAAGTTGGGCAAGGACTAAAGTGCTTCTTGAGATAAAAGTTAAATAGTATGAAAGCTAATTTCTAAAAGGATCATAAACCTGACGGACGCCGGTTGGCCTTATCTAACTCAAGTAAGTACGCAAACTTGAAGGAACTTAAAGTGGCTTGATAGGAAAAAGTTATGAAAAATTATATTTTTTCCCCTAAAACGTTTTGCAGTGTGCATTTGTGCCTCAGTCTAGTCCCTTGCATATAGCTCTAGTGTCAGTGCTGATAACTGAAAAGTTTTACACTTGTAGCATTTGGATGTGTATCTGGACAAATCAAGTTTATTGTAATATCATGGTTCGTGCCAGGTACGTAGCCAGGATTTTGAAGGGGGGGGGGGGGGGGAAGCCGGTATCAAAAACAATTTTTAGGGGGGTCTGGGGGAATGCTCCCCCGGGAATTTTTGAAATCGAGAGTCGCTGAAATGCCATTTCCTGGCTTTTGGAGGAAGATTTTACAGACTCTAAAGGTTAAAAAACGTCATATAAAACACTCAAAACACGCAAACGTCACATAGATACTCAAAATGCATACACTCAGTAGAGTGAATACACTGTTTACAGTTTGTTTACAGTTTAGTTCCTGACACAATTCATATTGCATCAGTTTTGTAGTTACATGTCCGTCGTTTTATATCAAAAAGGGGGGGGGGGGCGCGGCTCCCCCGGCTCCCCCCGGCTACGTCCCTGGTTCGTGCTGGTCTTGAATTCAAGGAGTAATTAAGGAGCTTTTAAGGAGCAAAATAGCATTTTTCAAGAAGTATTTGCCATGGGGTGTTTTGTTTTAAGAAAAGACGAGACAAGAAAAGACGAGATAAGAAAAGACGAGACAAGAAAAGACGAGATAAGAAAAGACGAGATAGGAAAAGACGAGATAAGAAACTCCAAAAATTGAATGTACAGTAGACAAGCTACATTCTAGTTTGACAAATTCTATTAAAAACCAAGAACATTCTTTCTTAATACTAAAACTATAATGAGTAATAAAAATTTAAGGAGTATTTAAGGAGTTTTTTAAAAACTGTAAATTTCAAAGGCTTTTCAAGTGCCCTTGAAAGTCAGAAATTCATTCAAGTAGTATTTAAGGACTTCAAGGAGTAGCACGAACCTTGTAATATGCAAATTTAATGCAAATTAGGATTTCTGAAGTCACTAGAACAAAGATTTCTCCCCTCCTGAAAATTGTGTACTGTCTAATACTTTTCAAAATTCAAGAGTAACACTAGGGTTGTGCAAGGAACTAGAACAAAGCACGAATCTACATTGTGAAACGTTTTAGAGGGAAAAATCTGATTGTTTATAGATTTTTAGCCACCTTAAATAAATTAAAACCAAACACAGCTATCCAAGTATTGCGTGCAAGTGGTTTTTGACAAAAATCCTTCCCCCTTGTTGTTTTATACCGTTTTCAAATCCTTCATAAGATAATCGTAGTTGAAGAGATCAAAACAATAACCGATATTGAAAAAAAGAAAAACTTTTCCCGCCAAATTATCAAAGTATGAAGCTAATATGACGTTGAAGACTCTATTTTAGAGATAATTTATACAGATCGAAAAATAATACCATTAATATGATACATACCTTTGATAAATAGGGGAATGAACGGAATTATTGGGGGTTCCAAGGAACCTGTGGTAAAGTGAAAAAAGGAAAGAAAACATTAAGTAAAAGTACAACAAGAAATCAACATGCACAATCATACATAATTAATAACATAAACATTATAATAAAAAAAAAACAAAAGCAGGAAAAAAACTGAAAGGAGAAGAAAAAGAATTAATAACGTAAAAAAAAGCAAAACCAAAAAAGGAAAGAAGAGAAAAAGAAGAAGAAAAATAAATAAGAAAAAAAGGGCATTCCTATATGCAGAAGCTTGTTTGAATTTAATAGATGAGATATCTATAAATCAAGCACAAATCGACCAACTCTTCAAAACATATGTACGCTAGACCGCAAGCCATGAAAGAGTGTTCGAATTGTTGCATTTACAAGGATTTAAATCTTGTTAAAGGTGGTCTACAGTCGGTTCTGCGCATGTGCCAAGTGGGGGCTCCAAAACATGACATTCGTAGATAATTACATGAAGTACTCAGCTCAATGTAAACCGTTGGGAACAACATGGCAGAAAACCAAGCGATTCGGCGAGGATATCGCTTCGGATTTCTTCTATTTCTTTTGAAAATGTTTTGTTTTGGGTACAAGTAATGAAGAGGAAGCAAGAAAAGCTTACAATCTTGAATAAGGTATCAATATTTTTTTGGTAAATAAAGATGTAAACATTAGCTCCCTACATGCGCAGAACGGACTGTAGACCACCTTTAAACAGTCTGATACAAAAACTGACTGACATCGTTTCCGATTATTCAATATTTTCTTCTCAGTCAGAGCACAAAATTCTTACCCATTGACAATCTATATACTCTGTGATTTCTCGAAGGATTCTAAAAGGAAAAACAATAATGTAAATGACCTAATTCCCTTCCAGAAAGTGTGGTATAAACTGGTAAATAACTACTCGTTTCAGTCAGAAGAATAGGCGTGTAGAACAAAACAAAACAAAACAAAACAAAACAAAACAAAACAAAACAAAACACAAAACAAAACAAAACAAAACAAAACAAAACAAAACAAAACAAAACAAAACAAAACAAAACAAAACAAATAATAGAGTATTTTTGTTGGTTTTAGTACTAACCAAGACTCCTTCAAAGTCTTCGTACATTTTTCGGAATTTCGTCGGTAACCTCTACATATGCAAAAATAAAAAATGTTCAATTAATTTTGAATCGCAATGCTTAATTGACAATAATTAATGTATTTTATCATGTCAGAAGCGTTGGGCGGGTCGAACACCAAATTCGTGCAATCTAATTATAGTTCGTAAGAGGTTGGATATTCCCCGTATCTGCCGGAAATTTCTCTTGAAACTGTGCAAATAAAATTCCTCGTGACACTGAACATTTCATGTTGATCAATCATATAAAGGAACAAGTAATTTTCTTATGCATAAAAATGCATAATTTCCAGCCGTATCTCGGGCCCCGATACGTACGTCCGAAATCATGGCTGGACTCGTGAGCTAGTCCATTGTCGATTTGCACCAATCACAAACGTGCCTGCACAATTTCAGCAGGCATATATTATGGGGATGATTAAGAATATTGCATGAATTACCCAGTAAGTTTGAAATGGCGATCAATAGAGTGCCGATGAGTGAGGCATGCGATCGCATTTTAGAAACGTTCAAGATTGATTGTCTTAAAGATTTACAACAGCAAGCTCCAGAGAAACTGGTTAATGGCCAATATATTTTCGTCATTTAGCCTACAAGATTCGAGACTTCACTTATATTTCAGTCAGCTTCTATGGTTTTCGATATCGTAAAACTAATTTATGCAAAACGTCACAGACACGTTCTATGGCTCACGCGTCCAGCCATCTCATTCGGGGGAGGTAAGTACCGGGGCCCAGGAGACGGCTGGAAATTGAGCCTAAAAATGCTGTACTCTGTCAGAGTCCATCTCATTTACATATGAAACAAATTTAAATATCTCGAAAACAAAGAAAAATACAGAAAATTGTAAAAGGTCACCTTTACCATTTCACAAGTTCTTTCAAATTATGCAAGCTTAATTTATTTTGCTGATGCCCTTTAACGGTCGCGGAAGTAAAGCGTTGCAACGTATTTCTTGTTATGACAAAAGAAACACGTCGCTGTGCCTTGCTTCCACGACAATTAGGACACCTTGGCGACTAAATGGAAACCATGCTTTAAAGAAAAAAATATCTAGGAAATACATAGATCAAATAAAAAACAGTCAAATATCTTTACCAGTTATCTTTTTATCTTTTATACGGACAACAACAAAAACTGAATGCATGGGTAGTTTAACTGAAAATTTGAAAGTCCTATAGTACTTTTTAAAAATCTAAAAAAAGTGCCTATATGTCACGAAAATTACGTTTGTTTTATTTGAAAGAACGCTTAAAATGACAAAGTAACATCTTTTGCATTTTTTGGTTTCATTGCTTCGTTGTTGAGATATTCCAGTTTGTTTGATATGTAAATGTCACATGTTGTGACGTAAACGTGCATAATGACTTATCGAAAAAAGTTATATATCTTTGCTCTTAAACTAAACTTAATTTGAAAGAAGCGTGTGCGCGTGTGTTTCCCCCATAACACCAAATATGTAGAATTTCAATATGTAGAATTATATCAGAGATATATAGCTTTTATGTAAATCATTATTAAAGGCTTATTAACCGAGTTCGAGGTCTGTACGGGAAAGTATTCGCCTGAGGTTTTCGTACAGACCGAGCGACGAAGGAGCGAGTTTTGTGCGATAAAACCGAGGGTAAATACTTTCCCGTACAGACCGAGAAAACGAGGTTAATAAGCCTTTTATTATATGGCTTTTGATTTGTTTTCTTATCTGTTTTTAGTTCTACGTTTGTCTTGATCAGATGTCGCTGTTCACCTTAGTTCTTTCTTTTGAGCTTGTTCGTTTCGCTTCATGTTTACACCTGTTAGGCTTCTATTTTTCGCGCTTTTAAATAAGACGTTTTTATAAAAAGAAACACTAATGTTTCAGGACGTATTATTGTTCAAAATTTTCAAACGAATATATCTAAATCGCTTTTATTTTCATTCAAATCAACTCAGTAATTTTCCCGCCAAAAAGTGCAGGTCATTAAAAATGACGTAATACCCTCTCACAGTGCCGAGAGAGCATTACGGCTTTTTCCGGACCGCTCAGCAACCAATCAGCGTGCGCCGTTTGGCGTAATGACCCGAAAACAAGCTCAGCCATATAATAAGCACGGGTACGTTACAGCATGTGATATTTACATATCAAACAAATTGAAACATCTCTAAAACAAAGCAAGAAAAGGAAAAACTGGAAAAGATCTTACTCTGTTGTTTGAACTGCTCTATCAAATAAGATAAACTTAATTTTCGTGTCATATGCACTTTAACGCGTCCATTGGGAGATCATTTTCCTGTTTCAAAACACTATGATTACACATTACTTTCCTGTGTGTTTGCTATAAATTATTTAACAAATAGATTCCATTTTTTTGTTGTCTGTTCAGTTATAGATGCACAGATGACGTCACAACGTGGTAAGAACAAAAAAGTGGCCCACGAGACGCAGTCGAGTGGGTCACTGATGTTCTTACCACGTTGTGACGTCTTCTGTGCATCTATAACTGAACAGACAACAAAAAAATGGAATCTATTTGTTTTATACAATATAAAGTTACACAATACTTCTTGCCGGATTTTGGGGCATGAAGAAAGAAAAAAGCAAGTCAGCTGACGTGATGTGACGTGATCCATGTGTCTGTCTTCTAATAGATCATGGGCCACAACCAATGAAAACACGCATAGCAACCAGGATATTGTCCCCGAGCCCGGGCGGAGGGCCGAAGGCCCGGAGCCCGGGTGAGGGTGCTAATCTCGACGTGCGTGGAGTCCACTTTACACGCGAGATAAAAAGCTGAAAGCAATTCTGAAACCTGTTTATATATCTATATATATGTTATCAAATCCACAACTTGCGCAGTTCGAATAGCAGGGTACTGGTAACTAACCTGTTAAATTATTCAAATTATTTAAATTTACGTCAGCAAATTATAATTTATAAGTTCGTTGATTAATACGAAATAGTTTTTCAAAGATCAAGACGAAAAACATCTTTGCCAGAAAAAATGGTTTCAACTAAAATGACATTAATATTAGTATATTACTATGGAAAAAGACCAAAGAAAGAAGACTAAGAAGAGATGTGGCAGCGAGAAAAAGACAACAATAAATACGACTTAAAACCACTGGAAAAAGCCTAAAAATTTATACGATAAAGACCGAAAACGATGCCGACCGAAGTGTAACTGAAAGAAGAAGGATGTGTCCTGAAACTGTTCAAAGCTGGTAAAGAATTTTGCTCTGGTGTATTCTACATAACTCGAGAGGGAACGATGAAGAAATTTTGAAACAAACGGCTTTTTAGATCATGAAGAGAACTGAATGATGCCTTGTCATATTTATTTGTCAACAACGAAAAAAGTAAGAAACCGCGAACGAGAAAAACAATCCGAAAAGAGTAGACTGAATTGGCAGTGTTTGTGGTCACAAATGTAGAAGAAAGTTTAACGGTAGGAGATTCGTATTTAACAGTTTAGCTGAGTTAAAACGGAAGAAATCTTGAAAATGAAAATTAATATAAATAATATATTGTCTAGAATTGTCTTTCAACGCTAGGACGTTGACATTGTGTGATTTGGGTCTTTTCTTGGCCACTGTTAATATATTTTTTTGAATGAAAATTTGTCATTTGGTTCATCTCTTGTTTTCTTTTAATATTGACATTGCATGTTCTTTCGGTGTGTCAATACATGACTACAGATGAACCTTGCTAACTAATTTTCTGGATGTTTCTGATGTGTGATTAATACAACAACAAAAGCAGAAAATAGGGGAGGGGAGAGGGGGGGGGGGGGGGGGGGTAAAAATGGATATAAAGCGGGCGAGGGGTTGTTGCGTTCATGTATTTCTAGTATAATAATATATAGAGGATATTACATGGCGGCGCGAAGATATGAATTTTATCTTCGAGTGGGGGAAAACAATATTTTGCGAATGAGCGTAGCGAATGAGTAAAATATTGTTTTTGCCACGAGAAGATAAAATTCATATCTTCAAGCCATCGTGTAATGTTCTTTTTATTACATAGATTCAATGCAAAAAGCGGTAAAATTCTAAATGACATCATCGATATCTTCACTAGTGAGGATATGGAAAATACAACACTGTATATTTCCTAGTAAAACACTCGCATCTATATAATAAACTTCAATATTTTGTATATATGTTCTTTACTGATTTGGTTTATTAATTCTGAACAAAAATAACAAATATCGCGTGTTTGGCAATGAAATAATATATGAAGCAATGAACTAATATATGTAAATATATAATTACCTCCCACGAACTCTGCATCCGGCTAACAGCAGAGTTGTTAAGCCCCAAAATAATAGCAAAGAATGTATTCCAATTCTTGTATTCTTTACAACTACAAAAGAAAAAAAAACACGACTTCTTAAACTTAATTCGACGTAAAGAAGTATTTGTTTAATGTATGTTTCAAGAAGAAATCTGCATGGCTAAATGTCCCTTAATAAACTCTAGCAATATGCCTCTAACTTTGTGATCAAGATTTTGATCAAAATTGAGACAAGGCGGAACTACTGGATACGGTTAAGGTAGCTCGATAGGAAAATCTATCAACAATCAGATGTTTCCTCTAAAACGTTCCTTGCACAGCCCCAGTGTTACTCTTGAGTTTTGAAAAGTATTAAACAGTGCACAGTTTTCAGGAAAGGAGAAATCTTTGTTCTAATGAGTTCAGAAATCCTAATTTGCATTAGATTTGCGTATTACAATAAATGTGATTTGTCCAGCTACACAAATGCGGTAAGTGTAAAACTTTTCAATTATCAGCACTGATACTAGAGCTATGCAAGGAACAAGAATGAGGCACAAATATACAGTGCAAAACGTTTTAGGGGGGAAAATATAATTTTTCATAACCTTTTCCTATCAAGTCACCTTAGGGCATGAACATTATTAATAAATGACCGACCATTTAAAATTATTTGATGTAGTATCATACATGCGAGAAGGAGTGTCTAATCTGATATCAAACACAGGGAAGTATGTTGAAAACAAAGGCGAAACCGAGATTTTTTAACAAACTTCGAGGCGTTTTGATCACTGATCTCTAAATAAACTGGATGGGCCCTTCCCTATGGCCAGCAGTCAAACATTTCGTGCCAGTCGCCGCCATCTTACGTAGTGGAACATATGACGCATTGCGGCCTTAGAACTTGTTCCCAATCCTAAAGTTGACTGGCATAAGCAATCTTGACGTCAGCACGGTCAGATTAACCGGGGGAGGAATAAATAAGTACTCTGCCGCCGGGGGAGTCGGAAAAGCCGTAAAGCAAACAACAGATGCCGGTTCGTTTAGTTTTTGGCTGTTTAACAACAAATACAGTCAAAAGATGGCAAGTACACAACACGAAATATTGTTAAGGCATTAAGATTACTATAAAAGGTACAATTTAAGACTTTTATGGTCTGTTTTTCAGTTTATATTACCGTGAAGTTTCTTCGTTGTCGGCACTGAAGAAAAACAACGAAATTTAAAGGTTTTACAGCTGAGTAACAGAAACAAATACAAGAAATTAGCGTCTTAAACCTTATTGAGTACTTCTTGTGTCCTTACATTCGTTTACATTTTCTTAAAATAACTCTTTTTGTCTGTTTTCAATCTACGAAAGCTATGAACTTCAGTGGCAGCCATGTTGGGTAATGGGCACGTCATCATACAACTGGCACGCAAAATCCGACCCAATGACCCATCCAGTTTATACAGAGATCAGTGATTTTGATATGAGATGAAATACAACTTTCGAGTGTTCTTCTTTGTTTTTATCTTATGAATTACTAATGAATAAAACGAAATCTGTTTGAGCCAACCTGACAGCAATCTGCAGATTCAAGTGTGCACAGTTATCTAACAGTATAATCAACAAGTCCGAATATAAAGTATAAATCTTACTGTGCAGCAATTTTGATAAACTTTTTCATGAGTTGAACTCTTTTCGAAAGGTGACTTGCCAGACATAGCTCAGTCGCCACCCAGAATTGAATCTAAGAACGAAAGAAGAAAAATGTAATTAGTAATAGTAATTAGTGAAGCTAGTAATACTGTATATTGCAATAAACCCTTTCAAAATTGGGCTAGTTCGTGTCACGAAATTATTTCCTCGGCCGCAAGAGGAGATTCGAAGCAACGTTGGGATTTAAACTAAACCAACTCTAGTTAGTTTCAGAAATTGCAGCTTGATGTTAGTAATAATTGTCAGTTGTTTGCTGTACAAGCTGTGTTAGTTAGTAATACTCGGAAAAACTCTGAGCTCTAAGCGGTTAGCATCAGAAGGTTGTGGGTTCGAGTCCCTTAGAGCTCAGAGTTTTTCTGAGTATTACTAACTAACAGCTTGTACAGCAAACAACTGACAATTATTAAACCAACTCTGCCTTGCAAATTTACTTTCATGCAGAACCACAGTAGTAAGTACGATCCTAATCAAACGAGTCAGGCCGGTTAACCAGGCTAGCCCAGCTCATGCAAACAGACCACCTATAGCCTCGTGTGAGGCTTTCTCGTGTGCTTCAAGGGCTTTTCTTTGGATTCTCCGGTTTTCTTCCAGCAAAATCAACACCACATAGTTTCCCCAATTAGTTTTACAAACGGCTTCCATATCTGTCATAAATAGCCGAGGGCCATTGGCATTGGGCAATTGCTATCAGTATCCAAAGTACTGTCATATGTCACCCTCAATGAATTGGTGGTTTGCAATCAATCCCTTGAGATTTAGAAGACAAAGATACGGGCGGCCATGTTTGAGGAAAACATACTCCAAATACAATAGCTGCTAATGAGATTCTTTTGTTAAAGTTCCATCATGGCCGCCATGACGTCAAGTACAAACCAAGCACAAAGTTGTTTTTGACTTTCACTGGTTGTACAAACCTCGTCAAGTCTTCTTAAAAATAAATCCAGGTTGGTTGTTATTCTACCGGGAAAGTTTTCTACACCAAACACATGATACAGAAACTCATACTAAAAGAGAAAAAATATCCGGACACAATTACAAGATGTCGTGATATCGAAAAATGCCACTGATGGCAAAATGACAGAGAGGAAAAATGTGTCAGAAATATGATGTCTTACCACGCTAACTGATCTAAACAACTGGTTGTCATATATTGTCAAATAATATGCTAACTCTTTTGCGCTAAGGTCGTTCAAAATGCTCGAAGTTTCATTCTCTGGGCCTTCTTGTTCCGGTAAAGGAACCTAAAACAATAAAACACATACATAATTCAAGTGAGATTTCAGTTGGATAAATAAGACAAATAAAACTCGTACGTTTCAAGCTTCTGAGGCTCTCATTGGCCGTACGATATTTCTACACTAGTAGAATAGTATCGAATTGACTTATGGATTAGTTATACAATTTTTCACTTGTGAAAATATCATATGAGCGTTCTCTTATAATGTTGTCTTCAGCAACTTCTCCTGTCAGCAATGGCGGCAAACTCGCTTGTCAACATTTCGTGACCTATGAACAACGCATGCAGAATTGAAGACTTGTCACGCTAAATATTCATTCTAAGCGTAATTTTTCAAAGCTGTCGACCTGTCCACATAAGAATGACTTCAATACATAAGACTTTACGATGACGTGCGACGTCCATATTCACTCGAAACATAAAACCAGCACACTAGCTTAGTGTGGTTATCAGTGGCTTGATTAAAGTAATGACACAGCCTGAATATACCCTCTGAATTACAGAATGTATATTCAGACTGTGCACAGGCTACAATACGGGCCAATACAAGGAATCAAACGAATCCATGTACTCGATTCTATCTACCAAAGTCACATCCCAGTTTCGATTACTGGCATGCAATCGCCAATTGCATGACGATGGCGTTTCAGCTTATGTTTTAGTCTCTCGTTGTTGATTGGCTAACTAAGTTAAAAAACAAATCTACTAAATTAACAAACAACACGACAGGACTTTATCTGCGCCACAGATACAAAAACCGTAACCATCTTCACATTCATTACAATTACGTCTTTTACAGAATTTACTTGAATTATTGCCGACAAGGCGACTTGAGATAAACTTACAATTGCATCAAGTTCTTGCCTTGGAACCACAAATAGTCTTCCATTAACACTGACCCGAGACACAACACCCACATCGTCATACTTAAAAACTTTTTTTTCTAAAATTGAAAATAGATTAAAGTGAAAATATATCCACGAAATTAATAAATAAATGAATAAACAAACAAACAAACAAACAAACAAACAAACAAACAAACAAACAAACAAACAAACAAACAAACAAACAAACAAACAAACAAACAAACAAACAAACGAACGAACGAACGAACGAACGAACGAACGAACGAACGAACGAACGAACGAACGAACGAACCGACCGAGTGACAAAGGGAATGTACAAATGAACAAATAAATATATAAATAAATAAATAAATAAATAAATAAATAAATAAATAAATTAATTAATTAATTAATTAATTAATTAATTAATTAATTAAAAAACGTACGGACGAACGAAAGTATGAATAAATGAATGAACGAATAAACAGAGAAACAAACACACAAATGAATGAATAGATGAACAAACGAATAAATAAATAAACAAACAAACAAACAAACAAACAAACAAACAAACAAACAAACAAACAAACAAACAAACAAACAAACAAACAAACAAACAAACAAACAAACAAACAAACAAACAATAAAGCAGAGAGACGGACGGATAGATTTAAACCAAGAGATGTACAAAAGTATACATGTGGACATTGATTCATAAATTTGGAGCGTATCACTTTTACTCATATTAACTTATTATACTTATATATTTTCAAATGGTCAAACATTTGTTGATATTGAACAATCTATTACCTCCGTTAGATTTCAGCTCACAGAGTAAACATTCGTCATCAATCCTCCATTTCTCACAGCATTGTTTAATAATACTTCTGACAGTCGTGTCCCGTCTAAGACGTAGTTTGGAGTATGTATGATCTGAACGATATACTTGAAATATTACTGCAACAGAAGAAAACAAAAAGTAATAAAACCTTTGGAAAATGGAACCCTGGAAGAGTTGGGGCGGTAGTGACACTATTATATAGATAATATTATATAGATAACACGTGCAGTAAAACATATACTTACCATTATCACAGGCTCGAATAGGAGTACGGTCATTCAGTCGATCAAAAAAGTCGTCATCGTATGCCACTCGTGATTTATCAGGAGAATGATTCATGTTCGGCAAATCCTAAATAAGTAAGTAAGTAAGTAAGTAAGTAAGTAAGTAAGTAAGTAAGTAAGTAAGTAAGTAAGTAAGTAAGTAAGTAAGTAAGTAAGTAAGTAAGTAAGTAAGTAAGTAAGTAAGTAAGTAAGTAAGTATGTAAGCAAGCATTACAGGGTTCGTACACCTTGATAATTTTGAAAATCCAGAACTTTCCAGGGGTTTTTCCTGCCTTTTTCCAGGGGTTTTCCAGGGGTATTTGAAATCAGAATAATGCCAACAATTATAAACGCATGACTCACAGAGAAGATGCATAGAAAAGCTTTGTTAAATCGTAATGAACAGAAAGTTAGTGATTTTTAATAGATCTTCAACACAAGAAATAAACGTAAACACGGGTCATTTTGAGAGGGGTGAGATTTTAGTTCAGTTTTCCAGGATTTTCCAGGGGTCAGTTCGAAATTCCAGGACTTTTCCAGGGGTTTCCAGGAAAAAATCAAGGACTTTCCAGGATTTCCAGGGGGCGTACGAACCCTGAAGCAAGCAAGCAAGCAAGCAAGCAAGCAAGCAAGCAAGCAAGCAAGCAAGCAAGCAAGCAAGCAAGCAAGCAAGCAAGCAAGCAAGCAAGCAAGCAAGCAAGCAAGCAAGCAAGCAAGCAAGCAAGCAAGCAAGCAAGCAAGCAAGCAAGCAAGCAAGCAAGCAAGCAAGCAAGCAAGCAAGTAATGAGTGAGTGAGTGAGTGAGTGAGTGAGTGAGTGAGTGAGTGAGTGAGTGAGTGAGTGAGTGAGTGAGTGAGTGAGTGAGTGAGTGAGTGAGTGAGTGAGTGAGTGAGTGAGTGAGTGAGTGAGTGCGTGCGTGCGTGCGTGCGTGCGTGCGTGCGTGCGTGCGTGCGTGAGCGAGTCAGCAAGTCAACATTTACTTACTTTACTGTCTGATAACGACGTCGATATTAAATCATTGGACCCATTGCATAAGCTACTAAAAAGAGAAAGCAAACAATAAATCAGAGAAAAAAAGTTGCTGTCGTCACTGTAATTAAAACAAGTTGTGTCGCAGTTCTAACGTTTGGAACGACGATTAACCTACTGTAGTCAAATTCTCTGTAATTAAAGGAGCTGTAACCGAGCAAGACGAAGCGGCAGGAAGAATGCATATAAGTCAAATTTGAAAACAGTAAACAAATATTTGGAAATTTTTTCGAGCGGTAGAAAGTCCTATATTCGTAATCCTTGAGTTTGTTTACTGAGTGCCTATGACATGAAAATTTAGTTTGTTTTACTTGAAAGAAGACTTAGTTACATCTTTTTCAGTTTTTCGTTTTAGAAAATCATGTATATTATTGGGATTATTGAACAAAATCACGTAAAACTTTTCAGGTACATGCATCTCACTAAACATCACAAGACCAAATGTCATTCAGTATTTGAAAGATAGATACATGATTTTCCAGGAAACCTATAATCATCTCTACCTACCTAACTTTACGTCATACATGTAGTTCCATTTACATATCAAATTAATCAAACAAATCTAAAGAACTCGAGAACAAAGTGAGATATAGAAAAACTGTAAAAGCAATTCTTCATCACTTTCAGGAGATCTTGTAGATGAAGCAAACTTATTATATACTTTTCATTTCATTTCATTCCTTCTTTAAAGGGATATGGCAATAAAAATTATTTTTGTCTAATTTGTAAGAACATCAAGAATAGTTATGAAGTGCGTTTACAAATTTTCATTAGATTTTTTATTTTTTAAGAAATTCGGCATTATTTGCGTACGAATATGCTCGCCATCGGCCATTTTGGATATGCATGTCTATCGTCAGATATGCATGACGTCAAAAGCAGGGTAAAATTTGTCTAAACATTTCTTAATTTCCTAGGTATTTTAATGCAAAATCTTAAGTATTTTGATCTGACATATTTCAAATTGAAACTCTAACAATGTAAAAGAATTTTAGCTGACATTTGGCTACTGATTGCAATTTTTACAATGTTTACCCTGCTTGTGACGTCACTTAATTAGATCTAATTGTGAAACAAGATGGCGGACGGCTTGTGTTTTTCTTCGCATATATCTGAAAAAGTAAGCCAGCTAATGAAAATCTGTAAACGTACCTTCTAACTTTTCTACATATTCTTACAAATTGGACAAAAATAATTTTTATTGCCATATCCCTTTAAACACGCTTGTGAATGCTGTAAGACTATTTTAAGAATATTCTAAGTACACTCAAAGAATTCTGCTTCGTAATTTCAAAAATGTGGATTCATCTCTTCTTTATAAATTAGCCTGCGTGACGGCCCTCTTCATTATGGGGAGTTGGAATAGGAGGAGAAAGAGGGGCAGAGCTAGAAGAATCATTCAGACTTGCACTTTTCTGAAATGTATATACGGTAGTTCAAATAACCTATCAAGTATCAACTACAGTATATTATAAAATAACCGGAAGTAAATGAACGACAACACGCACTCTGATTGGCTATTGAGTCAAACAAGCGCGCCATTATAACTCCATAACGGCGATACTTCGCGACGATTTTGCGTTTTTGATGAATTTTATGTGGATTTAATCTTCAACGAAAGTCA
The DNA here is from genome assembly GCA_964035015.1 of Corallium rubrum. Lineage (NCBI taxonomy): Eukaryota > Metazoa > Cnidaria > Anthozoa > Scleralcyonacea > Coralliidae > Corallium > Corallium rubrum. Next base: position 31,017,706 of record OZ035998.1, read on the forward strand.
AAAATTACTTGGATATATCTCTAATCACGTAATTAACACAGCCGAATGTTTTCAGTGCAACTTTAAGTGCATTTTTATCGCTAAAATCGCCGACGTGTTGCACGAGGCCACACGTGGCGCTAAATGGTAACAAACCCGTCCTGAGGCAGGTAATCTGGGTTGTTTTTTTGTTTACTTTTCTTGGGTTTATTGACAAGTTAAAGTCATTATTTTATAAAAGAAATAAAAAACTTAGCCGCTGTGCGATTATCGAGTTATAATGCATTCGAGAAGCTAGTAAAACACTCGGCTATCGCCTCGTGCTTTACACGCATCTCTCGTGCATTATAACTGAATAATCGCACGCGACATGTTTTTTATTTCTTAAGTATAGTATACGTTAACGACCTATTTCAATGCATAAAGACGACTCTTTCGGCCGGCCAGAAAGAAAGCATAATTTTTCCAGCTTACGAACTGTCATTGACAAAACCGTCAGCCAATCAGTATTTAGCGTTCAAAATCTGAACGTTAAATATAAAAATGCGGTAATGTCCCTTAGACGCACACGTGCAGTATGTCAAATCATTAACCCTATCCAGACTGGGCTTTTTTTTGTCATCTGGGATTGGGGGGGGGGGGGGGGGGGGGGCGGAAAGTGCCCGCGGTCAATATCTCCTGAACCATTTGGTGTATTCCGACGAAACTTTTACAGGTGGATGGTATGCCTTGTTCAAGTATGTGTTACACTTATGTTGTCATGGCAACAAATTAAGACGTCATTATGACGCCATTAATTGCAAACCCCCCGGTTTAGAATTTCCAAAATTCTTTTTCTTATTGTTTTGTTAACATAAAAAAGGTAGTATATCAAAAAAATAGTTTCTCTTTATCAAAAAGTGCTTACTTTTATTGTAACTATTATAAAAGGAAACATAAGAAAAATGGTCTGCTGAAATTTAGTGTTGGTAGGTGTTCACGACTACGCTGTAACTTTTTTTTGGCGTAATATTTTTTCACCAAATTTTCTACACATAAAGCCTATACATATGTAGGAAAAGTCATAAAATTTCAGAACCATACCTGTAATGGTTTAGGAGATATTAACTTTCAAAATCAGCGCGGGCACTTTCCGCCCCCCCAGTCTGGATAGGGTTAAGACAAAATATCGAAAGAAATACCTAGAGCAATTGGATGTTTGATCTGTAACCTGTTCCAGCAGGGACAACTCTTCCAGCAGGTTGTCTTTTTCAAGATCAGTTGCCAAACTCTGGATAAAAAAATAGGTACCCGCGTATATATAAGAAACTGTAGTGAAAAGGTTAGTTCATAGATGATATACGAATTAATGTAGACTGGCAGCAATTGGCCTTATGCAATACGTCATCAGACTACCGGGGGGACTGTTCTGACAACATGAAATCGAGGCTCGTTGAACCGTCTGGCTTTTTTATGTCTATATGGGTTCTGGAGGAAGTATGGTTGCATAGCTGAAACTTAAAGGAATTGACGGGAGGAGGAAATTAGTGTGACACTTTCTCCCCACATTGGTGACTTCTTTTCGTTGCGCAAAGAGGAACACATCAATGTATGACCATTTCGTTTTGATAATTTCGTATTCGATCGGTGGTATTAACTCTACAGTTCCATTGGTAAAGCAGCAGTCCGAATTCCCAGTGGTGCCAATTCAAATCGTGTTTGAACAACAACAACAACAACAACAACAACAACAACAACAACCTTTATTTACCCAATATTTTACATTTAGTTGTATAGAAATTTTTAGTATTAATTTACAATGGGTACTGGTAACCCGAAATAACCTTTTAGGGCTAAAAATGCCAGGTGACCAGTTTATATAGAGAACTGCTATAGTTCAATCTATTTCAACTACAGCAATTCCCTATAATTATAATTATAATATTACATTTAAAATATTTTGAATATCAATTTGAACAGCTCTATTTTCCGAGTTAACTCACTGGCTTCGCAGTTCGTAGTGCAGGATAATTCATGCAGTTTTCGCTTCAAGTTATCTTGAAGCCTTGTTGAAGGTGAAATCAACACACAACCAGTACCTACCAGCCTCGACTTCATGTTGCCAAAAAGATCGAACCCAGTACTCTGGCGCCGGCGAGGTATTGCATAAGGTCTATACCCAATTCAATTCAACTATATATTTATTATATACACTGTAATTTCGAAATGGGTATAATTGATCTTCTATTTATTAGTCACCAGAGACGAGAGGAAAAGGCAAGGCAAGGCAAGGCAAGGCAAGGCAAGGCAAGGCAAGGCAAGGCAAGGCAAGGCAAGGCAAGGCAAGGCAAGGCAAGGCAAGGCAAGGCAAGGCAAGGCAAGGCAAGGCAAGGCAAGGCAAGGCAAGGCAAGGCAAGGCAAGGCAAGGCAAGGCAAGGCAAGGCAAGGCAAGGCAAGGCAAGGCAAGGCAAGGCAAGGCAAGGCAAGGCAAGGCAAGGCAAGGCAAGGCAAGGCAAGGCAAGGCAAGGCAAGGCAAGGCAAGGCAAGGCAAGGCAAGGCAAGGCAAGGCAAGGCAAGGGCAAGGCAAGGCAAGGCAAGGCAAGGCAAGGCAAGGCAAGACAAGACAAGGCAAGGCAAGACAAGACAAGACAAGACATTTAGTATCACGTTTGCATTATATTATTGCCAATATAGCCAAAAAAGAAAATATCTCTTGAATATTTTTTAAGTTAAAATAGGTACAAACTAACTGCAATAACCTGGACAAAAGTAAATAAAACGCATAGAAAATTTCGCCCAGTAGAAAACCTGTCTTGAGTATTATGACCTACCTCAAGAAGTTGCTTTAGGTGTTCATTTTCGTGAAAAATATGCTGACAAAGTTTGCTCCATCGAACGATGAAGCGGATCAGTCTAGAATAAAGATGTAGAACTTAACAAAACGTACACGCTAAAAGAGATGACTCAAAAGAAACCTCCCAGTCGTTCAAGGGTTTTCCCAGTTTATTCCGAGAGAAAATACGTCGTCAAACTCCGGTAAGTCTCAACATTTCCCCAATTTTTTTTAAACTCGCTAGTGTGTCAGGTTATATTGTTTGAGCTAGATGGTAACTCTGACTGGGGTAAGGGTTTCTGGTGAGGTTAAGTGACCCAGAAAACAGCAAAAATATTCAGACTTACAGCCAGTGATGTTTGACTATATGCATTTGTTTTAATTAACTTTAATAAGGCTGAAATAGGTCTCGAATGACTGGGAGGACCTTTTTGAGCCATTCCTTTTAACGAGGCCCGGGTTGTCCCGGCCAACCGAGCTATAGAAATTCTTTCCTTGGGCCGCAAGAGAAAATTTGAATCACCGTAAGAATTCGTTTAGATCTAAACTCTAAAATAAAACAATTCTTCTTTGCAAATTTAGTTTATCGGAGTTTTACAGTTCATTTCAACGAACTTCGGAATTTCCCAACGAACTTCGCAATGCACGGCGGTAAAGTAATGTGAAATCAACTGTAAAATTGCAGTACGATCCTAATCGGACGAGTCAGCCCTGTTGACCGCGCCAACTCGCCTCGTGTAATGGTAAATCGGCCCTTGTTTTGGAGTACGACATCAGGTTCTTTTGGTTTTGCACAAAAAATGCGCGAGGTCTTACCTTTGCTTTCTTTTTCGATTTAATTCGTACGGCGATTGTTTTTTATCTGAAGAGAACGAAAAGGCGTGTCGAATGCGTACTGTTCCATGATAACTAAAACCAGTTAAGGCTCAATCAATCTACATCCTAATTCTTCTAGCTTACATCGATTCAATTCAAATGAATTTAGTTTATTGGATGTACGTACATCATGTTGGGGCCAGGTTCCATTAATTTTCATATGTTATTAAAGTGCCTATGAAGCGAAAATTATTATTGTCTTAAATGAAACTCTTAAATCTACAACGTAACATCTTTTGCAGATCTTCGTTTCCGTGCTTCGTTGTCGAGATATTTCAGGTTTTTTGATATGCAAATTAAACACTTTGACATCACACGTGTACAATGAGTTATCGGAAAAAGTTCTATATCTTTGCTATTATCAAACGAAATCATTTCGAAGCCGACCCTGTGCGTCTATTTCGCATACAGCATTAGACATACAGATTTTCAATTGATTTCGTTTGATAATAGCAAAGATACCGAACCTTCTCCGATAACTCATTATACACGTGTGACGTCAAAGTGTTAAATTTGTATATCAAAAAAATTGAAATATCTCAACAACGAGGCACAGAAACGAAGATCTGAATAAGATGTTACTTTGTCGTTTTGAGAGTTCTTTCATTTAAGACAATAATAATTTTCTCTTCATAGGCACTTTAAAGGCCTGACCAAACGCTTTCAACATTTCATTCAACATCGTTGAACATTGCTGAACGCGTGTTGAACGAAAATCTGAACAGTTCAAATTTCGTTCAACATCATTCAACACCATTCAACAACGTTCAACAACGTTCAACATCATTCAGCTGGGGTGGCCAAACGCTTTCAACACGTTGAATCACGGTTGAATTCAACAATGTTGAACGATGTTGAATGAAATGTTGAAAGCGTTTGGCCAGGCCTTAATTTCCATTAATTTTCACATCTTCGGAAGAGGGGGACTCACGGTATGGCATTTAGTATCTGTCTTTTATATCTATCATGGAGGGAGGCGGCTTAATAAAGAAAAGAGCGGGTGAAAGTCAGGAGACGTAATGCTTTTGTAACGATAATGGTCATAAAGTTAGCCTGCGAGCAGGCTCTTCTAAATAAGCGCCCGCAACAATTAAAGCCCACTTAATAAATATGCAAATTTCACGAATAAATTCTTCCAAACGTCTGGGTGATAAACAAAGAAAATAAGAAATATATACATTGATCGATCGATCAATCAATCAATCAATCAATCAATCAATCAATCAATCAATCAATCAATCAATCAATCAATCAATCAACCCATTAAATAAATAAATAAACAAATAAGTAAATAAATAAATAAATTAAAAAAATAATTAACAATAATTAAAAATATATAAATAAATAAATACATAAATAAATATATAAAAATATAATTAAATGAATAAACAAAAATAATTAAAAATAAATAAATAAATAAATAAATATGTAAAACAAACAAACAAACAAACAAACAAACAAACAAACAAACAAACAAACAAACAAACAAACAAACAAACAAAAAGGATACTATCTTTTGAGTATAGAGCACATTTCTTCTTCGGTCATAAAAAGTGGAAATGCGAGAAGGAAATCATCAACCAAAGTATCTAAAAATCGGATAACGAGTAAATTGTTACAAACTGCTGTAGTTAGTTCTCAACTAGTTAGTTTTGTTTTCTCTCAAGACTTCTCCAGAATAGCCTGCGCGCAGACTTTTTACCCAATCTTCCGCAAGGGATTGGGTAAAAAGTCGACGCGCAGGCTATCCTCAGAAAAGTCGAAAATCTTATGCACTATGCACGCTACTTTCGGGATTCTGCGGTATTGTCTATAGCACTCGCAGCAGTTGATGAAAGATGCCCCGTGGCGACGACAACACGCCCAACATACCTCTGCGGTTGGCTTCCTGTTCTTCGTCATCATCTAGTCGAGTCTCCAAGAGGTATTCAAGAATAGTTTCCGGTAGACCAGTGGTAACATCATAGCTATAAACAAACCAAATTGTCGTCAATTGAAAGTTGGAATAAGGCCACCCCAAATTGGTCTTTAGTTTCCCGCGCCGCCGACCGCACCTTCCTTGATAGCTGGCTTAATTTGTTGTTTTGTACGAATTGTAAGTAATAATACATACAATGAAAAGAATTGTTTTGTTTAAAGGACATCGTCGTTGAGGTTGACGTCGTATAGATCTTAAAGTCCCTATTTTACTTGGACGAACGCCAGACTATTTTACTACATTTGGGAAGAAATACATCTCTTCCTATTAGTATTACGCCTTTTGCCTTTCAATACTCTTAGACTAGAAGTTTTTATCAAAAGTGAAGTGCTGCGAGTTGCTACCATTTACTATTTAGTAGTAAAATACTTGTTATCGTCCAAATGCGACGTTTTCCTCAACATGGACGTCACGCGTATGAAATCGAGCCATTAAAGAGTGATGGCGTCCGCACTCTTGCTTGAAGTGAAGAACGGCAATCTATGCAGTTTTAGGTTGTTGCTTTGCAGCAATAACGGCTGTTGCCATCTTTAATGTTGCCATCTTTAATGTTGCCATCTTTAATAATGCCTACCGCTGATCGGTAGACATTGCGTATACCGAAGATCATCGCCCACGAAATCCTAAGAATCGAGTTTGTGAACGCATATAAACTCGGCCCAGACCTCGTCAAGATTAGTGAGCTGAAAAGAATATTTAACTCGCGTCAAAGTCTTTTCATTAAGGCCAAAATATACAGAGTATATAATAATATAGCATACAGCCATTTCCATGCGGAAAATCATTTTAACATTTTTGTATTGTAGCAATCGAAATAGCAGGCGGGAATCGTAATCTTGTTACAAAAATTATTGCCCAGCAAATAATTCGTAGAAGAGCCATGATAAAATCCATAGTCGTGAGTAAGCATGGTGAAAAAAATTTTTAATAAAGAACTAACGTTTCGACACTATGCACGATGTCGCTAGTTATAGTTATTTTGTATAATATTCGTTCTCATTTGGTGACCATAAAAGATAACCTAACAAGCTACATATCGTTCTAAAGCTCGTGCTATGCTCTATCCAAATATTTCCATTTTATTTCATATATTTCAATACCTAAATGAATAAACGCGGCCTTGATATCCACAGGGCATGTTTTCACTATAAACTACATATACATATATATATATATATATATATATATATATATATATATATATATATAAATGATATTGGGCATTTCACTCGATTACATATATATACATATATATATATATATATATATATATATATATATATATATATATATATATATATATATAATATACTGTTTTTTTCTGGGAAGTACTTTACTAATTAGTTGTCTAATTAATTAATGCATGCAAATATCCTTTTATAACGTGTCCCCAACCCCAATTTTTTTTGTCTAGATTGAAAGAACCCCTAAAACAATAAAGAATGTCGTTAAAAGTTTGGCGATATATTATTCATCGAAATTTCTCAAAACTTTCCACGTATTTAAAGACAACCAAACTAAGATAGTTCAAGTAATCTAGGCTTCATGGCAATCGATTAGTTTTCATACGTTCAAATGACTATACGACGTTCATCATCATCGGATGTCTGACTTCAGTTTTCCTTTCAGAGTTGTTCTTATTACGTGACAACATTTCGAAAACGCAATAGAAAATGCTTCCTAAACTACTCACCGATTTATTCTCTCTGAACGTTCACAATACACAAAACTAACCAAGCATGCTCTTACCTAAATCACACTACATACCATACTAATTGTGACTCACATTACAAAAATATGCATTAGTGTAATTGATACGTTATTCATTGAGAAATTCGTAAACATCCGGTTGTATTAATTAGTTAATAGTCGTGCAGTTTCCGACATATGTTGCCTAGGAATCTAGGATCGGATATTATACGTCTCAAAAACCTTTCAAACCAATGAAGTCTGTCTACGTTTTTCGAACATATCTTGGCCAAGCTTAGCCGTTGTTAAGCGTTGGAGTACAGCCTTGCAATTGATATTTTTTTAAAAATCAATCGCCGGAAACTGTGTAATTTTATTTTCACTTTAAGCCGACTATATAATTTAAATGTTTGGTACAAAAAGCCAAAGGGCAAAGGAGGCAAAGTTGTTTTCAGTTTCGTTTTGATCTATTTTGCGTTCAAAACCGAATTTTAGTACTGGAAAATTTTCCTTATCTTTTGATGTTTTTCATTTTCAACCCCCACATGTACTTAAAAAATTCTGTTGACTGTATGCATGAGCTACAGAATAACGTTAAAATAAAGAGATTTTAAGTGGTACAGTATAAACACGCCGAAACGAAAATGTTTGTTTCAACACTAGCAATTTTTGCACTGATTACTGTAAATATGGCGGATCCAGTACTTTTTGTAGCATACTTACATTCATAATATTTTTTTTTAACTTTTAATATTGCCAAATAGTTGTTGATTCTATAAGCCACACAAAAATGCTAAAACAAAGAGGTTTTGAGTGGTACGCCAAAACGTACTAGCTTTTGAGCGATTTTCTCGGGGGGAAAAGCCCGTCTTAAATCTTTGAGAAGTATACGTCTTATAATTTAGAACGCTGGGTGTTTTTCCTTATTGTGTTTCGTTACAGATTAACGATCGAATGATTTGCTGTCCTCAACAAAGTTTTCGTTACGTTTGTCGGCAATGGCGGCAAAGTCAACGTTTTGTAAAGTTTTCTCATCTGTATACAGACCATGCAATTGCATAAATACCACAATACATCATTATACACACATAACCTCGACGGCAAATCGACAAATGTTCGGAATAATAAGTAGAAGAACTGAATAGAATTAAAAAGAATCGAGTCGAGTCAATGCGTGTACAATGAAGCATTGCAATCACAGCGTGCGTGTAGACGCAACCTATTTTATAATAAACAACTGCAATGCATACAGTTCTACCAAGAACTACACGGTAAGAAACTTGTTTATAGACCTTATATGCATGACAGTAAATTAGCCCTTATGGCCTCGTTTTAAAGTAAAAATTCTTTACATTTTCCCACATGAGAAGGCGTTCATATATAAGGGCTAATTTATATGTATATAAAATTGATTTGACTGCTATTTTTGAAATGGCAGTCAAATAAAAAAGAAAAATGACGACACGTGATCTGACGTGTCCACGTGTTTGTTCTCTAATAGATCATGGCCAACGACCAATGAAAACACGCATAACAATCAGAGTATTATATAAAGAAGTATAACATGATCTGGAAGCTCGAGAAGAGTCATTGTTCTATATTTTTGTTCAGTTTGTGCATTTAGCAACCTTTGGGCTTAATGTTGTTCAGATATTAATAAACCTAAAACAAAAGATTTGCGCAATTTCATGTAATATATCATACACGAGGAGGAGTGTTTCATCAGGATAGCCAAACACCGAGACGTTTGTTGAAAACCAAGGCGAAGCCGAGGTTTTTGAACAAACTTCGAAGTGTTTGGATATCCTGATGAAACACTCCTCCGAGTGTATGATGTAGCATCTCAAACAAATCAGTATTTTAAGAGAAAATCGGGGTAAAAGTTTGCTTAATTTATGTAACTTCTTCCTCCGATATCCAAACCATCGACACGGTACTGATTTTCTTTGTGTTTTCCTCATGAATTATTAATGAGTTTGATATGTCCCCCTCAACATTAATTGTAGCTGGATTGTTAGCTTCTTTGAAGTTTGCCGGGCTTCCAGACCACGTATACTTCTATTGACTATGGTAACTAACACACTCATGCAAGTATCTATAGCAATAAAAATTCGTGGAAGCAATCTCAGAAAGCGCTGGCTGAATTACAACACCCACGCATGGATACTAAAAAGATTTCTTTTTACCATCCATGGCCCACGTATAAGACCTAGAGAAGCAAAAATTGAATATATAGACATACCACTTTGGGTCTACTTCGTCATCAGTGAAAATAAGGTTCGGGTCTTTCTTCCTGTCGAGAATCAAAACATCTTTATGATCGAAGCGTACGATGACGGAATCCTTTTCAATACTCTAAAGTGAAAAAAAAAAAGGGAAAAGATACGAATTAAGCAATTAACTGCTAGATATTCTAAAATAATAAACGTGGTGTTTCCACGTAATGAGGTAACGATATGACAGTGAAATAGGGAGTTGGTGTATTTGCTGCTTAAGAAACTTGGCAAAATCTCTATGCACGGAGCCCAGCCAATCAGAGCGTGCGTAGAGGACACCTTATTTTATAATCTATTGTATTGTACTGTACTGCACTGCACTGCACTGCACTGCACTGCACTGCACTGCACTGCACTGCACTGCACTGCACTGTACTGTATTGTATTGTATTGTATTGTATTGTATTGTATTGTATTGTATTGTATTGTATTGTATTGTATTGTATTGTTAATTAGAGAGTCTAACCAGTCATTAAAAGGTTGCAGGTTCGATCGCTGTCTTGGGGCTCAAAAATATTTTTGAGTACTTGAGTTTGACGAACGTCTACCAAACGTCGTTACATTACACCAAGCTCACAAAAACACAAAGACACAAATCCATATGTACTACATGTATAAGTACATGAATTTGCAACCTTAGCTCTCTATCCAAAGTCTGCAACAGTCCGTAACTTGGTCTCATGTGGTTAAGCCAATCTATTTTCTATTTATCTATCTAAAAAGCGAGACATGCGTGTTGAAACACAATTGAGACACGAAGCAAGACAGTCTCGCTTCTGTTTCTGTTTATGTTACGCGGCACGCGCGAGATCGCAGTTGGAGGGTCGGTTGCCGGATGTGTATTTCCAGACTCCCAGTCATATTTTGGTTTGTTTTAACTTTTTAAATAAAACGGAAGATTTTAAAACGCATACGTGTGTAGCGTTTAATTTATAATGTGAAGCATTTAATTTATTCTACGTCCAAGTTTCGTATCAATTTGATAAATAAATTAAAATTATTTGTTTCTCTCGCAGGTTCTGGCAGTGAGTTCCAAAGTTTCGCAGCAGTGTAGCGCCATGATTTTAGTCCATATGCTGTTGTTTGTACTTTAGGAAGTTCTAGTATGTTCGATCCTCGAAGATCGTAGTGAGAATTGCGCTTTGATAGTAGTTCTTGTATTGTAGTAGGAGACCTTGAGTTGGTTAAAGTATTAAAGACAGTTTGAGGTACCGTGTCACCATTGAGATTGAGCTACTGTATGTGAATATCAATTTACATCAATTTACAACCTTAGCTCCCCTTCCGAAAGGCTAAAAGGGCCAATGGCTAGAGCATCTAACCGCGTTCATTAGAAGGTTACAGGTTCAATCGCCATACGTTTATGTGATTAACCCCGGTTCAGTAAAGCGCCAGCCACTAACCCACCAGGCGAGCCTCAATTTACCTCAAAAACAGGAAAAAGTATTCGCCCACCTTCCACGCGTTTACGCCTAAACATTAATTAAGCCAGCTAAAGTAATTTGTTACGTGTATTTAGTTGGGCTTTGAAAAATTCCTTGAAAGAAAAAAAGAAGACGAATCTCTCTTTTCGTATATAAACAGCGTCCCTAACTCCCCAATTGAAATTTAAGTCCATTATTTTATTGGTTTATCTCGATAGCTGCTGACACTTCGCATACCTTGCCTTGGCACTGTTGTGATAAGTGGGACGATGATACGATAACTGGACTTTGAGGTACCGTGGCAATCACGCCATAATAATAAGGTTTCGTACCGTAACTTCGTTCAAACATCGCAAACAACTTCAGTCGACACGCATGACCTTTCCGGATTTGACGCCAGTTCTCTCTTGTGATAAAAAAAGATGCCTTCTCTATTCGAGCGGTGTCAAAATTATGAATCAAAAATTTACCCAACACGAAATTGAAACCTTTTAAATCGAAATCGCATTGTTTAATAATATTGGTGGTATGCCGCTCGACGTTGTGTTTTGCGCCTCGTGAGTAATTAGTACAGCAATAACAAAAATAAACCGAAATAGAATAAAACATCTAAAAATAACGATAATGACACGACAAAAATGCACACACACACTACCGTATATTAACTCCCAGAATTAGAACCGACCAAATAGACGCCATTTTGACAGGTACAGTAGAACCTCGTTATAATACGACCACCGTTGGGCCAAAAAAAATGTGGTCGTAATATAAACAGGGTGGTCGTATTTACACTACTTAGAATGTATTCAGGCCAAAAAAAAGTGGTCGTATGGCGGGGTTCCACTGTAATGGCAAATCTAAGGTAATTGACAAAATTGTCTGATTTTCTAAACAAGAGCTGCTCGTCTTCTGGCATAAAAAACGTTGGCCATAATAATAAACCCCCGACTTAATTCCGAAAATAGGGGCCGGCGATGGGTATTTTTTACAAACGATCATTAATTTGATGACATTTCAGAAGATACAAAGTTTTAATTTTTTGAATTTTTTGAATCTTTTGAACCTATATCCAACTATTAAGCTGTCCATATTGCCATATTGTTTTGTCAGTCCTCAGCAAATTAATCACACAAAAATATTGAGTATATAGCAACTTCATCTGAGACTGACCATATCACCGCTTCTAGACCGCCAAGTGCAATCCTAAACCTGCGGACGGCCAGTATGTGGTAATTTATGGTTCTCTTCAAGATACGATAGAACACTGTAGAAGCTGTTTCAGCCATGTACAAGACTATAAGTTAATAAGTATAGCAAGAACTAAAGCTTTATCCACACTCGAATACGACAGCATGGCAACTTAACAACGTTCAGCTGATTGGTGAGTGTTATTAGAGCACTTTAAACAGAAACAAGACGTTTCGAAGAACTCAATCTCAGGAACTTTCGCCGAAGACCTTTCGCATGAGTAACGACATGTCAGTACAAAGCCACACATCACGCAGTACGTCTATTAATTAATACACTATCGTGTATATATTGGAATAGAGCAAAAGAGAAAGCAGTTTGGGCACTTGTGTTCAAAGACAAAGTACTCAATTTTACAGTTTCGTTCGTTGAAGTGAAAGTATACAACGATATGTATGTACATGCATGATTGTTTTACATTATGTTCAAAATCGAAATTATACGCAACCCGAAGGGCTTTAAATACAGCCAGCGTGACAAACAATTTGTAGCATCTTCTCGCCCACACCCTGGTCCCGAGAATTTAAATTGTTCAACTGAGCGTTTTACAGCACAATTTTAATGAGAGTTCACTTTGGTGGTCGGCTTTCGTTTTCTCACTTGAAATTTCAACCGTACCTTAGAAATGTGAGGCAACCGCGGCAACAACGTTCAAACGTCCCTTCTACGTTAGGAGAATAGAGTGTATATAATATCGGCCCCAGTCATCACTCAGTTATATAGCGTGTCTTGCCAAATCATTAGGGCTTGTAATTCCCAACGTTTATCTGTGTTTACAATAACACAACAATCACTCGCACCCCATGAAAGCGATGTTGAAAGGAACGTATTTACAGTAGAACAGCAAGAAATGTCGCGGTGTGCTTTGTCGAGGTTTTATTGGGCTTAGTTGTTCAACAGAATCGGATGTAGCATTGAAAAGTATACGCAATAACTTGGCACCTAACAATATGCTAAACCGAACTAGTTCTATGGGATTGAGTAGTCTAATCGTTGAGAAATCTCTTTTAGAATCGGTTGTTGCTTCTAACCAACGTTTCGTTTAGTGAAACAATCGCTAAACGGTAAAATGAACAACGTAAACAATGGCTACAATTGGCAGTAAAAAGGTAGGAGGCTTTATCAAAATAAAAACGCAGCATTTACACGTCGGAAGCAACGCTTGTTATGCACAAAGGATATATTAATACCTCTTGATAAACGTTTAAATGAAAATACTAGAATCAGAAAGAGGTTTCCTTTAGTAGAAAGACAATTTCCTATGACGATATACGAACATATAGGTGAGATCGAAACGTTGAAATCCAACCCCAAAACCAAACCAGATACTCAGATAGACAGATAACACGATCAGCTCATTCGGTTTTGAAAAAGTGAAGTTCTCACTCGGTAAACGATGCGAGTGTTGGTTGTGTCGCATCAGCAAGCGGCAGCCATGTTGGCATGCAGCGTGCATAAGTTGAACTCGTACGTAGGCGCGTAAACAAACCGCAAGACGGGGAACTCTGTACTCACCGTTGAAGTCTCTTGGTTCGTCACTTTCGAGTCCGCATTGTCCTCTTTCTTCACGAATTGACACCCTACATCATACACGGACCTAAAGAAACGAAACAGATCCATGTAGGTGACTAGCTGTTTGCCAACGACATAAACATATCGGGTTTTAGCGCTAGCAACACATCAATCCTCTACTCGTAATTGCTCGAGACATGAAAGATGAGAAGCGTTGCGATCTTTGGTATGGGACTATGGTATGTCTGACCCGTTTCGGATGTCATCCATTGGACGAGATCGGCGAAACACATGCCCAATAAGCGATCGCATCTGACGATAACTCGTTCGTTGGCGAAGGCTTCTTCGTTGGCGTGACAGTATTAATTAAAAGCCTCTTACCTTTCCTTGAGGCTCCGAACTCGACTTTTACAGCCGTTGAAGAACTGTTTGACATTGGTAAAGTACTTTCCGCGGCCACTGAAAGTTCGGCGACGTTTTGTTTTGAATTTGTCGAACGGAACCTCGAAAGGATTAGTACACTGTCCTTGGCCGCCTGAGTCGGTCATTGCACAAGAGGTGATTTGGTTAGTACTAGAAAGTGAAATATCGTCGACGACGCTACCGCGGGATACTGCCACGGTGGCTTAGCTACCAGATACACTCATTATTCAACACACTAATGAAGTCACACGAAGGCCGGCCTTGTTCGTTTTAAAAGAAAAACAAAACGTTTGGGAGTGAGTTTCCTGCCGTATGTGGGTGATTATTATCCGCACCTTAGCGGAAACAATTACTGACCGAAGGCTAATACCTGAAACGTCACAACAGCAAGAATTTGATTATGCTAACACATGCATGCACTTGACTTGACTTGACTTGAAGATACGACTTATTTTACAGGCGGGAAACTTCGAGAAGCAACCTACACTATATTTACATTCTACAATATTATCTAAAACGGCCAAGGAAACAATGCGTCGACGATTCGTCAACTGAGGTGGACAGTGGGGACACGTTCCCTAAGCTCACTTCGGTAATTAGTTTTATGGCGTTTAACGTTTGTTTACGGTAGAAGCTGGTGATTTAGATAGAATTGGCAAGATAAACTGCTCTAACAGTTGAACTTAATATTTTCGGCTTCGCTAAACTCATAGTACGGAGTAACGTTCATCATAATAGTAAGTAGACAGCGAAGTGAAATCTTGAAATGATGTCTGTCTGTCTGTCTGTCACGGTCCTCTCCTCCGCAGAGGCTTCTTGAGCTTTTTTGAGCTCTTCAATATATAGGGGTTTAATATCGCAGGGGTTTATAGACTATAGAGCATAGAGTAATGCGGTACTCTATGCTCTATAGTCTACTAAACTCCTGCAAAGGCTGCAATATTAAACCCCTACATACTGAAGAGCTGAAAGAGAGGTCACGGTCAGTGATCGTCAAAGAAAAGAAAGTCCGCTGTGTTATTAAAGGATTATGAACAAAACATAAATTATCTATAAAATTTAAACTAATTTACGGCATATATCGTTGTCAACTTTATACGAGGGACACCCCTTATGTTAAAATATGCCGTAATTGAGATTAGGTACTTAAAATGCTCCTCTACCACCCACAGTATACTGCTACAGTACCTTATTACTGTAGGTATACTATATAAAGAAATACCATACCATACAGTACAATACAGTACAATACAATACAATACAATACAATACAATACAATACAATACAATACAATACAATACAATACAATACAATACAATACAATACAAATTAGAAATTGAATACAATTTCTATATGTTAACTGCCCTGCCTATTGCTTCTCGCTGTGGTATTCGTCGTGTAGTTGCCGAACTGGTGATAGTTTAGTTGCCGAATTGATGATAGTTTAGTTGCCGAATTGATAATAGTTACTTGCCGAATTGATGATAGTTACTTGCCAAATTGATGATAGTTCAGTTGCCAAATTGATGATAGTTTAGTTGCCGAATTGATAATAGTTACTCGCCGAATTGATGATAGTTACTTGCCAAATTGATGATAGTTCAGTTGCCAAATTGATGACAGTTTAGTTGCCGAATTGATGATAGTTTAGTTGCCGAATTGATGATAGTTTAGTTGCCGAATTGATGATAGTTTAGTTGCCGAATTGATGATAGTTTAGTTGCCGAATTGATGACAGTTTAGTTGCCGAATTGATGATAATTTAGTTGCCGAATTGATGATAGTTTACGGATACCAAATTGATGATAGTTTAGTTGCCGAATTGATGATAGTTACTTGCCAAATTGATGATAGTTCAGTTGCCAAATTGATGATAGTTTAGTTGCCGAATTGATGATAGTTTAGTTGCCGAATTGATGATAGTTTAGTTGCCGAATTGATGATAATTTAGTTGCCGAATTGATGATAGTTTACGGATACCAAATTGATGATAGTTTAGTTGCCGAATTGATGATAGTTTAGTTGCCGAATTGATGACTCAATATTTACCTCCGCCAGGAGGTTATGTTTTTACCCCTTTCGGTCTTGGTTTGTTTTGTTTTGGTTTGTTTGTTTGTCTGTCTGTCGCAAAAAGTACTGCACCCATTTTTATGAAAGTTTGCAGGAGCAAACGACCAATCCATTAAATTTTGGTTGAATTTAGTCAAAATCTAGATTTAGGCAAATTCTCCGTGTAAAAGAAATGCTTGATTGCGCTCATTATCCTTATTTTATGCCAATATTTTTGCATATATAATTTTGGTACGAGTGCAATCAAGCATTTTATTCATGCATGCAAGCGGGATGGCTTGTTTTCTTTTTAAACATCTCTAATAACCGCCCTCTAGTTTAATACTGTATGAGAAAATATAATATATATATACAGTATATATATATATATATATATATATATATATATATATATATATATATAAATAATATTGGGCATTTCACTCGATTACATAGCGTGTTCTAAGGATTTTCGGTGAAGGAAAATTCGAGTGTAGAATATATACATTTTAAGACCAAACCGGGACCAGTTGCGAAAAATGCAACTACACAGGCCTTCCGGCAGGAATTGAACCCACGACCTTGCGATTCTAGTGCAATGCTCTGACCACTGAGCCACGGAGGGCGTTGCCGAGAGCTTGATCACACATATATATTGTATTTATTATATAACTACATTAAAAACTGTCCAAATAACGCTAAAAATGAGTACAAATATACAGCGATATTTGGATAGTTAGTTATTTGTTAGCCAATCAAATTCCACACGGGAGACTACTTCATGTATGCTTATTATTATACTAATAACAGAGCGAACAAGCTAGTCTCGGAAATCAGTTACTAAATTAGTACTAGACTAATAAGGCTTTCTCTAATAATTTTAATATGCCGTCTGAGACTGATGCCACCAGAGTACCGCCCCAAACTACGATCGCACGATGCTGGCGATGCTAGCAACTCTGTCACGAACAAACTCGCCGGGCTGTTGCTAATGTGGCAATTAGTCTTTTCTTGTGACAGGGGTTATTGTTCTGAACGACAATGACAATGATAATTACAAAGATGACATACCAGAGTGAATGTAAAGCGTTTTCAGTATTAGAATTCATCACGCGAGCAACAACAGACGTCGGTTTTCAATTTTCAATCTGCATGGTATATACGCACGTACTAAACCGGAAATTCGTGCGAAACTGTAAATCCAAGAAGAATTAGCTGCACAAAAATGCAAGATTAACTGAAAGTATGGCCTCCAATACTTTAAATATAGAAAGCACGTGTCATTATGAATTTGCAAGTTTAGCTCTCCATTCAAGCCCCATGCAGTAACTCAATGGTTGTCTACCAAACGTCTGCATTACGTAACGTACGTAACTCTTAAACCACACCTCATATGCAAACGCAACATCCTATATAGTATAGGAATACATTAATATGTGTAATGAACCTCTCTTACCGAGCGTCAGTGTATGGCTCAACAACCTGCTCTCTTTCTTGGTATTTAAGCGTAATGATTCATTAATAATGAAGGTCTATAATAAACGTTTGCATAAGCATTGCACCAATACATGTATATACGTAGCACTGTTAACGTCATTTTAACTACATTTTATATGGAAACCGGCTATATCGTATTACTTCTACAGAACATTTCAGATCTATTTAGCAGATTACAATCATGTTATAATTTTTCAAGGAATGATTTCATTATTCTAGTAAGCTAGATTTAATGCTGCACTATATATAGCACACAGTATAAGATACCTAGTATATAGCTATTGGCTCAAGTATTTGGTCTAAATTATCGTCAGTGGCGTAGAGTGACCATTCTGAGTGGGGGGTGTACCTCTATTGCGCTTCCTCAATTACCGACCAACTCATTTTTATGACCAATTTACCGACCAATTTCCTATCAATTTACCGACAAATCACGTTTTTCTCTGCAAAATCTCTGTTTTACCGACAAGTTTTCCAAGTAATCAGTCAAATGCTTGCAACTGGTTCCAATGTAGACTACATAGCAGCTCTCGGTATAGTATGACCAAAGACTATAGTTCCTAAGTTCTATATATTTTTGTCTACTCTATTTATTGAGTGACACGTAACATATAAATTCATACAAATAGCTCTAGTATAAAGACGCGGTAAGTACTCTTGTAAATGTGTGACCCCGATTACTATAGGTTCGGATAGAAAACAAAACACGGTATAGTAAACATGAGTTATATAGTGATGAATGAATATACTCTATATAATATCGGCATGCATGCATGCATATATACCGACTCTGAAGAGTAATAATTTACTGTAAACCCCCAGCGTTAATTGGTAAAGTGTCTTTGTCTTGTGTTTCTAAAGCCCTCGTTTAAAAATAGTAAATTTCTAACAAAGACTTTTCAAAACAAAGACGGATACTTGTTCTATTTAAAAGTATTAGGTTGCACGAATCTGTAGGATGGAGCTCGAGAGGGCTTATATTTTTAGTTTTCGGCTACCACATTCAGATTTTATCTGTGATAAAATCACTCGATTAAACTTCGTCTTGTAATGTATCCTCTTTTACTTTGCCTGGCTTTAGACAGTTCTGTACGCTATTTTGACAAAAGATTGAGATGTATATCGTAAAAATATATGGAAGACGAGGGCGACAACTGAGAAATAGTTTAGCATTTAAAAGAAATCAACAAAGATTTACGTTGTGTATTATAGGGCATATATAATTGATTCGGTCTTTCACACTTTCAATTCAGTCGAAAAAGCTTCAAATCCTTTCTAAAATTAGGACACAGGTATGGTCTTATTAGGGCTTAACCTGTTGTTATTTTTCCCACGGCACATATCACTGTGACTCGTAAGGAACTTACTGCAATTTTAAGTTGAGTTTAAACTCACAGAGTTTTACTGAAAAGTTTTAATATTGAAACGCATACGTTACCGGGGGCAATTTGAGATGTTGTCAAGGACAAATTTTAAAGTTTGGGCAACGCCTTAATTTCTATTGGTCAAAATGCTCAAACATTCAAATTTCCATGGGAACGTGTCAAATTGTGAAACGATCAAATTTTTCAATAAAAGTTCCGGTCTCTAAGTTCAACTAAAAATATAAGTCAGCCAGTGAGCAGTCACGTTTTGACTATTAGTGCGTGGGATACTACACGCGTTGTTGACAAAGCACGAAGAGAACATGTCAGACGGTTTCAAAGTTCATTTCAGACACTAACCTCGACTTTACTACATAACTCATAAGCGAGATTGTATTAGGGGATTAGAGTGAGCCGCGAGCTGGTTACAACTAAATGAGATAAATGACCGACATTTCGTAACTATTTTTGTTGGGTTAGCCTGAACATCTTGTTATAGGACATAAAACATCAGCACATGAGCAGTTTAGAATATCGGATTCCATTTCAATATACTGCATGGATTAAATAAATAAAATAAGTGTACTTTGTAAATTTGTTTTGGTTCGTCCAGTTTCAATTTTCAAACGTTCAATTATAAGTTATGTTAAAGTTGTATCGAAGTACCGTATGTGTTCTGGGATTTTCTACGTTGAATAAATTGGTGAATTTTGAACAGAACAGAACAGAACAGAACAGAACAGAACAGAACAGAACAGAACAGAACAGAACAGAACAGAACAGAACAGAACAGAACAGAACAGAACAGAACAGAACAGAACAGAACAGAACAGAACAGAACAGAGCAGAGCAGAACAGAACATTTCTTTACGAAATTACGTCTCTATTTACAGACATGCAGGCATGCAGTCAGTCACGTCCAGATACAAGCAACGTGGGCTATTGCAGGTTTTGTCTCTAATATATCTGTTAGATTTGATATTAAATACAAAAGAGCTTTTATAGTAATTAAACTAATCAGTTGTCGAATAGTAAAGTTATTTATTGGTTACCATGGTAACAATAGCACTTGAACTTTTATCAACTCGTATATACTGACAAAATAGGAACTCAACAAGATCGCTATTTACGCATGAGCGGATGCCTAGATTTTAACGTTTCTTACATAAATTGCAAAAATCGCGAAAATTGGTCCCTTATTTCTGATAGTTACGCAATTACAAAAGAAAATCTTGCTTCTAAGAATGTGCACATATTAGAAGCTAATTACAGAACATTTTGGAAAATCTTTTAATTTTTTTGGGTGTAAGACCACCCTAACAAAAGTGAACCAAGAAAACCAGAAGACCCAAGAGAACCAGTAGAATAAGAGAACCAGAACCAAAAGAACAAAAAAAAAGGAAAAGCAGAAGACCCAAGAGAACCAGTAGATCTAAGGGAACCAGAACAACCAAAAGAACCCCAAAAAAAAAGAAACAAAAGAAAAAACAAGACCAAGAGAACAAGGAAAACCAAAAGAACTAAGAGAACCAAACGAACTAGTAGACCAAAACAAAACAAAACAAAACAAAACAAAACAAAACAAAACAAAACAAAACGAAACGAAACGAAACGAAACGAAACGAAACGAAACGAAACGAAACGAAACGAAACGAAACGAAACGAAACGAAACGAAACGAAACGAAACGAAACGAAACGAAACGAAACGAAACGAAACGAAACGAAACGAAACGAAACGAAACGAAGCGAAGCGAAGCGAAGCGAAACAAAACAAAACAAAACAAAACAAAACAAAACAAAACAAAACAAAACAAAACAAAACAAAACAAAACAAAACAAAACAAAACAAAACAAAACAAAACAAAACAAAACAAGAGAACCCGAAGAACCAAAAGAACTAAGAAAACCAAAAGAAAAGAGATAGTAGACCAAGAAAACTAGACTCCAGTGGAACAAAGAGAACCAAGCAAACCATGTGGAAAACCAGGAGAAGAAAGACAACTAAAACAGTAGAACCAAAACAGCAGAACCAAGGGAAACAAGAGAACCAGAAAAAAGAAACAAAAGAAAAAACAAGAAACCGAAGATAACCAAGAGAACCAGGACATCTAAGACGACCCGGAAAGAAAACAAGACAAGAGAACCAGAAGAACCAAAGAACTAAGAGAACCAAAAGGAAACCAATAGAACCAAGAGAACCAGGAGAACCAGGAGAACCAAGAGAACCAGGATAACCAAGAGAACCGAAAGGACCAGAAAATCCAGGAGAACCAAGAGGACCAGGAGAACCAAGAGAACCAAGAGAACCGAAAGGACCGGAAAATCCAGGAGAACCAAGAGACAGAGAACCAAAAGAGCTAGCAGACCGCTGAAATCAGTACAACCAAGAGAACCAGAAAAACCAGGAGAACCAAGACAACAATGAAAACCAAAGGAACCAAAACAACTAAGAGAACCGAATGAGCGAGCAGACCAGGAAAACCAGTAGAACCAAGAAGACCAGAAAAAATAGAAACAAAAGAAAAAACAAGAAACCAAGAAAACCAAGAGAACCAAGAGAACCAGGAAAACAAGGAGAAGAAAGACCAGAAAAAACCCAGAAGACCAGAAGAAAACCAAAAAATCCAAGAGAACCAAAAAAACTATGAGAACCAAAAGAGCTAGTAGATCAAGAAAACCAGAAGAAACATAAGGACCAAATAACTAAGCGAGCCAAAAGAGCTAGTAGATCAAGAGAACCAGGAAAAGCAGAGGACCCAAGAGAACCAGTAGATCTAAGAGAACCAGAACAACCAAAAGAACCCGAAGAAAAGAAACAAAAGAAAAAACAAGACCAAGAGAACAAGGAAAACCAAAAGAACTAAGAGAACCAAACGAACTAGTAGACCAAGAAAACCAGAAGAACCAAGAGAACCGGTAAAAAGAAACAAAAAAACCCAACAAAAAACAACAACAAGAGAACCAGGAAAATCAAAAGAACCAAGACAACAAAGAAAACGAAACAAAACAAAACAAAACAAAACAAAACAAAACAAAACAAAACAAAACAAAACAAAACAAAACAAAACAAAACAAAACAAAAAAACCCAAACCAAACCAAAGCAAACCAAAGCAAAGCAAAGCAAACCAAAACAAAACAAAACAAAACAAAACAAAACAAAACAAAACAAAACAAAACAAACAAAACAAAACAAAACAAAACAAAACAAAACAAAACAAAACAAAACAAAACAAAACAAAACAAAACAACCCGTCGAACCAAAACGACTAAGACAACCAAAAGAAAAGAGATAGTAGACCAAGAAAACTAGACTCCAGTAGAACAAAGAGAACCAAGGAAACCATGCGGAAAACCAGGAGAAGAAAGACAACCAAAAAAGTAGAACCAAAACAGTAGAACCAAGAGAAGCAAGAGAACCAGAAAAAAGAAACAAGAGAAAAAACAAGAAACAAGATAACCAAGAAAACCAGGACATCTAAGACGACCCAGAAAAACAAAAACGACAAGAGAACCAGAAGAACCAAAAGAACTAAGAGAACGAAAAGAGCTAGTAGATCAAGAAAACCAAGAGAACCAAGAGAACCAGGAGAACCAGGAGAACCAGGAGAACCAGGAGAACCAGGAAAACCAAGAGAACCGAAAGGACCAGAAAATCCAGGAGAACCAAGAGAACCGAAAGGGCCAGAAAATCCAGAAGAACCAAGAGACAGAGAACCAAAAGAGCTATAGAGAACCAAAAGAGCTAGCAGACCGAGAAAATCAGTAGAACCAAGACAACCAGAAAAACCAGGAGAACCAAGACAACAATGAAAACCAAAGGAACCAAAACAACTAAGAGAATCGATTGAGCGAGCAGACCAGGAAAACCAGTAGAACCAAGAAAACCAGGAAAAAAGAAACAAAAGAAAAAACAAGAAACCAAAAAACCAAAAGAACCAAGAAAACCAGGAAAACAAGGAGAAGAAGGACCAGAAGAAAACCAGAAGACCAGAAGAAAACCAGAAAATCCAAGAGAACCAAAAGAACTAGTAGATCAAGAAAACCAGAAGAACCAGAAGGACCAAATAACTAAGAGAACCAAGAGCTAGTAGACCAAGAAAACCAGAATCCAGGAGAACCAAGAGAACCAGGAGAATCAGGAAAACCAGAAGAACCGAGAGAACCAGAAAACCCAGGAGAACCAGAAAACCCCCCAAAAAGAGCTATAGTAGACCAGGAAAACCAGTAGAACCAAGAGAACCAGAAAAAAAGAGAGAAAAAGAAAAAACAAGAAACCCAAGAGAACCAGGAAAACGAAGAAGATCAAGAGAACCAAGACAACCAAGAAAACCAGAAGAACCAAGAGAACCAGAAGAACTAATAGAACCAAAAGAGCTAGTAGACTCCAGTAGAACCAATATAACCAGGAGAATCAAGAGAACCAGCAAAACCAGGAGAACCAAGACAACCAATTAAAAAATAAAACAAATTCCGAAGAATAACATCTTGTAACTCAAGATTCAAGTAATAACAAGACGAAAGATTAATAAGTTGGTATTTTTCGTTTATTTCAAACCCATTGTCCAACCTATACAAAATTACAAGCAAGCCAAGGTCCTACTTATAATAATAATAAATGGTTATATCATCAGTGAAGACAGAGTGAGGGAATACATTAACATGCGGTCACAGCACTAATAGATTTGTTTCACTAATTACGGAAACAGTCTCAGTTCTTTTGTCGCTTTGAGGCCGCTGTTTTATTCTGGCCTGTTAAATTTATAAATAAGGCTTCTAATAATAAGAGAAGATTATTATTACTATATGTTTACAAGAATGAAGTACTTTAAAGTTGTTGACTTAGAGATTCTTAAAAGTAAGAGAAGTGTTTGAAGGAGAAAGTGAAAGGTCATTGAGATCATTCAAGAGAACCAAGAGAACAGAAAAACCAGAAGAACCAAAACAACTAAGAGAACCAAAAGAGCGAGCAGACCAACAAAACAAGTAGAACCAAGAAAACCAGAAAAAAATAGAAACAAATGAAAAAACACGAAACCCAAGAGAACCAGGAAAACCAGAAGGAGAAGCAAGACAACCAATAAAACCAGAAGAACCAAGAGAACCAGAAGAATCAAAAGAACTAACAGAACCAAAAGAGCCAGTAGACCAAGAAACCCAGTAGAACCAAAAGAACCAGGAGAACCAAGGCAACTAGTAGAACCAAGAGAACAAAAGAGCCAAGAGAACAAAGAGAACTAAGAAAACCAGCAGAACCAAAAGAACCAGTAGAACCAAAAGAATTATGAGAACCAAAGGAGCCAAAAGAACCTAGAGATTCAGGAAAACCAGAACGAAGAAAACAAGAAAAAGCAAGAGAACCAAGAGGAGCCATAGAACGAAGAGAACAAGAAAACCCAAGAGAACCAAGGGAGCTAGAAGAATCAAAAGAACAAGAAAAATCAAAACCAAGAAAACCAGAAGAAGCAAGAGAACCAAGAGGACCATCAGAACCAAGAAAACCAGAAGAATCAAAAGAACCAGAAGAACCAAGCCAACCTAGCCTGCGTGCAGACGCTCCTTTCCCCTCCGGAAATCGGGGAAACGAAGGTCTGCGAAACGGCATTCGTAACCGTGTTCTGGTCACGTGAATTGTCACCTGATTTTAAGGACTAATATGTAATTGGTTGACAAAGGATAATTTAAAGTAGCCGATATTTCATTGGTCAGATTTCCGATCATTAGGAAATTCTCATGCGAAAGCGCTATAGCGGCTTTTCCCTCTATATTATTGTCTCCCTTTGTCTATCCTACTTTGAAATGTCAACATGTATTCTCTGCTCTTGTGAAATTTTGAAACATAACGACAAAAACCTGGTTGGTGGTAAAGGTGCATGTAAAGTGAAAGAAGAATTAGCTACGCTTGAATTTATAGTTCTTTCGAAGTCACCATATATTTGAAAATCTTGTGTCGAGAAGCTTAAAAAACACTGCGGTATAATAAATAGTCTGCGAAAGGTCGAGGCCGACCTCTACGATTTACATCATTCAATGCCATCTGCTGAATGTAAAAAAGAGAAATCGATTGTGTGAGTACTACACGCGTTCTCTGTCGAAACGATCGACTTGCTACCAGACAATATTATATAAATCGCAATCAGCTTGGAATAACAACATCGACACCAACAAAGTCTCAATTTCTTCGCATCCAAAGTTGACTTTTCGCCAGTTCGTCCATTCTCTCAACAATATAATCTCTCTCAGTATGCTCAGTCTCAGCACAGAACTGTCGACCAAAATAAACATATATCATAGACGGATTTTCATCTTTATTACTAGGGGGGTGCCAGAAATTTTAGGGGGGTGAGCTGGTGAGGTAACACAAGGCGTCACCAAACGTTGTGCTGCAGGGCACATCCCCCAGTGAGGTCCAGGGGTGGAGCCGCTGGTGGGAGGCTAGAAAGCAAAGCACCCCCGGAAAATTTTGAAAAAAATCAAGGTTTCTAGAGCACATCAGAAGGCATTCGAAGCAAAAAACTAAGGTTTTTGAAGTTGTCAAGTCAATTAATTTAGCAGGTACTTTGAGAGAGTTAAATGACGCTGCAAACCCGAAATAGGGTTCTATCAAATTACTGTGTTGTTTGAATCCGTGTGGTGAACGTTTCGTTTGGGGGGGGGGGGGGGGGGCAAATATTTGGAGCACACCCCCCCCCCCCCCCCCCCAGAAAATCCATCTATGACTATATTTGCAAATTTCACCAGAAAACGTTGAAATTTAAAAACAAATCAATCAACTTGCGGCGTCATTTCAAAGAAACCTGTCAAAATACGACGCCGCAAGTTGATGAAACTTGCAACTTTCGAACGTAAACAAACGTGAAAATAATCGCAAACCTATAACGGTGGCTTGCAAATGGCAGTATTGGTGTGGTAATTATGCTAGCATATAAAATTAATTATTTTGGTTCACGTGACCAGGAACACGATTACGAACGCCGTTTCGCAGACCTCCGTTTCCCCGATTTCAGGAGGGGGAAGGAGCGTCTGCATGCAGGCTAAAGCCAAACAAGAAAACCTGAAAAACAAAGAGAACCAAAAGAACAACTCGCCTTTCACCTCTGTGACCAGGGTTCGATTCCTGCTTTCAGCAGTTATCTGATTGAAAATTTCACCTTGGTCGCATGTGAGACGAGTTAGCCTTTACCAAACACCACAGGTTTCCTCCGGGACCAATGAGGGATGGCCCTTACTGGACCTCTAGGGATAACAACTTAGATATAACTGATAGAGCATTATAAAATAACATGTATGGTACGCAAGCGCTGATTGGTCTATATGCATGTTTGGATCAGGCTATCCAAACACGGAAATTTGCAGCAATTTTGAGTGACGCCTTTTATAGAGTTTAATCTAATTTTTTTTTGTACTGATACAAATAAAATAGCATTGAAATTACTAAAAATATTATTGGTAAGTACAGGTATGTGTAAGGGATTAAACAGGGAAACTTTTAAATAAGCAAGGGCGAAGAACTAAATGTCCAATTACAAGCAAACTCTTTGAGTCTTTTTAAGGCAGTAAAAAACAACAACACAATGTTTATATATTGTGAGAGAATTATATCCAAGCCTGAAATTGTTTTCTGACCCCGTTGTGTTCAAGAATCAAGCTAAACTTGCTAAAATATACGGTGGCTTGTACTTTAATATGGTAACAAAACAACGTGATTTGGAAAGTACACGCTTGAAAACGATCTTAAAACGGAATAACATTCTGTTCAAATACCTTTCATTTTCTTGCCTGATGAAGTCACTTGGTAAAGTTGGTTTCGACTTTCGAAAGCTAAAAAACACTCGCCTAGCGGCTCGTGTTTTTTTTACGCTTTTCGAAAGTCTCGCAACATCCCTCGTGTTTGGATCAGGCTATCCAAACACGGAAACCCATTAGGTATCTCGTAAATCCAGTAGAAAAAGGAGAACCAGTAGAACCAAAAGAACCAGGAGAACCAAGAGAACCGAGGCAACCAGTAGAACCAAGAGAACTAAAGGAGCCAAGAGAACCAGTAGAACCAAGAGAATCAAGAGAACCAAGAGAATTAGGAGAACCAAAAGAACCAAGATAACTAAGAGAACCAGAAGAACCAAGAGAACCAGAAGAACCAAGAGAACGAGAAGAACCAAGAGAGCCAGAAGAACCAAGAGAACAATAAGAACCAAGAAAACCAGAAGAACGAAGAGAACCAAGAGGTCCAGCAGAACCAACAGAACCAGAAGAACGAAGAGAACCAGTAGAACCAAGAGAACCAGCAGAACCAAGAGAACCAGAATAACCAAGAGAACCAGTACAACCAAAAGAACAGAAAAAAACCCTCAAAAAAACCAAGAGAACCAGAAGAACCAAGAAAACCAAGAAAATCAGAAGAATCAAGAAACGGTTAAAGGTCTTTAAAACCAGTAGAACCAAGTGAACCAAGAAATTAAACCAGTAGGACAAGTAGAAAAATGTAGTTTGGAAATTAAAAAGCTTATTTTTTTCTAAACATTCGTATTGTTTTGCCCTTCAGAATAGCAGCAAAACTCACCAAATGTGTCCAGTTTTGCAACTTTTTCAGGAGCGGCATGGCCCGATGTGCGCCACTTAGTCTAGCACAGTTGCCTTCGGCGTGCTTGGATCGCAGATACCCCGTCGCCTCCATTTCCAGAAATCCTGGATTCTCCCATGTATATAGTCTAAACGTGATGAGTCCTTGTAGGAATATATAATTCTATCACTGCTGGGAATAACGCCTGACACTGACTTGAAATGGTGTACATGAAACTCGATAACAGGATTGCGATTAGTTCCGATCGCTACTTTACTGATATTGTTTATTTGCTTTTGCAAATTATGAAAAGTTTAAAAGAGAACTTTGTTTTGCCCCCACGTAAACGCGATTGACCGGTCTGGCTTGCATACCCAGGCTGACAATAAAAAAGTCCGTACATGTGCACTGCTTTAAGTTGGTTTCGATTAGGTTTTTTGACATATTTTCAATTTACTAGTTCTGGTTCATATTTGAATAGGGAGATTTCGTGTTTTGTCAGAACTGAAGAACTAGAAATACATGAACACAAAACCCCCTCGCCGCTTTATATGCATTTTTGTAACACCCCCACCCTCACCCATCCACCCCCCACCCCAAATTTCTGTTTTTTGTTGTATATAGTAACACACAGAAAACACCTCAGAAAATTAATTAGCAAAGTTCATCCGTAGTCATGTATTGACACACCGAAAGAACATGCAAAGTCAATGAGATGAACCAAATGACAAATTTTCACTGTTCAAAAACAGATAATAGTGACCAAGAAAAGAAACAATGCCAACGTCCTAGCGACTAGCGTCCAAAGACAACTCTAGACAAGATATTATTTATATTGATTTTCATTTTCAACATTTCTTCCGTTTTAAGGTGCTTATGTCACAAAAAATTTTTTTTGACTTTTGAGTAGAGGACAAAAAGTTAGTTAATAGGTTCTTTAACATTTTTCGGTTTTCTCTTTTCATTCGCGAGATATACGGCTCTAAACCTTGAAAAATTGGCTTTTAGCAAAAAATTGTCGCGCCCGAGAAAAAAAAGGAAAAGGGTCTGGGCCGACAGCCGTGTGACGTAGCTTAAGGGACGGAGGTTCGAATTCACATGTGAAGGAGTACTAAAAAGCTATTGAGAAATTAATAAGTCCCTTAAGCTACGTCACACCACGCTCGTCCCAGACTCTTGTTGATACGCGACATTTTCACGAAAATTGCTGTTTAGAGCCACATATCTCGCGAATGAAAAGAGAAAACCGAAGAATGTTAAAGAACCTATTAACTAACTTTTTGTCCTCTACTCAAAAGTTAAAAAAAATTTTTTGTGACATAAGCACTTTAACTCAGCTAAACTGGTAAATACGAATCTCCTACCGTTAAACTTTCTTCACCACAAACACTGCCAATTCAGTCTACTCTTTTCGGATTGTTTTTCTCGTTCGCGGTTTCTTACTTTTTTCGTTGTTGACATGAATAAATATGACAAGGCATCATTCAGTTCTCTTCATGATCTATAAAGCCGTTTGAGTAGATGACCCCCCCCATCCAGTGTATCAAAGGGATGCCGCCTCATTAATATTCAGCGTGACTCACGCACCGTGACTCACGCATGACTCACGCATGACTCACGCATGACTCACTCACGCATGACTCACGCGTGACTCACGCCTGTGACATGATTGGGCAAGATTTGAATAATTATAGTATACATGAAGCTATATAAGCTCGGTTATTTCGTATAGTTGTTACTTTTCCTAAAGTGTTTTACTTGTGGAGTTTACTGTCTGCGATATAGTGTTTTCTTGGGAGATATTTTCGAAGATATTTTTGTCTGATTTTAAGGTAAGATGTTTTGCATTTATTCGTTTTATATTGCCTGACGACGTTCACTGTGTATTTTATCAGAGTTTAATATACGTTTTGTTTCATTGACAGCAATGGATCTTATCGATGTAATCAAAGATTGTACAACCGTCGAAGAAATTGAGGCACTGGAATGGTTGTTTGATTTCGAGGAGAGGCATAAGGAAGCAGCCTTGTTTCAACGTATCATTATATTGTCGAATGCCTTGGAGCGTGATTTGGAGAACGAACGATGTGGGATTTCTACGGTGTTAATGGATGGTTGGTCGGATGAGCAACGCGAATCCTTCAAGCGAGATTGGAACGATGATTCGTTTTTGGCCGAGATGGACGATATCCCCGGCGGTCAGGCCCCCGAACCGGCGATACCCTCGTTAATGGACGAATCCTTCAGAATGGATTGGAACGACGATTCATTTATGGCCGAACTAGAGGATATTTCTGATGTCTCTGGTGAACCGTCGATACCCGAGGTATCTATCCAGACCGGAGAAGGAAGCCGAAAACGAGCCGCTAAACCAAGTACGGAATCAATACCAAGTAAGAGATCTAAAACTGTTCCATTATTTACGATAAAATCTGTTAAGCAAGTACGCGTGAAAAAGTTTAAGACCACGGGCCTTGATTATCGCGTTCAGTTTGGCGATTTACAAGTCCAAGGTTTGCCTGATGTCCTGAGGCAATTACATCATGTATTTGAAAGCCTACTCGATCGCGTAACTGATGGTATTGCTATGCATGATCAAGTCCGGTTTATTATGCATTCGCCTCAACTCGAGTATCCTATTTCGTTAGCGTTTATGCCTCGTGAGAGATTAACCGTTGAGAGAATCTTAGCCGAAATCGAAAGAGTAATTCAGTCGAACGATTCGTTTAAGTTAGATGATTCGATTACCGTCAATATAATCCATGTCGAGATGCCACACGGTGGAACGGGAAGAAAGCGAAAGATTGCTAACCTCGATAAATACCTTACACGAAAACACTGTATCGTCCGAATCCAAAACAAGGACGATCTCTGTCTTAGCCGGGCCATCGTTCTAGCCAAAGCCAAAGTCGACAATGATGAACGGTACTCTAGCATAAAGGATTATCGGGGACCTTTACAAGGTGACCTTGCTCGTGAGTTACATCAAAATGCCGGCGTACCACTCGGACAGTGCGGTATCGAAGAAGTGAAAAAGTTTCAAGTCTATTTGACCGATTACCAGTTAAACATTGTCTCAAAAGAACATCTGAATGCTCTTATTTACTCTGGCCCTGAGGCACCGAAGCGTATTTATCTTTACGCCCACGATAACCACTATGACGTAATTACAAGCATGCCAGCTTTTCTTGCTCGTAAGAAGTATTGTCATACGTGTAAGAAAGGTTATGATAACATCGAAGACCATATCTGCGGAGATACGTGCAAGTTATGCCACACGCAAAACTGTCCGATTACAAACTGGGTATTTTGCGAAGATTGCGGCCGGTTTTTCAAGAGCCAAGAGTGTTTCGACAGGCACAAAGAAGCCGTGGGCGAAAAGCGTTCAATTTGTGCATCCGTTGTGAAATGTCGACACTGCAACCATGTGGTGAGGAGAGCTAACGAGCAGCCTGAGAAACACAATTGCGGACTTGTTCGATGTACCGTATGCCAGCAATACGTAGATCCCAAGGATCACCAATGTTACATTCAACCGGCAAAGAAAAGAAAAACTACTCATCAAACGCGATCGGACACGAATGATTTAGTAGATGATGAGGCGGACGTAGGGGAGACGAGCCAGCGACGACGAAGGCGAAGAAGGCGGTTATAACCAATTATTTTTCTTTGATTTTGAATGCGTGCAAGAAGGCGGCGAACACGTACCGAATTTATGCGTTGTTCACGACGAAAGCGGGCAAGAGTGGGTGTTTAGCGGCGAAAATACACGGGACGAATTTTGTGAATGGTTATTTCAAGACCACAATTCGAACAGTCTAGTGATGGCTCATAATTTCCAGGGATATGACGGGTATTTCATCCTACAATATCTCCATAAGAATGGTTTGGTACCGGAAGTTATTATGAACGGTGCAAAGATATTAACACTAAACGTTCCAGAATTAGACATTAAGTTTATCGATTCGCTATGCTTTATCCCAATGAAGCTCGCGAACTTTCCGAAAACGTTTGGTCTGAATGAACTTGCCAAGGGCTATTTCCCACATCACTTCAACACCGAAACCAACCAAAACTACCAAGGTCCTATACCCGACGCAAGCTTCTATGATCCAGACGGAATGCCTGCCGATGATCGTGACAAGTTTTACCAGTGGTATAATAGTCAGAGAGCCAATAATTACGTTTTCGACTTTCAAGAGGAAATTCTGAAGTATTGCCGATCGGACGTCGACATTCTTCGACGTTGTTGCCTAGAATTTCGCGAACTGTTTCGTTCTGTTACTGATATCGACCCGTTTAAAGATTGTCTCACAATTGCCTCGGCATGCAACTTAGTCTTTCGAAAGAACTTTCTTCGTGAAAAAACAATTGCCGTTATTCCACCGCATGGTTATAGACCTCATGATAAGCAATCGGTTATTGCCCTAAAATGGCTAGCGTATACCGCGAAATGCAACGATATTTCCATTCGGCACTCTCGCAATTTTGGCGAGCAACGTATCGGACAGTACCGTGTTGATGGGTATCATGCAGAGTCAAACACCGTCTACGAGCTCCATGGGTGTTTCTGGCACGGCTGCGTCTCTTGTTACGCCAGGGACACCGTTAACCCCGTCAGTCAACAGACGATGCAAGATTTACATCAGCGCACGCTCGAGAAAACACGTTTTCTAAAACGTCAAGGTTACAACGTGATTGAGATGTGGGAGTGCGACTTGAAACGTCAACTCGAAGCAAACTCGGACATGAAAACGTATTTCGATCATTTTGAAATTTCTGAGCCTCTCGAACCCAGACACGGCCTGTACGGAGGGCGGACGAACGCGGCGAAGTTGTTTCATCAATGCCAACAAGACGAGCAGATTCATTATGTGGACTTTACAAGTTTGTATCCATGGACGAATAAGTACTGTTCATATCCAGTGGGCCATCCTGAGATTATCACCGAGAACTTTGGCGATATCACAGAGTATTTCGGGTTGGTTAAATGTACCGTTCTTCCCCCACGTGGTCTTTACCATCCGGTTCTACCGTATCGTGCTCACGGAAAGCTTATGTTCCCGCTGTGCCAAACTTGTGCTGACGGATTGAACCAAGAGCCATGCAATCATACAGACCAGGAGCGTGCAATTCAGGGTACTTGGGTAACCAATGAATTAGAGAAAGCGTTGGAGAAGGGTTATCGTCTGGTTACCGTTCACGAAGTATGGCATTTCCCTAGACAGAGCAACGAGCTCTTCAGCGAGTACATCGATACATTCCTGAAGATTAAACAAGAATCCAGTGGTTTCCCCGAGGGTTGCGACACCGATGAGAAAAAGCAGCAGTATATCGACGAGTACTATCAACGCGAAGGCATCCTGATGGATCGGAACAAGATCGAGAAAAACCCTGGCCTCCGTGCACTGGCGAAGTTGATGTTAAACTCGTTCTGGGGTAAGTGTAACAACTTAGTGGTAAAAAAAAAGGGGGAAGTAAGTTAAATTTAACACAATGTTGATATGGTTATCTTTTTTTTGTTTGTTTTTGCAGGAAAATTTGCGCAGAGAACCAACATGACCCAAGTAAAACTTATTACAGATCCGCAAGTGTATTTCGACATGTTGACATCCGATGAGATTGAGGTGACGGACGCCTCGTTTGTGAGTGACGATGTTGTAGAGCTACGATACGAGTACAAAGATAACTTCATCCAGCCGAATGCCAAGACCAATGTGGTGATTGCTGCGTTCACAACTGCCCACGCTCGGCTAAAGCTTTACAATACGTTGGAACAACTGGGAGAAAGAGTTCTATATTACGACACGGACTCAGTGATTTACCTAAGTAGACCTGGAGAGCCAGAACCGGAGACCGGCGTTTATTTGGGCGAATTGACGGACGAGCTAGATGGTGGTCACATCACGACTTTCGTTTCTGGAGGTCCTAAAAATTACGCGTATGAAATGAACAATGGTAAAACGTGTTGTAAAATACGAGGTATAACTTTAAATTTCCAAACATTGGAGAAAATTAATTTTAATGTTATGTGTGATCTCGTGTATCTAAATATCATGTGTGATATGGAAAGCACAGGTCCACCGAAAGTTGCTGTAGATATACCATTCAAAATTACTAGGGACACTCGCACGAAGCAAGTTATCACAAAACAACAACACAAAGATTATAGGATAGTGTACAATAAACGAATAATTGTAGATAATTTCAACACCATTCCGTACGGTTACTAATTTTTGCACATGAGATCTGTAAATAAGTGTAAATAGTTTAGAGATTTTAACTTTGTGTGCTGATAATTTTAACTTTGTGTGCTTGTAAATAGGAAATTTAATAATATATCTTTTATTAACACTACCAGTTGTCTTATTTTGAAGAAAAATCATTGCCAGGTGTGGGATTCGAACCCACGTCTTCTGGGACTTAAACTCTTAACCATTCGGCCACCCTCGCGCTTACATTCAAGGTTCTATATTTTCTCTTTATAAAAAAATCGGATCATGGGGTTCCTTGAGGGATCAGAAAGGGTATATGCCTTAGGATTCAATCTTAGGATTCAATGATTCAATGATTCAATCTTAGGATTCAATGATTCAGTCTTAGGATTCAATGATTCAATCTTAGGATTCAATGATTCAATCTTAGGATTCAATGATTCAGTCTTAGGATTCAATGATTCAATCTTAGGATTCAATGATTCAGTCTTAGGATTCAATGATTCAATCTTAGGATTCAATGATTCAATCTTAGGATTCAATGATTCAATCTTAGGATTCAATGATTCAATCTTAGGATTCAATGATTCAATCTTAGGATTCAATGATTCAATCTTAGGATTCAATGATTCAATCTTAGGATTCAATGATTCAATCTTAGGATTCAATGATTCAGTCTTAGGATTCAATGATTCAATCTTAGGATTCAATGATTCAGTCTTAGGATTCAATGATTCAGTCTTATAAAAAGCAGTTGCGTGAAAGAGTGACATCAGTTTATGATTGACAGTCACTGGGTGAACATGTCTTACGTTTGTGAAGTCTGCGAAAAATCATTCGCTACATCAAGTAACCGTCTACGCCATATGAGATCTTTTCATCACAAAAGGTCTATCAGTGATAGGGCAACAACATCTGCCCCATTTACCGCTATGACAACTACATTCACCCCTGAGAGTCAAAAAACGTACTCGATACAACTGACACATCCGTTTGGACTCTTGGTCTCTGGAGGCACCAAAAGTGGGAAAACAACTTTTGTCAAACAGTTATTGGTTTATGCTAGCATTATGATCGACCCACCTCCGGAAAACATCGTGTATTTTTATTCAGAATATCAAGATACGTTTGGCGAAATAGAAACCCTAATTCCAGGGATTCAGTTTGTCCAAGGTTTGCCCCAATCGATGTTGGATAGTATTAATCCCCAAATAAGGAATTTGTACATCATTGACGATATGATGGGAGAGAAAGACGCAGAAATTGCTAAACTTTTTACGAAAAAATCGCACCATGGGAATCTCAGTGTAATTTATATCGTGCAAAACTTATTTCATCAAAGCAAAGATCATCGGACCATTTCCCTGAACGCCAGTTATTTATGTCTGACGAAAAACGTTCGAGATGCAAGTCAAGTGACTCATCTGGCTAAACAGTTGTATCCTAGCAACACCAAATTTTTTCAACAGGCTTATCAGATGGCGACTAAAGAGCCCTATTCCTACCTGTTTGTCGATCTCACTCCGACATGTCCCGATGAAATCCGAGTAAGATCCGGGATCTTTCCGACTGACACCCACTACGTGTACCAGCCCAGAGTATAAAAGGGGCTGTTCAGTGACAATGCGATCATTTGACCATGTCTGCTTGTATAAGAAGGAACTGCGATGTTTTAAAAGTATTGGCAAAGTGTAATCCTCAAGTGCGAAACGCAATTATAAAAGCTGCCGACGACGATTTATTAGAAGCCATTAGACAGTGTCTTTTGAACGTGTGGTGTGAAACAATTAAGATTACTCCGAAAACAGCAAGGAAACTAGCCCCTTATAACGATCATATTAAGTTTGTTGCTGATAAACGTCATCCAGTAGCAAAAAGAAAGAAAGTTATTCTACAAGAAGGTGAAGGTTTTTTACCGTTTCTCTTAGCTCCGGTACTTGAACAACTAGCGAGTTTTTTAACCAAATAATGGAACACGTCCGGAGATTGGTGTTAGTTCCAGAACATATGACAGATCGAAAGAAACCCTTGGTCACTCCTTTAACAGCGCAGGTGAATGAACTAGATTCAGAAATGCAAAATCTTCTTAAACGTCAAGATATAACACAAGACGAGAAAGTGAAAATGTACGATCAGTCGCTGCAACGTTATCTGAATTATTACGATAAACGAATGAGTAGACCAGTACGTGTAAACGTCATACCGCCTACGACACCCGCTTCTGAAGAACCAGTGAATACAGAAGAGACTGCTGAAACAGCACCCACTGAGTTGCCTGGAGAGATAGAAACAGACATTTTAGAAAGTGTACCTGTAACAATGAAATCAAGAGCTCGACAGTTGGTTAAGAAACTTAAAGCGAATAAAGACCTCATAAGATGGACTGACCAAGGACAGATGGTGTTCAAAGGACGACCCATTCCAGGTACGAATGTTATTGACTTGGTCAACGATTCTCTACGTCAACGAAAGAATTTCAACCCTGCTGGATGGCAGCTGTTCGCAAAAGCATTAGGAAACATGAATGTTCCCGAAGGCATTATCAGAAACGAAAATCGTCTGAGTGTGTTAAGAGAATATAAGACTAAAGATATTTCAGACACCTCCCCGCCCCTGACGTCATCTCCCGCAACATCAAAAAGAACAAAGGAAAAACAGAAACGAAGAGACAAAAACTTACATCCATATAAATGGGTTAAATAAATTTATTCCTTGTAAAACTTTGATATTACAATAAAGAATTGTTTACAACATTAATTTTCTTGTATTTATTACACACAATAATATTTACGCATAAAGTCACGAACTAGCATGTCATTCCATTCTTTATTATTAGTAAACATGCCAACAATTGTTGACATGGGTATATTTCTACATCGATGTAAAGCATAAAACAAACAATATTGTCCACACACGCGAGACCCTAATGACTGTAAAGTCTGTTCATTCCAAGTAAAACTGCTAGCATGATCTCGTAAAAACTTTTCAAAAGTTTTGCTATAAAATCCGGGTTCTTGTCCGTACGAGTCCATAAATTCCCCTTGTCCATCTGAAGTGAGATAAATTGCTACCCAATGCGTACCAGGTCCATTACTAGAATCCACATTCAAAATAAAACCTCTAGGTCTTTCCGATATCTGACTTGGTAGACGATCCGATGGTAACACGTCTTTAAATACGGTCTTGGTAAATGGATCACCTTTCAAGACGTTTAGGATTTGTAGAGTGTTCATCTTAACTGCTAAAGTCGCATAGAACGTTTCGGTTGGCGTCAATTTCGATAAGACTTTGAAATTCTCCAAGCACCACGATATTTATAGCTGCTGTCAGAGCCGTTCCAAATTGACATTCTATCGATACATTTCCATTTTTAATCGGTTGAATATGATCGCTCAGACACAGATCAGCTGTCAGATCAAACACGAATAGAGTGTACCCATTGGCATACTCATCTCGTGTAATACCATTGCCATCATTTTGAAATAACTTGTTAGTACCAGCATACAAGGTTTGGAAAGCGGACACGTAGTTACTTCCTCTTGCAGCAGCAAATTTCAGTTGTAGGGGTTTTCCAGGCAAATGTTCTCCATTTACCGTTAGACCAAGAGAAGTGATGTCGTAGTTTTTGAAATTGAAAGGATTTTTGGTATAGGTACCATTATAAGCATCTGCATCCACCATTCCGATAACCACTCGATTAGGTATAGGGCCTTGAAATATATTTGGTTGATTGCCTGACATATTTCCTCTCGGTACAGAAACCACTTTACAACTGACACGATTGATAGGGTACTTGGCCGTGACACGTTGAAGAGCATGGGTATGAGCCATCATAACGGTAGAAGAGACGTTGACACGACGAGCGCGAAATACACATTCTTCCAAAACCACTTTAAAGTTAGGATGATCTGCTGACGACACCAAGGAAAATGGGTTTCTCGAACGCACTAGTTTGAGTTTGATTGGTACAGCACCAAGAATATAACGGTCTTGTGCAAACAGGTCGGAATGGATTCTTCCTTCCATAGCCACAGACTTACTTTGACTTGCATGAGCGTACCGTAGTTTCAAACCCTTGTTTGCATCGGCATCTCCTGCTACAGGGTTGACGATATCCATTCGACCGGCTTGATCTTTATAGAACAGCGCTGAAGTTAGATGAGATGATTTTGCGTCTTTGCTAAAGTTCAGTACAGTCTCCATATAGGATCGGTAGGGATAAGCAGTGCTCGACGGTGTGACAAGCTTGTTGTTCAGGTAAACTTCTACTTGAGAAAATAAAGCATGCATCCACAGATTTACAGGTCCGACTTGAACATCTTCATCGAGATCAGATCCATCGTTGTTGGTTATTTTTGCTTTCACGTGTAGGTAACTGTTTGCTAAATCGGTATACACATCAGAATTTGCAGCACACAGAAACTCGATGGTGTCTGAAGCTCCAATACTCGATACTGGATCTATATCTTCCCAAAATCCTTTATTCATTTCTACTTGTGTACCAGGCATTACAAATAAATCTAATTCTGATTTTCCACACTCGCACGAATCTTTATGTAGGGTGTTAAAGGCTTGACTCATGATTTATATTTCATAAACGGTCCAATCTTTGCTTCTGTAGGCACAGATGTTTTCTTCTTCACAGCTTGTGAACGACTGACGGTTTTATGTCTTGTGTTGCCTTTTATAGGAGAATTCACCCGTTTGCGTTTACGACCGGCTCCTGATTGGTTTGTAATCTGACGGACCCCTTTTTGAGCAAGATCGTTCACGGCTTCAGAACCACGCCCTTTTATCGCCTGCTTTACATTCTTCCCTGCCAGAACATCTTGACCAACGTCTTTTACAGCTTGCAGAGCTCTTCTTCCAATAGCTTTAGCTCCTTGTTTTACCAGAGGTATTGCAAAGCGTGCAATACTTTTAAAAAAACTTCCAATGCCGTAACCTTTCTGAATACGTGCACCTCGGAAACCAGGTAGACTTCCACCTTGTTGTCTTCTTAAATAATGTTGTTGAAATTGCTTTACATCTGGAATAATTGTATGTCTCATTTTTAAATGAAATACGAAGATCTTCGCTGTCTAAAGTGAAGTGTCACGATTGACTTCCCGAAGCCAAATGACACGTTTTCGTTTTTGTCGTCCTTTATATTCACTTCAATTGTTTCGAAGGACTTTACCTTGACAGGAATATATTGTAGATTACGGAGACTGACGTTCACGTTTTCTCCATAACTTCCTTGAGTATTGACAATTCTGAGTAGGGGCACTTTGACATCACCGACAAACTGTGCATCCACGATATCGGTGTATACATACATGGCTGAAAATCCACCGTTAACATCTGCTACGTAAGGGCTTAGGGTTTTCTTTTTAATTACGGTGTCTTGTTGAAACCCTAATGTTGTAGCAATATCACCAGATATCCACACGAGTCCACCTTTAGACACATCAATCATGACTTTGTGCTTACTTGCAATGTAGGAAAATTTTATCTTGGTTCGTGCCTCTTTTGTCATGCTACGGTTTAAAGCCCCTACGAGATCAGCAATGGTGTTATAGTAACCATTTGGAATGAGAGCCGTATCGTCATATTTCGTTCCAACGTTATAGAGAAACGTTTGTTGATTACCTTTTCGAATTGTGCTCCATGTATGGGGATAATATAACTCTGACAAAGCTACTTCCCAATCACCTGTCAGTTGTATAGTTTCAGCAAGCTTCACTTTAAAATTAGCTACAGTATTATCGGGAAAATATTCCATAGAGCTATTGCTTGGAAGCGTTAAATAAAACTGTGTTGCCATGTCGAAGAACAATACACAAATGAACACAAATTGTAAGGTACACACATTTTTATTTCGTTATATCTTTTACATTATCGGCTGGTACCCAAGAATTAAAATCTTCTGGATAACCTAACCATTTTACAAGATATTCTCTACGTTTACCACGCATGCGTGACTTAATTACTCTTTCTATTCTATAAAAGTCACTATCTGTCTTTGTAACTCTTTGCAATTCCTGTTCGTAAAATGTTCCTTGTAACTCTTCTCCGTGATAATCACCAATCTTGTACACTGGCGGTCGTCTGGGTACTCGCTTCGTGATGGTGAACACCTCTTCGGTCCAGTTAGGTAAGTAGCCTTTCTTGAATGTACGTCTTGCTTTGCTAATCCGGACTTGGTCACCAATGTTAAATTTGTATTTGATGGGTTTGCTGGACTCATCGCCATACAGTTTTTGCCATACAATACTCTCGTTTTCTCGATTGACATCAGCCGGTCTCATCCCAATACTACGGTGTCTCGAATGGTTGTAGGAATATACTAATTTTTGTAGTACATCGGTATATTTCAACGTGTTCTTTGCTGTAAAATATTTCCACATTTTCCCCTTTAACGTTCGGTTAAATCGTTCAACGATGGATGCCTTGGTATCGTTGTGTGTTGTAAAAAATCGAATATGTTTGTCCTTCAATAACTTTTGAAAGCGTTTATTGGTAAATTCAGTTCCTTTATCAGTATGAAGTGTTTCGGGCTTCCTTCCTTTCTTTAGTATCTTTTCAAAGGCTTTAACCAAACTCTCTGCAGTCTTTGTTTTTAATGGTTCCACCCACGCAAATTTGGACAGTACATCAATAACAGTCAAAACGTATTTATAACCATTATTTGTTTTACTAAGCGAATCCATAATTACTAGATCGGCCTCCCACTCCTCGTCCATCGCTCCAACAATAACACGATTTCGCTTGAAATTATGTCGGACAGGTTTATGCAAAGTATAGGTATCTTGCTGTCTAAGCCATGTTTTTATCTTGTTTCGGGATATCTGAAATTTACCATCACTTTTTACGACACGGTATAAGGCATCTACGCCGCCAAAACTTGCCGGACTTTTTGGGTTGTAGTACAGGTCGTGAAGATACTGTTCCGCCATCTAATTCGGATGCCTGTATCACAATTTTCCCCCCACAGCACGCCGAGATGCAGCGAACCTTTCGAAAAATATTACGAAGGGCTATTTGTGGTAAACCACCACAGCAAGTCATGTTCACACGATTAAGGTCGGAGGTAAATGAATGAAAAAGGGCAAGGACGCAGCATATATATACACTCAGGCGATATATTCATATATTAATTTCAGGAACAGTTGACCAAGCAATCGTAACGAATTACACCTCTTGTAGTGTGATAAATCTACGTTGTGGAAATCGTTCACCGTTCGTCGAACGGCCTCTCGAACCGTTTGGTTATCATAGGAATCGCTAACTCTGTACACGAAAGCGAGCTAAGCGATTATTCTTCCAAAATTATTTAGATCCATTTCTTCATAGATGTGATGAAGGTTCACACGATCTAATTGATCGCTAAAACTATCAAACAGGTGTCGACGATCGTCAAGACATGTCTGAATATAAAATGATAACGTATCTTTATCAATATCAACGTTATGTTGTTTCAACTCATCAAAAATTGTATCCATAGCGTATGCGTATTGGTCTATAACAATTCGTGTTCACACGACCAAAGTTGGAGAGAAATGAATCACAAAAAAAGTCAGGTGTAAACATATATTTATTAGATAGATAATTAGAATACAAAATTATACATGTTCAGTAAATGTTCAGTTTTTCCAAGTCTATAGTCAAGTCATCTACCGACTTTTGAAAAAGGTACTTTTCGTAGGCTTTCTTATGATCAGTCTCATGGCTCGTGAATGTCTCTCCAGTCTTTTTGACTGTATATCTGTAAGATGGCGGCATACTAAACAGAACAGTGGAGAATGGTTCAAGGGGATCTTCTTCCGGTTTCCATTCGAAAAAGTCACAGCAGTTTTCGTTGGGACACGAGTAAAACAGACGACCTTGGTTATCACCTTCTTTCTTGACTTTGCTAGTACGACAAATCAGACCATGTCGACACATTGGTTTGATACCCTCGAAGACATCAGCCCATTGCCAAAACGAACAGGGATTTCCACGTTCGGAGCAGACAAAGTATGGTCGTCCATAACTCTGCTTCATTTTATCTTTAACCATTCGCATCTGTGCTAGTCGTCCATGGCCATAGCACCTTGGATGTATACATCCACTTTCATGGAAGGAGGCTACGGCTTTTCTGTCACGTTTTCTGCCAGCGATAAAGTACAACAAAGACGTTTGTAATAGTGAACTATCTAGCTTTATTTGAATAGCCCTCGAACAACAACAACGTGGGCGCCTGTTGGCCAGCGCACTTATATCGTAGCCTGGCTCAATCACATATGCCAGAAGATCACAAACCGTCACATCCCTTTCCTCATAGGGAAAGAACTGTTAAATGCTAAATTATTATAGTTCAAAAGTTCAATTATTAAAGCCTAAATTATTAAAGTTCTTTTTTTATAAGTTTTCTAAAACATGTCCCAACTACACCTCAGTAATTAGTCTCTGTGTCGGCTTCCTTATGCGCGTCGAGCGCCGAGGTGCAACAGGCGCCTGCTGTGTATCCTCCAGTTCCACTCGCGGTGCAAATGGTGGTTGAGACTCTGTAGGTAAGTCGTTTCCCATCGCTGAGTCAGGGGTAAACGAACCATGTACGGCCTGTGGGGTTTCCCTGAGTAAAGACATCTTCTGCTCCGGTGTTTGCATCTCGTATTGTGGTTCTTCCATTGAGATCGCGTCCTCATTGGTGCTGAGAATGTCACGACGTGACCTTCGGTACGCCCTACCACCGATGTAGACAATCCATGAGCGGTGGTCTAACTTTTCCCCACAGGTTGCTGGTACCCACTTGTTTGAATCGTGTGATCGAACTCGAACTGCTGCTCCTTCCTGAAGAGGCGGCAAAGCACGCGCGGTACGGTTGTAGTAGGTGCGCTGACGCTCCTTACGCTCCTTTATGGCTTGGCTTTCCTCGGTCGTGTCGTAGCGGGGCTGAAGAAGAGCTGTCGTTGTAGGGAGCAAGGTCTTGCACCGACGTCCCATCAGCATCTGGGCAGGGCTGACCGCTGTCCCTTCTGATGGTGTGTTGCGCCAATCCAGTAAAGCTTTAAACTCTGAGATCCCTGTCGC
Organism: Corallium rubrum; assembly: GCA_964035015.1. Taxonomy (NCBI): domain Eukaryota; kingdom Metazoa; phylum Cnidaria; class Anthozoa; order Scleralcyonacea; family Coralliidae; genus Corallium; species Corallium rubrum. The sequence continues at coordinate 31,060,662 of OZ035998.1, forward strand.
TTTACACTTCTGGAACAGGCGCTTGATTGTACCCACTGCTTTCTCTGCCTTTCCGTTGCTTTGCGGGTAATGGGGTGACGAAGTAACGTGCTTAAAACCCCAATCAACAGCAAACCGCGCAAACTCCTCTGATGAAAACTGACTTCCATTGTCTGAAATCAGTTCTTCTGGCACTCCATATCTCGAAAACCACTTCGATAAGGCTGCGATCACTGTTCTACTTGTCGCCGTGGTGAGTGACTCAACCTCGGGGTAATTGGAGTAGTAGTCGACTCCCACAAGCAGAATTCGTCCACCAAAGTCGCACAGGTCAATTCCAATCTTGGCCCAGGGTCTGTCAATGACATCGTGTTGTAGAATGGGCTCTTTCTGTTGGGCAACACGATTGCTGAGACAAGTGTCACATTTGCTGACATAATCTCTTACCTCCGACGCCATTCTTGGCCAGTACATGCATTCCCGCATCCGGCGTAGACATCCTTCCATGCCAATGTGGGTGGAGTGCACAGTGGACAGCATTTCTTTCCTCAACATGGCTGGGATAAACACCTGTTCGCCTCGGAAAATCAGTGGCCCCTGGACGGTAAGTGCTGATCTCTCATCGAAGAAAGGCTGAAGATGCAGTGGAAGGAGAGACTTCTTCTTCGGCCATCCTGTACTGATGGTTTCCCTCAGCTGAGTGCATAAAGGATCATTGGCCGACAGATGACTTATCTGCGTCCATCGTGGAGCTGATACGGGCAATACCACGCGGTGGTCAGTATCACTAAGCGCCAGAACCTTGGCTTCTGGTTGCTCATCATGAAGAAAAGCGCGACTGAGAGTGTCCGCTAGATACATCTCCTTGCCCTTTTTGTAGATAACGTTCAGGTTATAACGCTGCAGTTGCATCATCATGCGCTGTAATCTGAGTGGTGAAGTGGCAAGGTCCTTCTTGAATATAGCCTCAAGAGGTTTGTGGTCTGACTCCACAGTGATGACATCTCTTCCGTAGATATACGTGTCGAACTTTTGGCAGGCATATGCAATTGCTAGTAGCTCTTTTTCAATCTGAGCATACCGGGTTTCCACAGGGGTCATCGCTCGTGATCGCATGTCAACCGGTCGTCCATTCTGAAGCAGTACAGCTCCGAGCCCATCCTTGGAGGCATCACATTGAATTGTCACTTCCTCTTGTAAACTGTAAAACTTGAGGACTGGTGCCTGTGAAGCAGCGATTTTGATGCGCTGCATTGCTTGCTCTTGCGCCTCACTCCATAGGAAAGTATTTCCATCATGGTTGAGTTGTCTTATCGGTGCAGTCATGTCCGACAGGTGAGGAAGGAATTTTGCAAGATACTGGACAAACCCAAAAAAACGCATCACTCCAGCTCGATCGGTTGGAGCCGGCATCTCTAATATTGCTCTCACCTTTGCTGGGTCTGGCTTCAACCCTTCCTTCGAGGCAACATGTCCAATGAAAGGAACCTCTGTTTGCCGCAGCTTCACTTTCTCTGCATTTAGCTTCAGATTCCGACTTCGGCACCGCTCCAAAAATGCTGTCAGATTCCGATCGTGATCTCTGGTTGCTTCCTCATCTGTGTCACCATAGCCCATAACCACAAAATCATCAGCTATGACCTCAACACCATGTAAGCCTTCGATAAGCACATGCATACGCCTCTGAAACACCTCTGGTGCTGAAGATAAACCGAAAGGCATGCGAAGGTACCTGAATCTTCCAAAAGGCGTGTTGAAACTAGTCAGATACGATGACTCATCATCCAGGGCAATGTGCCAAAACCCATGGCGCACATCTAGGGTTGTAAACACTCTTGCTTGGTCCATCCTGGATGCAACATCTTCGACTGTTGGTAAAGGATAATGTTCTCTTTCCAAAGAATTGTTCAGGTTCTTTGGGTCTAAACACATTCTGATTTTCCCTGATTTCTTGATAACCACTGTTATGGAAGAGATCCATGGCGTTGGCTCTGTCACTGGTGTGATGATTCCTTTATTCTCCAAATGAGTCAGCTCTGCTCGTACCTTCTCCCTGAGTGCCACTTGACCCTTACGTTGAGCATTCTGCACAGGTCGGGCTGCTGGGTTAACTTTGATATGGTAAGAGCCTTCTAAAAGCCCAGCATCTTCACTAAACACATCGGTAAACTCTCGAAGAACATAATCGGATTGTAATACCTCCACCACCGCTGGGCTGGGTGCATCAGCAGCTGCCGTGGCTTCCAATGACTTCACCGTAAAGACTTGTCCTCCATGGGTGCAAGGTTTACTGGTAGCATCATCGTCTATTGCTATAATACCCATGCCAATGCTTGCATCTTTGCCCAGCAATGGACAGCACCCTTCATCATCAACAACACGGCAGTTGAGAAAACATTCAAAACCTTTATATTTGACTGGCACCTTTGCATCGCCAACAATCGGTTTCCTCACCCCTCCATAAAGACTAATCGATGATTTGCTTGGTCTAAGCTGAGTCAAATTGTGGTCACCAGTTGCTTTACGGTAGATGTGAAGTGGTAATACATTGCATTCTGCCCCTGTGTCCACATGAAACTGTATAAAACTGTTTGCACTCACTTGCAGTGTTACAATGCCTCTCTTGTCTGGTTTCCCATCATTAATGCAGAATACTGGTGCATCCTCTGCTATGAAATTTGTTTCGTCTTGCTGGTATTTGCCACTTGGTTTCTTTCTCCTCTGAAGCTTCTGTCGACACACTCTACTGAAATGGTTCTCCTTGCCACAATTGTGGCAAACTTTGCCAAAAGCCGGGCAAGCTCTGGGATCATGAAATGTTCCACAATTTCCACAACTTTTACCAGTCTGCCCAGCTATTCCTGCCCCCTCCTTAGGACGAAGTGCATGAACTGGAAGAGTATTGTCACCAAACACCTTAAGTTGAGCTTCTGACACCTCCGCTGCTCGACAAATGTCAAGAGTTTGTTTCAACGTTAATTCTGAAGCACGAAGTAAGCGGCCACGTACCTTTTCATCTCTGATTCCAAATAGAATTTTGTCGCGAAGGATTTGATCTTTCGTAATGTTCTCAAAGTCACATGTGCTAGACAGCTGTCTAAGTTCTGTGACAAATTTGTCAAAGCCTTCACCCGCTTCCTGTGTTCTGGCATGAAAACGATAACGCTCAAAAGGTATATTTTTCTGTGGTTCACAAAAATCGTCGAAGCTCTTGATCACTAAGGCCGTCTTCTTACTGTCTGCAGCACTTAAACCAAAGGTACCGAAAACTTTACGAGCCTCTGGTCCAATACAGGAAAGCAAACAGGCTGTTCGCTGTGGTTCCTCTACAGTATCTAAGGCCACCGCCGCACTGTAAAGGTCCCAAGAATTTTTCCACTGTTTCCAAAGTTCAGCGATCTGAGGGTCGTGAATAGCCAGTGGTTCGGGTACGGGAATCGACGCCGCAAAAGACGCCATCTTGGATTTCTGATGAAATTCAAACCAAAGAAAACTAGTGTTTTGTTAGATACGAAATACCTGCCATGAAACGGTAAACAACTCCAAATCTGCTACAGGTTTCCTTATGTACCACGAGCCACTCCTGACACCATGTCACGTTTTCTGCCAGCGATAAAGTACAACAAAGACGTTTGTAATAGTGAACTATCTAGCTTTATTTGAATAGCCCTCGAACAACAACAACGTGGGCGCCTGTTGGCCAGCGCACTTATATCGTAGCCTGGCTCAATCACATATGCCAGAAGATCACAAACCGTCACAAAAGGGCAAAAGAACTCGCAACTGGGCAAAAGAACTCGCAACTAGGTTTCTGTCCACAGAACCAAAACGTACCCTTCTCTGTAATTGTCGAAGATGCAGGTTCACCGTGTAAGCATTCCATTGTAGTGATATTCTAAGCCGAGCAAGTACAGATTCGTCCAACAAACTTAGCTGACCAGACCAGGAGTAATCCTAACATCGTAATGTCCGAGCTTATATAGCTTCATGTTTACTATAATTATTCCAATCTTGCCCAATCATGTCACAGGCGTGAGTCATGCGTGAGTCATGGTGCGTGAGTCATGCATGAGTCACGCTGAATATTAATGAGGCGGCATCCCTTTGTATGCTATATGGGGGGGGTTATCTACTCGTTTGTTTCAAAATTTCTTCATCGTTCTCATTCGAGTTAAGTAGAATACACCAGAGCAGAATTCTTTACCAGCTTTGAACAGTTTCAGGAACATACCTTTTTCGTTCAGTTACATTTCGATCGGCATCGTTTTCGGTCTTTATCGTAATTTTTAGGCTTTCTTTTCGAGTGGTTTTAGTCGCATTTATTTTTTGCCTCTCCTCGCTGTCATGGCTTTTCCTTAGCCTTCTTTCTTTGGTCTTTTTCCATAGTAACATTAATGTACATTTAGCTGAAACCATTTTTTCTGGCAACTAGTGATTTCCCTCGTCATGATCGTTGAAAGATTATTTCGTAATCCAACACAACTTATAAATTATAATTTGCAGACGTAAATTTAAATAATTTGAATAATTTAACAAGTTAGTTACCAGTACCCTGCTATTCGAACGGCGCAAATTGTCGATTTGATAATATATACATATATATATATATATATATATATATATATATATAAATATATATTATATAAAGGTTTCAGAATTACTTTCAGGTTTTCATCTCGCGTGTAATTTCGCGTGTAAATGGTGTCCACGTATGCCGCGATTAGCACCCTCACCAGGGTCCTACGCCCGGGCTCGGGGATTATATCACCCCTTAAACTATAGATTGACCAGGCGGAAAGCGTAATCTATTGATGAATATAAGAGCCCAGTATAAAACACGAAGCAGTGGCATTTTTAAAATATTTATTAAGATCTAACGTTTCGTTGAATTACGTACAACTAGCATTCTCTCACACCATCTTGACACTGGACACCCCATTTCTTTCGACGACTTTAAAATTATTAACTCTACGTTCTTTTGAATCTGAACTTCTTTTAAGTGAAAGTTTGCTTATTGCTAAACATGAACCTTCCTTAAATGCTAACATAGGTTCTGTGCCACTCTACTTGTTTTGATTTTGTCTGTCACCAACCATTTAATCCTTCCTCTTTTCTCACGTTTATTATTTCTTAAATAACCTTATTTTATTCTCGCTTTTTATTGGTTAAGACCTTTTGTATGTAAATTCAAATATCCAGTTTTACTGTGATTGTACTTTAGTCTCTGAAGATGTTGTAAGTAATACAACGAAACGTTAGACCTTAATATATATTTTAAAAATGCCACTGCTTCGTGTTTTATGCTGGGCTCTGATATTCATTACGTGAACCTTTGATCATTTTTACTTTAAACCCATTTATAAGTAGTAACCCAGGCATTTAAACCGTTTTGGGTTTTTTACATTATCGTTGATCTATTAATAGATAGCGTGATTATTTTATGTTAGGCGGAAACCCTTCAAAGAAAACACTTCTTTTTTATGACGTGTTTGCAGTCGCTAAATAACCGTATGGTTCACGAACAAAGTTAACTTTGTGTTAATATTCCCGCATTCATATTATCACGCATGCATGTGTCATAGAAGATATAAATTAAACATCACTTTCCCCAAAAGACAAAGCTGTACAATGGCAACTACGAGACGTCAATGTATAATCTCATTGCTGTGCCTTTGGTCTTTTTTGGGTTTTTCCAAACCTAAATTTAGATATTACAGTATATAAAATACATGAGGCCAGTTTCAAACGTCGAATTTTAGCTATGTGTCGAATCTAATGCAAATGAGCTTGAACAAAGAATTTTATACTATAACAATAGAGTTGATATTACTGGGCATAAATATGTTTTTGGCCCGACTCAGGCTCATTTTAGCTCGAGCCGAAGGCGAGGAGTGGGGATTTAGAAGAAAATCAAAGACAGTATACGGTAAACAGTATCTTGAACAGTGCCACCTTCGCGTCGGCGTGTATTTCACTCCAACTGAATATTTACATAATTCATAACTTACATGTAAGAAAAACGCAACATTTGTCATCAAAACAATCTTTGTTCCAAAGTATTAAAAAGTGAAGAGTATACAATTCCATAAACAATAAACCAATAGTGATTTAGAACTGTTAAAACTGATAGGCTCAGATCAGCTAAAATATATTTTAGCCCGCTGAATTCTCCATTTTAGCTCACAAAATACACCACAATTCCCGATAAAATTATATTAATTAATACTAATTCGACACGAGAAGTTCATCGTTTTTGTAACGAGCCTAAACAGGTTAACCCTTTAAAGCCTTTGGTGCATGTATCGTTTCTTTCGGAACGATGACAGCCTTTAGTATTTTACTCTGGCTAACGCCAGACGATTTTACTTGTCAAGGGGATAGTGCTCAGGTGGCAAGGGGTTAAGAAGCGATATTGATTGACTAGTTTGCAGAGTATGACAAGTGCACGCACAAGTTTTTTTTGTGCTTCGTCATTTTGCACACTAAAACGTCACATTGTACACGCGGCCAAATACAAAAATTTTCTTTAATTGCTACATGCCACTTTGTAGTAAGTTAAACGAAGTACTCGACTACTTGCTCTAAGTTCTGTAACCTCTGTTCTGAGACTTATTTTAATCGTTAGACATAACTCAAGAGACAAGAGTCATTGAGTCAAGAAATATTTCGTCAAAACTCAGAAGTTGCTGGTTGATTATTGCCAAGATACCTGTCCGTTTGCACGCGATGCACGCCACTAAAATGTTTTTGCACGCGCAAGATCTCGTCGAGTTCTGCCATACTCTGCAAACTGATTGAACCGTATCATTGACCCGTCAGCAACTGATAACCTTTGCTAATACTTGTAACTCTTACTCTTTTGGCCATTACACACATCTGTACAATGACGATGTACACAATGACGATGTACACAATGACGATGTATTTCATAAAGATTCGTAAAACGTTGTCACTAATTATAGATGCAATGGCAATGCTTGCAATGCCAGTGAGTCGACCACGGGTGTCAAAAATAGCGTATGACATATTTTACAGTAGCGTGCATTAAAATTTGAACATTTCAAGTCGTCTCGGATTAATGTGAAAATGCGATTAAAAGCTGTTTCGTTTCGTAAAGCCATAAAGGAGAAATGCTATATGTAGGGTAAAAAAATTCAGGGGAAAAAATATCATCTTTGAAACCCTTATATGATTAAAGTAATAATTTATAGTAAATAAATATAACAAGATGAAAGCTCATTTTAAATACGTAATTGCAAAATTGCTCTCGAACGCGTTACTGCATTATGTATAATGCCGATGAACCACGAATGTCATCTATAGACGAGTCTATATATTCAACCTATGACTATGGTAATATCTATGCATATAGTAGTTCCGACCAATATTTAAGATGTGATGACATTGACATTATAATCTCGTTTTGCCGTTATGTCACATATAGATGTTATTTGAAAGATACGTTTCGAAACATGAATTATTTTATAGTTTGTTTGGTTTGGGGAACGGTAGATACACAACCTTTAATAAATTCTGAATAGCAAAAATTAAGACACTAATCTTTGCATTGCTCTTGTTCTCTATAAAACCTACAGTCTACACTCCTCTTTCGTCTACACCCCTCACACATCTGAAGCCTCTCCCTGTATGTTACTACGACGCTAGCGATCTGTATTTCAAGTCCTACGATTACATCGAGCCGCAAAACCCCAATAGATAATAATCTAATCTAATCGACAGATTAATTACGTCGCGCGTGACCATGTAACAAATTAGAAAATACAAAGAGTGACTCGTAATATCAGTTGATGTTTCAACAGATTACACTTTACCGCAAGGTCAAGATAATGTTTGTTATATTTGAAGTGTCACACTATAGCAAACAGCTATGAAGACTAAGCTTTATATAATACAACGCGCGAAAGACAGTTTTTCTGAAGCAGAATAGTTGCATGGTGCCAAAACATCGAAGCGCTTCGTCACGTCACGCAAACTCTGTTAGGAGTCTGCAAATTTACAGTGCAAATTATGTGTAAACGAAACTGAGTTGTTAGTCTATATGAATGTCCGCCAATGTCGTTAAAACAATCACCCATGCATGTCAACAGTAGCGTGTGACACACATTGTATATACATGCAGACTATAATATATATGTAGCGTGTGTTTCTACACGTTTCGAGTCGCATGCATCATGCACGTTCAGTTTGAACATTATACAAGTAAAAGGTCAATATGTTAACCCCTTAGTGTCTGGATTTCTGGGAGGTCTTCACTAGACAAAGACAAAGTGAGGAAACTATCCAACACACACTTAATACTGAACGTAATCAACGTATAGTTTTTAATCCTTTAAATGAATGTTATATATAGCCTAATTACTATAGTTTCTTCAGTCACGCGATACCTCGCGTTTTTTACCTTTTTCGTAATATTGATTATGGTTATTTTACGTTTTAATGGTTCAACGTGAGAAGTCCCTTCTTGTAATTCATTCTTTTAAATAAGTCAAATTTTACCTTCACCTGTCGTTTGCGGTTCGGCGTACCCCATTGGCATCGTGAGGTATATAGTAATAAGTTGCGGAAACGAACACACTGTTCAGCAAAGAGTTAAGACATGCACATGTCTCAGCAACTAGCAATCAAAAATGTTTGAAAAATAATAGCGAGGTACGTTAAGATCACACTTCCACTACCGCTACCGCTACCGTAAATGTGGTTAAGCTAGTGTAATGTTCGTTTTTCCGTCCTGTAGCTATATAGTCGTAGTTGGTTTTAATCCTAGTACCGTAAAACGCTTTCTTTCAGTTGTACTAGGTTCGAGACCTGCGACCATTACTGAACGTAAAAACAATTTGACAAGCTTAATTATATTTACGGTAGCGGTAGTGTGATCTGAACCTCGCTTAGCTGCAAGACACTATAAATGTTTTGTTTGGAATCGAAACGGAATATACGCTGTTATTAACGAGTCAACTTCCGCGACCAAGATTGAAGATGTGATAAAATAACGTTTTGTTTTAACGTTATGTTCTAAATGCTGAGTTATTAACGATACGTTTCGGAACATGTGATATGTATTATCATATTCGTCGATAGGTGTTATATGTATATAGTGCTGCGCAGGCAGTCAGTGTTTTAGGTAGAGCAAAGTGAAAACGTGCATGATATATAACTACTGATAATAGTTTTTTTACGAAATACTGACGTTTCGAGTGGAGTCCTTCATCAGAGTGAAATGTGATCACATTTTCGTCATCACGAAACGTCAGTATTTTGTTACAAAAACTATTCTCTACAGTTTATACTTTCCTTCTGATTTTGCTCTGTTATATGTAATATACGTTTGTACAACATACAAATCGTGATGAAATTAAGTTCCATTGAAGTTGATAGCACACTATAATCTTTTCCTTTGGCTCTCGTTCTCCATACACCACATTTTCGTAACCTCTATAAAGTCTTTAGTGTTTCTACTAGACTGTAATAATAAAGCGAACTTAAAATTGCTGTAAGTCACAAGATTACATCGGCCCCCAATAAATATCAATAAATTAAGACACGCGTGCCGGGCAAAGGGGGTTTGCGATATCCGTTATAATGTTGCAACAAAAACAATTGAATGCCAAGACAAGAAAATGTTGGTTTATATTGGAAGTTTCACACTGTAAGAGAGAACGCTATGAGAAGAACATGCACTGCAAAATGTTCCGTTGTTCGGCTAAATAAACAGCTTAGTCAACGCAAGTATGCCAAAATTACGACCCACGAGTGTCTGGCAATATATATATATACACTCAGACACGAGCTAAATCTTACAAGTAAACAAAGGAAATATAATTCACGAACGCCAAATCCTCAATACTCAATAAACATCACATGACAAGACCGCTACAAACGTGCTCGACTCTTCCAAACTGTAATAGTACAATACGTTTTCATTTATAGCAAACAATAGACCCATAAAAGCTGGCGACCTGTTCGAAAGCCGTCGGCCCTACGTTGCGTGTTTTTTTGTTATTCACATTTGTTCCCTACTCGTGCAAGTCCATAACATAAAACTAAAGACTTCCGGAATATTTAGTCAGCAATGAAAAGTCGTGATCTACGAGAATGGAGAAAGAGCTTGCTTCTAATGACAGATATAAGTGAGAACAAAGCAAGCGAAATGAGCTGGTTAGCAGGCGATATTCGCTTTCAGGCAAACAATTGACTATAGTTTCATTCAAATAAACCTCGTGTCGTGACCATAGTATTGTCTCGAAAGGAGACTTTTTTTTTTTGTTTATAAAACAAGGAAATAACTTTCAAACTGTGAAACCGTGAAGTAGACCACGTCGGCGAATGCCCCGTCCGAAGAAATTAGACAAAGCTTTCATAAGAAAACAGCTGCAAATCAAGCTAAGAGAAGCGACGAAGACCAGAAATTACTTTACGTTAAAGATATTATATTGTTGATATACTATACACACGATATAACAACTATGTATATACTTTTAGCTTGAAAACTTCAGTACACTATAGCCGTATAGCGACCTCCACGTCGGCTAACACATTGACTTTGTTTATAATATCTGTAGCCGGATGGCCCCACCGAACGTTTCGTGTTTATCAATTTGTTTCGCTATTTATAACCGATATTAAAACATCATTTCGTGCCTTACCTCATTGAAAGGATCGAGGGGGAAAACAGCATGGATTCCTAGTCGTCTTTCTCACATCTGTGACAACGAAATGTTGAATAATCGTATCATCGAGTTCACCGCTTTGTTAGTTGCACTTTACTTTTCCTTTGACTCAGGATGTCTGTTTTCAAATCTCCGCCGCTTGGTAACCTCGCCGACACCTCCACGAGCCCAGGGGGGGATGCGTTACATGTATTACTCCTTTTTCAATCGAAGACAAATATAAAACAAGGCTTGCTCCTATTCAGAGTTACGATGCAACGTAATAAACCTTAACTGATACCGCACACAAAGAACTCGAAAAATACACACACTTGGTTGAACATGCTTGAGCGAGTACTTGACGGCTTATTATAGTGTTGCGTCCGATCCTTCAAAAACGGACAACAAAGGCGCAATATAATATAATACATGCCAATCCCATTGAGAGAGTCTAGTCTCTTGTAAACTCATAAATTATTAATATAAATCCTGTCAAAATTTGATCCAGTGCGAAGTTGATGGTAGTGTCTGTTGATGAGATAAACGGATGAAGACGAGATGAGAACGAGGATGTCGTTGTCTTGAAAACATTTCTGTTCAATTAAACCGCTTTTAAAAAAAATTTAAAAAAATATTTATTAGATCTAAATAACAACCTTTCCCAGGGGTATATTCAGGCTGTACACGGGCTAGAAAAAGCATGCAAAAACAGAAGTATTTTCCTTGGGAATGACGATTTAATTTGCGACTGTCAAGATGCTTACAAGAAAAAATATTAAAATTTTTTTTCGCCAAATATGCTCCAATCTCCTTCAAATGACTCTCGAAAACCCTTGTTCAATTAGAAGGAATGTTTAGGGTGTACTTTGAAAGAGAAGATGTTTAGGGCCGCTTCTAATCATGAACTAGATCAGACGTTCAAGTCATACTGATTCAACACGACTCTGGGAATGACAAATAAGAGTTTTAATTACAATTCAAATGCAAACTTTGTGGGTTTACATCGTGTTTTTTATTATTAGTCTGAGTTTTTTGTCCATAAACTCAAACTGTCTTCAGACTCAGAGTTACTTTCTATCTTACAATGTAACCTCTCAAAACAATAACAAAAAAAACATCGTGTAAACCCACCAAATTTAAATTGTATTAGATTCAAAGAAAAGCTTCAAAGAACATATAGGATCGGAGTACCTTATAGTTGGAAAAAATTGCTTTACAATCCAATATATTTTCTAATTGTATGAATGATAGATTTTAGTTTGGAGAAATGTGACCACGGTCGCGTGCATGTATATCTCATCTATAATTTGACAATACCGGCGCAGAATCCCGAAAGTGGCGCCCCCCGCCCCCCGAAAGTATTGGTAAATTTGAGATGTCTTAGAAATTTCTGAAAGTAGCAGTCCCCCAAAAGTAAAGCGGCTCTTTTGAAAAGAGCGCGCTTCCGCGTGGTGAATACGATTGATGATGATAAAATGGCTTGAAAGAAGGAAACATCAAACCGAAAACTTTATTTCACGTTCATATTAAGAGCTTAGGATATCATGCATTCGTTTTACGTAATACAATATACTTTATTTAGACCTCGTTTTAGTTTACACGGTACCGTACGAATTCGAGACCGGTCTCGAATTCGTACGTATACGGTTCCGCGGCTTCCGCCTGTTTACACCGGAAGAAAAAGTCGGAACAGGTCTCGAATTCGTCCGGTACCGTGTAAACGTAGCCTTATTTATCCACAGTATGTTAATGTATTTTATTACCCGAAAGTAGTTTAATAATCGTAGCCTATTAAACCGTACCTCGAAGGTTTATCAGCTCTTAACATGATGTATTTTTCGCTAATAGACGTTTTAGTTAAGAAATAACTAGAAATACATAAATGCAATAACCCCTCGCCCGCTTGTACAGCAATCCCCCTTGCGCTCTTTTCTTATTGGAGGCCTGGAAATAGCTACTCCTGTCGGAATGAAAATATAGTTTTAATTCTGGTAGAATATTTGAAATAAAAAACAAAAACTCTATTTTTTTAAAGAAAAATGCTACAAAAAAACAAAGAAAAATTTAAGGATGATATTTCGTAAAATATATTGAATGAAAAAAATTACATGTCGTCTCCCAGGTTTCGAACTCGATCTCGTTCGCGTGCAAACCGACGACGTTAACCACCACGGTACTGAAGCAGGCGTCAGAATTTTATCAAAACATTAGGGTTATATGTTACAGTTCTTTCTTTCCATGTTTACAAAGACCATTGCTTGGTATCTAAAAATATTTGCATTTTGAAAACTACTCAAACTGCCTGGCTGGTATTCATTTATGATATTTTAAATTTATTTAAACAAATATAACAAAAACAGTTTTTCATTTCGAAATCTGAATTGCTGAAAATTTTTTCACATACACGTTAATGGGCCTTAATAAATATTTCAACAGCATTTGTACGTTTTAAAAAAATTCCTTTTCCATTTTTTATGCTAAATTATAAACAACCGCTAAGTCATATTAAGTAGTTTTACAAAAAGAAAACTATTTAAAAGAAGATAAGATGGCAGCCACAGGTAAAAAATACAACGGGCATCGGCAAGAAAAAAACATGCAATTATGGATATGATACGTTTACAACGGACTTCAAGAACACACAAAATGTCATAATATAAAACAAAATTAACAGTCATAAACGTAAACAGGGAAACTCGAACAGTTTTGCTACTAAGTGTTCGTGATTACTGAGAGCGACTGCTCTATATTTTTACCGTAGCTTAAACTTTTCGGGCTTTATCATCGTTGGTTTTCTATATCTTTTTCCCTCTTTCGAGGTTCGGTTTGACGGGTTTCCTTTAGTCAAGACGTTGATTTGTTTCTGTTCTTTTGAAATGAATGTACGTATCCTCAAAACTCCTTTCTCAAGTCTTTTTGTCAAGAATATATTACTTCAAATCTTTTTTGTCAAGAACTATATCGTTTCCAGTGCCCTACAATCTTCACCGCGCGTGGTCCGTCCACACACACATATATATATATATATATATATACAAATATTCAGATCGCTCAAACTGATTCGCATTTGAACACGCGTGTAAAGTGGACTCCACGCATGTCGAGATTAGCACCCTCACCGGGCTCCGGGCCTTCGGCCCTACGCCCGGCTCGGGGAAAAACGTGTCGCGTGCGATTATCGAGTTATAATGCACGAGAGATGCGTGTAAAGCACGAGGCGATAGCCGAGTGTTTTACTAGCTTCTCGAGTGCATTATAACTCGATAATCGCACAGCGACTAACTTTTTTATTTCTTTTATAAAATAATGACTTTAAATTGTCAATAAACCATAATAAACCCAATAAAAGTAAGCAAAAAAACAGATTACCTGTCTCAGGACGAGTTTGTTACCATTTAGCGCCACGCGTGGCCCCGTACAACACGTCGGGGATTTTAGCGATGAAAATGCACTTAGAGTTGCACTGAAAACATTCTGCTGTGTTAATTACGTGATTAGACATATATCCAAGTAATATTTGACTTTCGTTGATGATTAAATCCACATAAAATTCATCAAAAACGACAAAATCGTCGCGAAGTATCTCGTGTGCCGTGCCGTTATGGAGTTATATAAATGGCACGCTTGTTTGACCCAATAGCCAATCAGAGTGCGTGTTGTCGTTCATTTACTTCCGGTTATTTTATAATTTTCGCTAAAAGACATTTTCGCTAATAGACGTTTTAGAGTAGCGCCGCGTAGGCGCGCATTTGCATGGTCTGCCGGCGAAAGATGACTACATCCTTCTGGCACAAGAGCTTCCATTGAAAATACTCTAAATAATATCACAAGCTTATATCTTCCCAATGCCTATAGTCTTTCTATACTGAATACATAATTTCATAATATTTCCCACCAAACCGCGCTCATTGCATGTTTTATCTACTACATAATTTATCTGCTTGAATACTTCACCGTTGGCGTTCAGCAATTCTCTGTTGGGCCTTGAGGTCACACATGCAGCATCAGAATTCACAAAATAATGATGCCAGGGGCGCAACTAGAAAATTTCAAGGGCAGGGGTTGAACGCAAAAAAAGGGCAAAGTTGTTCAGTATTCTAAACAATTTGAGATACTAGATTTCCTCGTTATACTTCTTCGAGAACACTCAACAACCACAACCACACCAACAATCAGTGCCATAGCAAGGTGTAAAAAAGTGTGGGGGAGGGGGACAGTAGTGCCAATTAGTGACCGCATTTCTAGGGGGTCCAGGGGTCCTCCCTGGAAATTTTTGAAATCTAGAAACTCGGAAACACCATTTGCAGCAATTTGAGTGAACTATTTCATCTAATTCTATAGCGAGTATAGTTGAAATTTTACTGTAAAAACGAAGAAATTATCACACCAACATACCCTACAGGATGCCAAAATCCAGCTCTATCTCTATGATTGGTTCATTTTCGTCATGAGATTCGAAAGCTGAGCCCACAAATTCAGAAAAGGGGTTGTTTTTAGGAAACACTTGGTGTAGCATATTACAAACTGGGTACGAGATTGAAGCCGAACTAGAAGCCTCTGAGTCTCGCCAGATTTGCGGAGAATTGTATTGCGTACTACAACAGACGATTAATTATTTGTTTATCTAATGTCTAACCTAGTATTAGAGGTCTCACAAAAAGGGCAGGTGGTAAAAAGGGCAGGGGTTGCAACTCCCCAAACCCCCAACTCCCCTAGTTGCGCGCGCCCCTGGATGCGTATACTTCAGTCTTCCATCTTCGTTTCTTACTACCATGCAGCTTGACTCAATATGTCATTTGGTATAAGAAAAGTGATTCTCGTCACTGTCTCGAAGATCGGCCTCTTTGAATAACGATTTAATGCGTTCGTTAAATTGAATTCAAGTATATGTGTACCGAAACTTTGCGAATTAGAAATACGCAAATATAATGAACTAAATCTCAGATTGATCCTCGGACGGTGACCATTCTTTCTTCGCGCAAATCACACTTCGCGCGCCAAAATGAATATGCTTCATACATAGTGATGACAACTAACTGGTTTGTTAACATATCGTTCGGTTAAACAGTGGTACAATTACCATTTTTAATATGTAAGAAATACGTTTTAATAGGAGTTCAATTACCCGCAAGCCTGACCGACTTCGTCCGTAATGCTATGGTAGCCCATCACCTATAACTCTTAATCCTTTCACACATCGTGCCGCGGTTCCTCATGAAAAGAACTCGAAAAATAGGCATCTCAGCGTGCATGTATCTACTGCGCTACGCCTACGGTATAAGTTGTAACAACATTCTCAATTTAGTAGTTCAGCATCGCGTAAATAAAACCACGCGACTTTCTCGCTCAAACGACAAGCTTTCCATGGACGAAAAGACAGGGCGAGATAGTGCTTGTTTGGCTTCGAATCAAGATCTTTCTGAAATCTGAATAGCCTTTTAACTAATGTTTCAAGTGTACAGTGGACATGTTAGATCCTCGGCCAAGATGTCTTAGCTATAATTTTGTATATGCAGAAATCAACTGTACTTGGCACTGCCTGAGTTATATGTAGGAGTATAAAATACTTATTCCAAAAGCGTGTTGATCATTGTTCAGGCATTCACAGGCAAATCAATGAATGTACGTGTTAGAACGAAAGCGATGTTGCGATTAGCGACCGCGTTTCCTGTTTTTCCCAATTTACCTAAAATTGTCATTTTACGATTAGGGATAAGGCAAACAACAAACTATTCACAATACACTAAAGTGACTAAACACGGAATGGCACAACAAACCATATAGACACAACACGTCGTCTGATTGTATTTCTGATCGCCATTCAGTGCTCAACTCAACGCGAACACATTCACAACACACTATATTAAAGCACAACATGTCGCTCTGATCGGATTTTACATCATACAGCACAAACACTAGCAAAGCAAGTTCACTTAATTCATCAACTATGTTATAGTTTAAAATCACTTCAGTGTAAGTTTAAGTTACGGTAAGTTCAAGTTACGGTAAGTTACGGTGAGTTTAAGTTACGAATAATGGAGGCTCAAACATTAATATAGCAATAGCTTGAGAGATATAGTCATTTGGCAGATCGTAGGTATACTGATTTAAAGAAATAAGGAAGTGAATAATTTGAAAATTGCATTTTAATATTTTCTCTTTCTATGTTTACTATTCAAATTTGGATACCATTTTATAGAGGGCAGGCTATAATGGCTATATGTAAATTAGCGGCGGCCATTTTGTCATAAATTTCTGGTAATGAATACAGTATTTAAATATTTTCGTTACAACAATTTGTCAAACAATAATGCAATCTAGTTAGAAAGTAAAGAAAATCGCTTGAGATAACAAGCATCTCTAGTATTACTGCTGTAAAATTTAATAGCGAATGACAAAGATGTCCAGCAAATTATGTCATCAAAATTATAAGAGCAACCATACAGTAATTGTTCTTCAAAACATAAGCATATATGCAGTAAAACGGTACAATAAATGTTTGAACATTCATAACACATATTTTGCATGACATTGACAACTGCAGCATACAATTTTACTCCATCAATCGGCGTATACAGCATTATTCTGGACGGTGCCTACCACTTGTGTTTCGTAGTTGTTGGACCAAGCAGCAAGGCGTTTAATACTAGGTAAACAGTACGTATATGTTCTTTGATATTCTGTGTCTCTTTCTTGTATCTCTGGTCCTCAACTCTCAAGGCTTTGGCCTAGGCCTATAAGGAACTGATGTCAACACGGCATTTTCTCGCGTCTGTAATATACTCGTCTATTCTGTCTTCATGGACAAACCTTGTCAGCAACATTACTGATCAACGACTGATGAATTCACCGATACCGTCGGAAAACACCTCAACCCAACTCGACCAGAGGCAAAGCTGTAGAAAAGAAAGAAAATCGAACATGCCGTACAGTTTCGCAAGGCCTGACGGGATGATGCAATAATGCCATTTTGTGGAACCCCAAAAAGACAAACGCCGAAACCTAGACTCGGCCTACCATAGGTAGCCCGAGTAATAAACCTAAAACAAAGGATGTGCGCAGTGTAAGGTACGGTAGGTTCTCGGAAGTTTTCCTAGTTTCCAGACCATATCTCTGTTGACAATGAAACGATAGTAGCAGAGTAACTGTATATTATTAATTATGAAAGTACTAAATTCTATTAGATTAGTTAAATTCGTTAATTAGCAAACTAAATCATATAAGTATTTTAACAATTTTGTCCGTTGTAATTTAAATTTTCTAATCCTATATTCACTGTATATATATATATATATATATATATATATATATATATGCAACGCTCACTACCCTTGTGGAAGTTTGAGCACTCTGGGCCCATGCGCACTTCGCGCTATGTGAATGTACTTCACCGATGCTGTCCCACATGCGGTTGTCACCGACGATCGCATGTGTATAAGTAATTGCTGAAATTCATTCAGATTGTTCCAAGCTACACTGATGAGCTGTAGTACAGCGAAACACGTGTCTGTAAATTGAACCATATATATATATATATATTTAATTAACCTTTTATGTATACTAAAGATGGCATAAATTTTACTAAAACAGTTTTCAGCAATTGGAAATTTAATGGTGCCGAAAAGATGTTCGTTATGAAAATGGCCGTACGTCCATGTTAATATAACCGGATGCAAACACGAAGGTGTGTTGGGTGACGAGTGTTTACATAAGTACAGTATTTCCGAATTTTCTCAAACTCAGTCGAGTGTTTGCATTAGGCTATATAAACAAGTTGTTTTAATTTCTTTTACGAAATATAACTAAGAAATATGAAGTGACATCAGAACATCACAACCGTATTTGCATAGCCTGATATGATATACGATATAAACATGCAAGTTTGTAACAAGTTGTTCTGATCAACAAACCTGTTGCAAGTTGTTCCAACTTCCAATAGCTTGCTTGAAGTTATTCTGATGAACAAACCTGTCGCAAGTTGTTCCAACAACTTAGGGGATGTTTACATGAGGCCAACCCGAGCTCAGGCCGGACTGACTTTAGGTTGGTTGTAGTGTTTTTACTATAGATCGTTTTCATGAGTCCGGCCTCAGATTCAGTTCACGCCGGCCTAATCTCAGGTCGCCTGCTAGACCGAACTGAAATTTTACATGTAAACAGAATCTATAAGTCTAATTCCAACCGATTCGGACTACAAAAAAAAAGCTTTTTAATCGACGTAATAGGAACCAAGGCCATGCATGTAATTTTAAGACCGACCTCATGTAAACAAAACCGAAAATTGCAATTCAGTCCGGCCTGACCTCACCTGTCGCAGATTGTTCCAAGAACTTACTGTGGCATTGTTTGTATAAACACGTTCTAATGAACAAGCCGTCGCAAGATTGTTTGAATTGAACAACTTGCTGCATGTGGCATTGTTTGTAACAAGTTTGTCGTCATCAGAAAGTGTGCCCAAGTTGTTCCAACTTTCTTGTTTGCACAGACCTATTTACACTAGCAACTTTTTTTCTGATTTGGGCTGCGAATTTCGTTTACCGACGTGCCTATACGATATGATATTGCATGCTTGTGTAAACTACCAGCGATTTCACTGCCCTAACGATTTTCAAACTGCCGTTAGTTTAAACACGCTCGAAATGTTATACAAATCACTGCGATTATCTCAGGAGCTCTAAAGGAATCTTATCTTCTTATACAGGTACTGTGTCTATTACTTAGTGTTGTAAGAACCATAACAAAGTAACAATTTGAATTCCATGCAGTTAACTCAGGTCTACTCGGGTTACGAATTTGAAATGACTCGACTATTCGACGAGGTGCACACTCGTTACAACACTGCTATCACAAACAAACAAACAAACAAACAAACAAACAAACAAACAAACAAACAAACAAACAAACAAACAAACAAACAAACAAACAAACAAACAAACAAACAAACAAACAAACAAACCGAAAGACAGACAGACAGACAGACAGACAGACAGACAGACAGACAGACAGACAGACAGACAGACAGACAGACAGACAGACAGACAGACAGACAGACAGACAGACAGACAGACAGACAGACAGACAGACAGACAGACAGACAGACAGACAGACAGACAGACAGACAGACAGACAGACAGACAGACAGACAGACAGACAGACAGACAGACAGACAGACAGACAGACAGACAGACAATTAAATATAGAACAATTTATCGCTAGCCAATTAATGTTTACACAAGCAACATCACATCAGTGTACCCCATTACATTACTCGCCTCTATATGGACACGTCTGGTCGGCAAGCTAGCAAACGATCGCAGCAAAAAGTGCTGATGTAAACAAGCGTTAAAATTGACAAGTTGCTAGCAAGCATGTTCAGTTTTATACAATCCCCTTACTTGTACACAGATTTGTTACAAGCCTATTGCGAACACATCTTGCTGACAAGCTACGATATTTTTACGTGTGTATATTCTTGAAATAATATGGGACGGTATGCTTGAAAAGTACTATTCCACACTCGCCGTGTTGATGCCATTGCTCGATATTCCGTTACTGATTTTTTGTGGAGACGTTGCCCCATCTTCGTCTGTTTCGTTTACAGGTTGCTTCTGAAAAATAGCAAAATTACAACATATGCATTTGGCTTCAAAATTTGTATAATGTAACAATGACCACATACAATATATCATCTATAAGAAACAAATAATTGAATGCCACAAAATGTTTGAATTTGGATTTTCCGAAATGAAAGTGTGATTGTATATGGGCAGTGTCATGTTGTTTCTAGCAATTATGGCACAAACAAAATTACACTAAAATCATACAAAACTTCACATTAACCATTTTAAAATATATAAAAATACAAAAGAAATACTACAAATCTGCACCGAAGTACGGATGGACAAAACTGTGCGAGATTGACAGGGATTGCAAATAGGAGGGGGGGGGGGGGGGGGGGCTATCTGAATCGACATCTTGATTTCTGTTTTGGCACAACAGAAATCAAATTCCGCTCTGTTTGTGCGAGAACTAGTTTGTCTTAAATGTTCAGAACTCTACCATAGTTGTTAGGCAACTCATATTTCATGTAATATATCATACACGAGGAGGAGTGTTTCATCTGGATATCCAAACACTGAGACGTTTGTTGAAAACCGAGGCGAAGCCGAGGTATTTGAATAAACTTCGAAGTGTTTGGATATCCTGATGAAACACTCCTCGGAGTGTATCGGATATAGCGTCTCAAACAAATCAGTATTTTAAGAGAAAATCGGAGTAAAAGTTTGCTTAATTTATGTAATTTCTTCCTCCGATATCCAAACCACCGATATCCAAACCACCGACACAGTACTGATTTTCTTTGTGTTTTCCTCATGAATTATTAATGAGTTTGAGATGACTAACTCAATGTACAGTTTTAATTTTGCAGCTCAGAATTGGAATATAAGACAATTTCGGCTAAAAATAAAGGATAAAGGACTGGTGGCTAATCGTCCTTACTCGCAGCCAGCGGCTGAATTGCGAAGTACGCAGAGCGTGGCCATCAGTGTTGAGACATATCAAAGGCGCTCCGCGGATCACAGCTAAGATGCAGCTATTGATTTTGCGAAGCGAGGAAAACCGGAGAACCAGGCTAAATCAATGACTGACCATTGATTTAGGGCTCACGCAGTCCAGTTACATATAGGTCAGTGGAATAGACGTAAATATATAGCAGTGCCATCTTAAATCTGCAATGCATTGTGGCCTATCCTAAGTAACAAACTCAATTATAAGAAGGCGATTTCTTAGTGTAATGATGAAACATGCACTCCTCGTGCATGATATATTACATCAATATTGTATCAAACTTTACACATACTATAGTGGCTCAAACTGAGTTTTGTCGATTTTTGCCTTTACTACGACTTCCAAGCGAAGTATTCAGGGCATAAACTCTGCGTTGTAAATGTCAACACAATTCGGCCGCTCATATGCTATAAAGCAACTCAACTTCAAGTAACACTTTCTTTTTGACGTACCACACCAACCTCTTCATACGTACATTTCGGCGTACGGATAAGATCTGCTTACTTTTTTAAGTGCACTTGGGCCTTGGGGGTCAAGAAACATCGGAATTGCCAGTCTGATTTTGAATTGCCAAATCGTTTTCGCCAAACGGATTTTTGCATATAAGCGGATTTTAGATATAAGCG
The DNA here is from genome assembly GCA_964035015.1 of Corallium rubrum. Classification (NCBI taxonomy): domain Eukaryota; kingdom Metazoa; phylum Cnidaria; class Anthozoa; order Scleralcyonacea; family Coralliidae; genus Corallium; species Corallium rubrum. Next base: position 31,082,503 of record OZ035998.1, read on the forward strand.
AATTAAAAAAACCCCAGATTTTCGTATAATTTGGGGTTTCCAAAATCTTTGCATATAAGCGATTCTTGCATATAAGCGATTTGCATATATAAGCGGCGGCGACTGTAGCTATGAACGAAGTATGATCTGCAGCAGTCGGTTTTGAGGGCTTTCGAGGGCGACCTTCTGCACCTTTCACTACCGATTGCATCTACTCTAGCATTTTACTCTGCCTAACGCCAGACGATTTTACTCGTCAATAGGGAAACCCCTGGTACTCTAAGGGTTAAAACATTACGGGCGAAAACATTTGTCTTAGAAAATAACAACACTTCGCACAGACATTATATGTTCTTTCCCTGTAGCCATTAAATACCTTTCCCGGAAGAATAGGTTTCTCTTCATCTGCGTTAAGATTCTCCGAGCTGTGCCAGAACGCTTGGTTGTCTAATCCTTTGGAGGCATCAGGTAATTTGGGGGAACTTGATTCAGTAGAGTTGTTGTCCTAAAAAGGAAACAAATGACAGTGTGATTTTTATTTTTAAATAAGAGTTCATTACCGAGAAGGAGGCAACTAAGCGTAGTTAGTTCGGGCCGAGGTAACTAACTTTAGCTTAGTTACCAACTTCGAGGTAATTAACTGATTTAGTTTATTCATGATACAGACGATATTTGTCGTTATTTACCAAAAAAAATAGTATTCTAGACGTAGTTTTAAAGCGATATAGTAGGTCATTTAATATGCAAGGTAACTAACCCATATATTAAGCCTAGTTTACACGAGCAATTTTTCCTTGACAAGTTTTTCCTTGACAAGTCTCCTTGTTGAAAAGCTGGCATGCCAGCTTTTCAAAAGGGAGACTTGTCAAGGAAAAACTTGCCATGTTTCCTCATACACACGGGCAAATAAAACTTGTCAAGTTGAAAATTGCCAAAGAAAAATTGTCCGTGTAAACTGGGCTTTAACCGCGGCACATGACCCCACATCAAAGATAATTTATGCATGAATAAACTAATAGAGAATAGCAACTCAACAAACCGTTGGGTTCTTCCGTTATTTCGTTATTGACTGACCAACCAACCGACCGTGACCGACCGATCGACCAACGACTACCCGATTGATCGACCGATTGATCACCCGACTAACTGACCGACCAACCGATGGACCGACTGACCGATCAATCGATCAACCAACTGACCGAACGACCGACTGATTTCTAGTTACCTGTTTTGTATCCTTTGCGCTGATATCATCTATATGGAAATAAATGTAGTTAAATATTGTATTGGACGTGGTTAGCTCTCTTCGATCAAAGATCATGATCAGTGCTTCATGTAATTTAACTCATTCACTGCTACAGTCAACTTCATTTTATTATTTTACTCTAGCAGTGAAAGAGTTAATTAATTTTAGAATAAACGTAAATACTGACGTAACTACAGCATTATGATCATGCACAATTCTGATTGTTTAGTTGTCTTTGTTTTTATAACGTTAGAAGTGTTAACACAAATTTTGCAACAAGAAGATATTTGCAACAAGCAAATTGAAAACGATTAAAAAAAATGCTTCTACCTTCATCGACAACAGCTGACGATGGTGAAGACGACTGCATCAGAGTTTCGAGATTGACATACGTGTCTCCTTCGTGTTCCAGTTTCCACAATAAGTTCGAGAGCTCGCTAAAACTTGGTCTGTCCTCTGGTCGATGACTCCAACACCTCAACATAATTTCATATCTAATAATAGACATGAAGAACTTTTTGAATTTTGACTGGCTGAAAACAGTGAAGTTTTAAAGATATACAGTATAGAAAAAAAGTAATACAAACTTTTAAAATCCATAAGCCAACCAAAAACAATAAAAAGTAAAAAGTATCAATCACGTTCTATCTCGTACCGCGGCTAATAATTAAAGCCTTATCAAAGCCCTTTATTAATTGTCGTAATTTCCTGTATATTTTTAGTAAATAATAGCGTGGTTTTTCGTTAAAATATTGGTCTCTGAACAGCTTCAAAACGAGGTATATCAAAGTACCGTATATTTTTACATTTAAACAATTCTGAAACATTTGTAAGTGCGAACTCATGTTTAACTTTGTACATCAACGTTGCTACAGTATTGGTAGCTGAGCACGATTAAGGAGTGCGTGTTTCTCCGAAAGTTGCACTCGAAAACATGCTATTAGCTATACGACAAGAATGTCGTACAGTACTGGTACCGATGCGGTGCGGTACAGTACGACAGTACAGTACAGTATAGTGCAGTGCGGTGCGGTGCGGTGCGGTGCGGTGCGGTGCGGTGCGGTGCGGTGCGGTGCGGTGCGGTGCGGTGCGGTGCAGTGCAGTGCAGTACAGTACAGCACAGTACAGCACAGAACAGTTCTTTTCTTTTCATTCTTTTTTTAGTATAGCTAAGTGCTTTAGTATAGTTAAGTGTACTGTACTGTACTGTACCGTACCGCACCGTAATGTACCGTACCGTACCGTACCGTACTGTACTGTACTGCACTGCACTGCACCGCACCGCACCGCACCGCACTGTACTGTATACTGTACTGTATACTGTACTGTATACTGTACTGTGTACTGTACTGTATACTGTACTGTATACCGCACTGTACTGTATATACTGTACTGTACTGTATACTGTACTGTATACGATACTGTACTGTATACTGTACTGCACAGCACTGCACTGCACTGTACTGTACTGTACTGTACTGTACTGTACTGTACTGTACTGTACTGTACTGTACTGTACTGTACTGTACTGTACTGTACTGTACTGTACTGTACTGTACTGTACTGTACTGTACTGTACTGTACTGTACTGTACTGTACATACTGTACAATCGAGACATGATGTGGAAAGCCGAAAACTTCAAACCGTCTATACAACAAACTGTGATTTTATGTTAGAACAGTCCTCATTGAATGCTAGCATAGTCTATCGAGATATGGTCTGGAAACTTGGCAAACTTCAAAGCGCATATAATGAGCTGTACTTTTATGTTGAACCGTGCCTTACACCGTGCACATCCTTTGTTTTAGGTTTATTAATATTTAAATAGCATGGTTGAGTGATTGAACTGAAACGTTGCTTTTGGACAATTCGTTCATTATACTAAAATACAATGTGTTCAGTGACCCTGCACCGTGCACAAAAATGCATAAAGGCGAACAAAAAGATACGCCAAAGACTTTAGCTGAATTTCCAGACCATATCTCGATTGACTATGATGCTAGTCTAGAGTCAAGGCTATATATTTAAATAATTTTTAATTTTTTTAATCTTACATGTCATCTGTGCAACTTGCTGCTTTCTTCATCCTATTCCCACTCGCAAGGAAATCGGCGAGATCTTTATCATTCACGGATGAATATGGTACATCACCTGTAAAACACGAAGTTGTTTTTTTAAAAATCTTGAACTCATTAATAAGAGGCGAATTTCAGGGTATTGCCCGCGCATCATTTTGCAAAGGAATTGGCGGGCTCTCAGTGATGGGTTTATAGGGGGTGCAAGGGGGTGCGCACCCCCTCGCCTTGGCCAAGGGGCTGCAGGGGGGTGCCAATTGCCTTGTCAAATCCAAGTACAATAAAGGACGCATTCATTCAATGTCCGTGTAAACTTCATAGGACCTAGGTATTAGGTATCATAGCTATCTAGGCAAAGTTTAATAAAGTAGGCAAAGTTTAATAAAATAAAATAAAAATAAAATATATGCTATCATATGATTCATAGATATATGATTCATATTTTAGCTATCATATGATTCATAGGTATTAGTAAGTATAAAAAAAAATTCTGGTGGGCTTCGCCCCCCCACCCCGCAGCCACACCACCAGCTCGGCCCCTGGCGTAGCTCCCTCAGCGGCGCTCCACCCTGCCTCGGTCACACCCCACGACACAGGCCTGATCTCACTTCGCTCGCTCAGCACCCCCCTACCAGATCAAGCTGGATCCATCACTGCGGGCTCTTACAGTGTTAAACATCCAGAAACTGTACATATCTATACTTTTTTGATTTTAAACAGTATGTTTACTTTGAGCGGAGCTTGCCAGTTTGTTTTTTTTGAAAACTGATGCGCGTGCAACACCTTGAAACTCGGCTGCGCTTCATATTTTCAACTTGTTGGCTCTGCTTAGAAATCGGAGGAAGAACACTAACTCGTTTTGGATATATTACTTGAGGGTTCTGTTTGGGTTATATAAGTAACTCAGAAAATCCTGTTTTGCGGTAAACCTGCTAGTGGGTCAGGTTAGCGAAAAAGCAAAGCAATAAACCCCGTAGTAAGCCGATAGATATGTAGCCCAGTAGCCATACAGTAATGTAATCACGGCACGCAGTTAGTAGCGAAGTACGTAACCAGACGTTACGTATCCAGTAGTTGTGTAGCCACGTAGCCATGCAGCTACGTAGCCCAGTAGCCATACAGTAATGTAATCACGACACGCAGTTAGTAGCGAAGTACGTAACCAGAAGTTACGTATCCAGTAGTTGCGTAGCCACGTAGCCATGCATGAAACCAGTATAGCTATGTTGCTAGTAGCCATGTTAGGCTACGTGGCTAGTGGCTACATATCTGCTGGTTATACATGGGCCATGTATATCCAGCAGTTATGCAGCCACTAGCCACGTAGCCAGTACCTAAGTAACCAGTAGTTATGTTGCCAGTAAGCATGTGCAGTTGTCAGTAGTCTGGTGGTAATTTTGGGCAATAAATACTAAATTCTTAGCTAAGCTCTCAACAGTGGCATCCTTAGCTCAGTGGTCAGAACGTCACTGCATTAGCATTCTCAAATACGTGGGTCAGGCTAATTCCACTTTTCTTTACCAGAATTGGACGACGTTAAAAGTGTAGTTTTTATTTATGATCTTACCCAACGTACAGATTTCCCATAGAACGATTCCAAACGCCCACCTAAATAAAGGTCAGAAAAGCCAGATTGAAAGCACAGAACACAATTTCTGTACCGCACCGCACCGCACGGCACCGTACCGTACCGTACCGTACCGTGCCGTGCCGTGCCGTACCGCACCGCACCGCACCGCACCGCACCGCACCGCACCGCACCGCACCGCACCGCACCGCACCGCACCGCACCGCACCGCACCGCACCGCACCGCACCGCACCGCACCGCACCGCACCGCACCGCACCGCACCGCACCGCACCGCACCGCACTGCACTGCACTGCACTGCACTGCACTGCACTGTGCTTTACTGTACAAAAATATAATTTTCGGATCGAGTAAGCTAAGGAGAAGAACTGAGCAGTATAAAAAACAAGTGGAATCCACCATTGTCACATAAACAAGCTCTGATAACATAGTCATAGCTGATAATGTAGTACACTGGATAGTTTATAGGTGGTGGATTTGTATTTAATAAGAAAACTTACACATCACTGGCCGTGGAATAACAACGCTCTTGAATGGCCTCGATTGATAGCCATCGGAAAGGGATCTTCCCACGCGTTTTCTTGATGTAAATTCCTTCACGTGAAAGGCCGAAGTCGGATATTTTTAAGACTTTGTTGGCGTTGAGTAGTATGTTTCTTGCGGCCAAATCACGGTGGATAATACCAAGCTCGGCAACGTGGGTCTAAAAAGATAATTAGTCGTGAAGCGGTAAACACTAAGAAATACAGTCGAAACGTCATAATGGTAAAATTCAACGCAAAATATAGTGTAAATCCACTCACGAAATTTTGACGATAAAGGGACTGACTACAAAACCAAATAAGATATTCCTGATATGGATCTTATGTCACGTGAATAGTTTAATGCCAAGTATTTTTCGTTTTAAACTTTTATTTGGTGTCATATTGAAGTTTGGTATTTCCAAAATCTCAATAAAGATGACGTCAATGTAGGCATTCACGTTTCATTCTTCCTTTTCGTATAATTTATTTATTTATTATGTTTTTGCCAACAGTGTATAAAGAATATTTATACCTTCACACAAATAAATATATACATAATTAAACGACAGACGAACATGCACATATACAAACTAAAATTTAAGAGAAGTGGCAAGGGTAGCCGCAACAGCGTGTGCCAATTACTGCGGTCCCGTAATAATAAACTGCTTGGAGATTTGAGTACAAAAAACCAACAAAATAATGAATATTCTATTCAACTATGCCATTAACATCACTGATCTCAATAAAACTAGATAGCACCTGGGGCCGAATTTAGCGTGCCAGTTGTATGATGACGTAACCAGAACCTAAGACGGGCTCCACTAAAGTTCATAAGCTTTCGTAGATTGAAAATAGACAAAGAGTTATTTTAAGAAAATTTAAACGAATGTAATGACACAAGAAGTACTCAATAAGGTTTAAGACGTTAATTTCTTGCATTTGTTTCTATTACTGAGGCTGAGCTGTAAACATTTAAATTTCGTTGTTTTTCTTCAATGCTGAAAGCGAAGAAACTTCACGATAATTTAAACTGAAAAACAGACTATAAAATATACGAAGAATTCAATTTCAAGTCTTAAATTGTACTTTTCATAGTAATCTTAATGTCTTATCAATATCTCGTGTTGTGTACTTGCCATCTTCTGATTGTATTTGTTGTTGAACAGAGTGAAAACTCAAAACCGGCATCAGTTGTTTGCTTTTCCCCGACACAAAGTACTTAGTATTCTGTCCCCCGGTTAACCTGACCGTGCTGACGTCAAGATTGCTTATGTCAGTCAACTTTGGGATTGGGAACAAGTTCTCAGGCCACAATGCGTCATATTTTCTCAGGCCACAATGCGTCATATTTTCCACTACGTAAGATGGCGGCGACTGACACAAAATGTTTGATTGCTGGCCATGGGGAATGCCCTATCCAGGGGCGTAGGAAGCTCGCTAAACTTAGGGGGCCCGACTCCCACGAGGCGCCACCATGGTTGGCGCCGAGCGGCAAAATTTTGAAAATGTGGAGTCTCTAGATCGTCGGAAATGGCATTTTCAGAGTCTCTACCTCTTTCGTTAGGCCCTTTCATTAATTCTTTCATTATAATTTGTGAGTCTATGCTATCCGTGAGTCAGGATGGATTATTAATTGGCCGATCAGCGCAATCGAAGTCGCACTTATAATGCAATTTTTTAAATTCAATTTATTTTTTTTTGCGGGGGGGGGGCGAAAGCTATTCCGGCACCCCTTTATAAAATATTGGGGGGCCGTGGGCCCCCCCCCCCCCTGCTTCCTACGCCCCTGGCCCTATCCAGTTTTATTGAGATCAGTGGTTAACATTAGCCTGCAAATACAGGCGCTCTTACCGTGAGCGATGAAAGAGCGGTTGTATTCGCAGGCTACATTAGCATGTGAATTGAGTAATGCAAATTATGTCAACATAGACGTCATCCTCATTACCATTTTGGAAAGACACAGAAATAACAACAAATAGAAGTTCAAATCAAAAAATATTTTGGCATTCAACTATTCACGTTATCAATAATCCATATCAGTAATATAAGCACAATAAGATAGTAAAAAAAGTTAAAAAAAAGTAAAAACAATTTTGTAACAAATAAAACATTTCTATTTGGAAAGATGTTGGGGGCAGAAAATAATTGGGGATGGGGCCAGTGGGTTTCCATATTCCCCCCAAATCCCACCCCCTGTTACATTACACGTACCCTGTTGCATTCCACTAAGCACGAACATGTATCGCATGCATCCACTACAATATGTATAATACGACATAGCTTAACGCTACTCTGGCTTAAACGTTTTTTGAAGGCAACTTTTTAAAAGTTACTGTTCATGACCCAATGTTTAATAAAAGTTACGCTCTATGCCTCTACCCTCCTCCTTTCCAGTTTTGGAGTTTAACTGACTAAAAAAATCAGATGAACCTAATAGTGCTTCACTTTTTGTATAACGACACTATAAAAAAACAACAAATCATACCATTCCATTGGCTATTTGACGTGCAAATGACTCCAGCTCTTTCGGATCCAGAGCTGTTTGGATCTCTCTATTTACTCTCGCAGCAATTTTCGAGTTTCGAGCTAAAATAAATAAATTAATCTACCATCAATTCAGGAAAACAATTAAATAGAAGCAGCAAATGCTAACAGTAGAAGCGTCCGTCCGTCCGTCCGTCCGTCCGTCCGTTCGTTCGTTCGTCCGTCCGTCCGTCCGTCCGTCCGTCCGTCCGTCCGTTCGTTCGTTCGTTCGTTCGTTCGTTCGTCCCTCCGTCCGTCCGTCCGTCCCTCCCTCCCTCCCTCCCTCCCTCCCTCCCTCCCTCCCTCCCTCCCTCCCTGCCTCCCTCCCGCCCGCCCGAACGCCCGCCCGAACGCCCGCCCGAACGCCGGCCTCCCTCCCTCCCTGTCTCCCTCCCTCTCTCCCTCCCTCCCTCCCTCCCTCCTTCCTTCCTTCCTTCCTTCCTTCCTTCCTTCCTTCCTTCCTCCTTCCTTCCTTCCTTCCTTCCTTAAATCGTTAAATGTAGATATAATCAATAGAAATAATTTGAGCGCATGTTACACGACATAGAAAAGATTCTCGTTTTAAGTAATTCTTAATCAGATTGCTACCTTCTGCTCTGTCACCAGACAAGGATTCTTCGTATGCGGGTGGTTCATAAGGAAATGAATATGATGCAGAGTCCTGCGGCATTTCACCAGGTTCGAAGAACTTCTTATATTTGTTCTAAAAACGTATAAGCAAACAAATAAAGGGCGTTACATATTTAAATATGTCGCACATCGACGTCTTAAATTGAGTACAACTAGCTCGATTTCCAGCCGTATCTCGGGGCCCGGTACTTACCTCCCCCGAAAAAGATGGCTGGACGCGTGAGCCACAGAACGGGTCTGTGACGTATTGCTAAATTAATTTCACGGGAAGCACGGGTGGCGTGTGCTGTTAGGGCGCTGCCTCTCACCAAAAAGTTAAGCCCGGTTCGACGGGGTTAGTACTTGGATGGGTGACCGTCTAACCCCGTTCTCGAGCTTGGAACACTCATGTGAGTAGAGTTTAGTTGGTCTCTCCTGTGCTTCGAAGGTTTTTCGCCGGGTTCTCCGGTTTTCCTCCCTCCTTAAAATCAACACCTAGATCTGTGATTCGTGGTCTGACATGTGTGTCATAAATGTGTCGTAGGGCGGCTGCTTCGAGCGCCTTTAATATGCCCTCAACACTGCCACTTGAAATTTAGTAATGTAAATTGCTCTTGAAAAGCCCCTTGTGGGAAGAAGTAATTAAAATTTGCATTTGTATTTGTATCACGATATCAAAAACCATAGAAGCTGACTGAAATCATAGTCAATCGAGAAATGGTCTGGAAACTCGGGAAACTTCAAAGCGCCTATAATGAGCTGTGATTTTATGTTGAACCGTACCTTACACCGTGCACATCCTTTGTTTTAGGTTTATTAATATTTAAATAGCACGGTTGAGTGATTGAACTGAAACGTTGCTATTGGACAATTCGTTCATTATACTAAAATACAATGTGTTCAGTGACCGTGCACCGTGCACAAAAATGCATAAAGGCGAACAAAAAGACAGACCAAAGACTTTAGCTGAGGTTCCAGACCATATCTCGATTGACTATGCTGAAATATAAGTAACTTTAGACAATCAATCTTAAACATTTCTAAAATGCGACCGCATGCCTCACTCATCAGCACTCTATTGATCGCCGTTTTGAACTTGCGGGCTAATTCATGCAATAATCCTAATATTATATGCCTGCTTAAAATGTGCATGCACGGATGTGATTGGTGCAAATCGACAATGTCAATGCACAAGCTCACGAGTCCATCCATGATTTCGGGGGAGGTGACTGCCGGGGGAAGAGATACGCCTGGAAATCGAGCCTACACCACAAGGCGATAGGCCAATATAAATGATCATGGCAATTCTTAAATGCTTAAAGGGAAACTCCCATTAAAAAATAAATTATATCTATAAGTATCGTGCTTAATAATGTTTATAGTTTGTTACATATAATTTTGTTGAAAATTCTTTGTGGTTACACCGTGTAAATAAGCCATTTGCACAATAATAATAATAATAATAATAATAATAATAATAATAATAATAATAATAATAATAATAATAATAACGGATTTATTGTAGCTTTCCATTGTACATGGCTCTTCATCTACAAATTTACAAATTTACGATATTAAAGAAGAAAAAAATAAATAAATATATATATATATATATATATATATATATATATATATATATATATATATATATACACACACACACACACACACTTACATATATGTACATACAAGATAAACTAATTAAAACAATGTTAGAAAAAAAAATTAAAAAATAAGAATTTAACATAAAATATTTATAAGTTGTGGATTTAGAATTGACATATGTAGTTATAAGCTAAAAACATTACAATCGTGGGCTAATATACGTTTTCCTCGAAATACACTAATCTACTAACCCCACTATCTCCCTTGCCCGTTCGAAAAGTCGTGCTTTGGTCTCAATGTAAAACGTTTTAAAGCTTTTCTCAGCCCTCAAAGTTTGTGGTAAGCTGTTAAAATACTTCGCTGCAGAGTACTGGAAGGTTCCTCTAATACTCGGGACTCCCAACAGATCCTTTGAACAGGACCAAAGACCAGCTCTACCAGGGTTGTATTGTTTCAATTTTGCGTATTCGGGCCAACGGTTGTTATTCAGAGCCTTGAACGCAGTTGTCAGCAGATGCCAATCACGTTTTTCTACCATCGGGAGCCTTCTTTAGAAAACTCAGTGCCCGTTACAAAACAAGCGGCAGAAGACTGGACCCGTTGAAGACGCTTCAAGAGGTTTGCAAGAAGTGGATAGAATACCACATCACAGTAATCAAGTTTTGTTAGAATCAATGTCTCGGCCAATTGTTTCTTCAGGTGGAATGGCGCCATATTTCGCAATTTACGTAAAATTGCCAAGGAAGCATAACATGATGAAACAATTTCGTTGACGTGTTTCTCCCAACGAAGATCGTTGCTTATATGGACACCTAAGAGTTTGTAATTATCCATCACGTCGAGACTTTTGTTGTTCTCCAAGCCCAGGTTGATGTTGATGGAGCCTGGCGTCCGTATGGAATGGTACTTAGCCATTTGAGAGGTCGTTACCAGCATCGCTTTTGTCTTGTCATTGTTTAACGCGAGTTTGGATTCATCAGACCAGATTTCTGAAAGAGTCATTAATCCGTGTTACGCCCTCTTGCAGATCTCTTGGCTTGACGCTGTTATAGATTATTGTATCATCAGCGTATTGGTGGCAACTACACATTGTACCCAGTCGGTTAGCAAGATCTGCTACATATAAATTAAACAAAACAGGTCCCAGGATGGAACCTTGTGGCACGCCGAAATTGGTATTCAGTTTTTCTGATTTCCTGCCATCAATTTGAACGTATTGTTGTCTTCCTATTACGGAATTCATTATCCAGCGAAGAAATTGGGTGGAGAATCCCATGGAGTGTAGTTTCCTTATTATAATATCAAAGTGCACTGTATCAAACGCTTTACTAAAGTCTGCAAAAACCATGATCGCAACTTCTCCTCGGTTCATTGCTTTGATGATATCATCTCTAATGCCTATTAGCGCAGTTGTTGTGAATAGCCCTTGCGAAGGCTTGATATGTGGGAAGGAAGTAAGTGTTCGGACTCAATGAAGTCAACCATTTGTCTTAGTACTAGTTTCTCATAAATTTTAGATAAGGTGGGTAAGATGGATACTCCGCGTAGGTCATTGTTCGTTACTGGGTTATTGACTTTGGGGATTGGAGAAACGCGGGCAATTTTCCACGCCTTAGGGAAGTGTTCCTATTCTATGCAGCAATTAATGATGTGGGTCAGAGGGGAAGTGATTTCTTCAGCAACTAGTTTAATTACTTTTACAGGGATTTGATCGTGCCCAGTAGAACAGTCCGATCTAAGGGATTTAATTTCGCGGAGCACTTCGTTGTAAGAAACTGGTCGCAGAACAAAAGGATTGTTGTTACACTCTGGTAGCAAAGCAATTAAGGCATGTAAGTCTTCAATTGTCTTGGTTGTGGCATTTACAGTTCGATGAGCGATGTTGGAATTAATAGGAATTAAGACTACCTGGGTTTTGTCTTGATGTGAGATGACGTGAGATCATAGATAATGGAAGGGGAACTGGATAGAAAACTTCAAACGAGGTTAAAGAACCGGAAACGTTGTTTGCACAACTTGCTATGGTAATTACACACTTAAAAGCAGCTAATGCACCTATTGCTGAAATTAGACAAAAGTGTAATATCACTTAAGTTCAGCAGTGTCTGATTTTAGCCATGTGGGACCACCCGTTAGGTGCATTGCCCGCTTATAAGCGTATAATTACCATAGCAAGTTGTGCAAACACCGTTTCCGGTTTCGTAAGTTTCCTATCCAGTTCCCCTTCCATTATCTATGGTGAGATGACGTAAGATTATCTGGGTTTTATCTTGACGTGAGATGACGTGAGATGGCGTTGGGTGACTACAATTACCAGAATGATTTGCCAGTATTCTAGGTTTCGGCCACTGAACTCTAAGTAGACTGGAACGATAAGTCGCTTGCACGTTTTGAATCCAAAAATGGCGGACATGGGGGCCGCCATGCACGTCAACCCCAGTCCCTTTTACTTCATAACCGAGAAAAAATGAAGCTGAATTTGGTGAAATGGGTTGCAAAAACAGCTTGAAATCAAAGAAAAACTAAACTTGTTAACCACTTTTAGGCTTAGATCAAATTCCAATATACCGTAGAGTAGGTGAACACTGACATGACGAGTAAAAACAAGAAAAACAATAAAAATATAAGCTCTCAAATGAAAGTCAGCAATACGCAACCAAAAATGCCATTGGTTTGGACAAATATAAAGAAAATACATATGAAACCCAGGTTTAAAATGAAGAGGTTGTTGGATTTTAAATTTCTCAATTTTCAGTAGGAAAAACCCAAGAAAATGCACTTTACCATGTGTTATTACAGCTCTGGAATTATTACTCTTCGTATCGAAAAATGACAGATTTAGCATTTCCACAACTGAAACTTGTGTTAAAGCTATAATTTAGCGTTATCTTATTACTAATTCTTGGCAAGACAACCTTCACACGTTTGAGATAACAAAGAAAGATAAGAGAAACCTGCATTTTCCGTACGAGTTTCGGACTCGCATTTCCCTTTTGTTCGCAGAGGTGTGCTGGCAGGGGGGGGGGGGGGGGACGGGGGGCCATGGCCCCCCCCAGTGAAGATTTTTTAGGGGGTGCCAAAACTGAAAGGGGGCGCCAAAATTGCCCCAAAAGACACAAAAGCGTTAGTCAGTATTTGGTCATGTACCTACGAGCCACGACTATTGCCGTATTGCATTGTTGTTAGTTGTCACACGCAATCGCTGAATAGAAGAGCATCGAAGTTGAGCTTGGCACATTTGTCATTTGTGACTTGCCAGCCAAATTAGGTAATAAGTATACTGTGTTGTTCGATGGCTTCAGCGTCGCTCGCTGCGGCAAAATTTACATTTGAAAATCAAATCCAAGACCTTTCAACTTACAATAAAAACCCCGCTTATTTTCAATTCTCCTAATCTGATCATGTGTATTATGCTACTATAGCCTGTAGATATGTCCGACAAACGACAAAAGTCCAGTGCTGAATCCAGAAAAGCAAAGAAAGCTAGGTAACATGAGAACAAGCAGCTTAGTTCTTTCATGCTGAAGTACTTCCAACACGAAAATGAGACTCGTGAGAGTAAATCTAGAGCCTGAAGCAAAAACTGTTCAACGTTCAGATGCAGAAGGGGCGGAAGCTGTGAAGGTGAAGTGAAAGGCCTAGATCTCCAGCAGATTCTCCAGAGTCAGAAAAAGATTTGGATGTCAAGCAGTAAACCAAGGCGAGGAAAGTTCAATAGTTGAAGTTCATCAAGAATTCTGCAAGGATCAGGATGTTGAGAACTTGCGCGAGGTTGAAGAAACGGCAGAGACGACACTGCAAGAACAAGATGATGTCGAGGAACCAATTAAGCCACTGGCATGAGAAATGTTACAGGGAACTGTCGATTGTCGAATCCAAGAATCGTTGTTGATGAAGTCAGTGGAACATCCGATCCTGCATCACTTGTTGGCTTAAAGCTAAGCACAGAAGATAAACTAAAATTACTTTTAAAAAATGGAACCTTGCCAACCAAGTCAGTCGACATTAGAGTTGAGAAACAAGCAGTTTGGCGAAAGTTCCAGATATTGTTCACAGCAAGTATTTTTTCACGATGACGATACAAGACGGAAATGGATTTCCTATTCATTGAGCGCGGATAGCCCGTTTTGTGTACCTCGTCTCCTGTTCACAGATGCATTATCACGGGGCGAGTTAACATGCGCAAATCAAGGAAACGCCTTTACGTTTGCTAGTGTTTGCTGGATTTCCAATTGGAAGAAACAACACAGCGTTGTTGACAACCACGAGATGTCAGCAGCTCACGCAAACGTCGCAGAGGTTCTTTTCTTGCAAGAGATAACTATTGCTTCATGCTTGGGGTAACAAGAACACGAAGAAGCTGCACGAAGAAAGTTATTAGCAATAGGAATGTAATGACGCGCATCGTAGATTCTATAATCTTCCTTGAGAAGCAAGGACTTGCATTTAGAGGCCATCGAGGATCACTTGAGAGTGAATTATTAAACACGGGAAATTTCTGGGAAGTGTTGAAGCTCTTGTCTGTTACCATCCATCATCATCTTGAAAATGTTCGCACGCGCAGCATGAAGCACTCGTCGTAACGGTTGGACAGCGATCAGTAGCCAAGAAAAAGTTCTATACGACTGTTGTAGAGGCATTAAAGTCTGAAGGTGTCACCTTTGGTAAGGTACTTGCACAGACGTAGGATGGGGCTTCAAATATGAGTGGTTGCTATAACGGGCTACACGCAATCATGAATGATGCAATCGGCAGTCATGTAGTATAAAAAATCGAAGTATAGTAAGGTTAGATATACTGCCGAAACAGAGAACGTAGGAGTCTAACGTTTCGAGCGAAGGCCCTTCGTCAGAGAGAAACGAAGGGCCTTCGTTCGAAACGTTAGACTCCTACGTTCTCTGTTTCGGCAGTATATCTAACCTTACTATATTTCGATTGTTGTTTCTACACTGCCTACGCAGCACGCTACTTTTATTACACTATTTAGTCATGTAGTATACACTCATTGCTATGCTCATGGGCTCAACTTCGTCTTTTCGGCCTCAGCCGGTACCACCATCAACGTAGATATGATGCTTACAAAGATGCATGGAAACTTGGGGCTGGGGGCACCAAATTCACTGTTGGCCTCCCCTGACGAACAAAGGCCAGCACGCCACTGTTTGTTCGGCAGATATTTCGTCGTTCAATCCATTTTCGTGGGTAGAAATTGTTCAGGTACAAGACCGATAAGCCCAATACGTACTAGCTTCTTCGTTATCATCTATGAAAAACTTTAGGTCTAAAAAATGGTTGTTTTTTGCAGCGAGTTTTCAGTTTTTCATTGCGCACTATAGGTTCTGTTGACGTGCAATGGCTACCCCCAGCGGCCGTAAGTTTGACTTCATCCAATCATAGGGCCTGTCTTATGGAGTTAGCGTTCCAGTTTATTTGGAATTCAATGGCCGAAACCCTAGAATGCTGGCAAAGCATTCTAGTAGTTGTAGTCACCCACCGCCATCGTACGTCATCGTGCAAATGGTTTACTAATTTATTTGCTAAGCTTTTGTCTCGCTATTAATCGAGACTTCAACAGAGCAACTAAAACGTGTTCAGAACAATATAATAGTCAAAAAACATTTTTCATTATTGGGAAAAACGTGATGATTTCCATGAACACTAGATTTTATTGCTGACAAAAATCGAGGAGACTGTGAACACTAGATTATCGGCGAGCTTCTTGCGCCCATGGCCAAAAGGATCGCAGGCCCTGGAAATGATTGGCATAATTACCTGTTCAGGAGTGTCTTTGTTTTCAGGATTTTCTGTCACCATAGCCACTTTCTCGCACTGCAAGAAAGAGAACTCTTTTAGTTTCAATTATACGAGAGGAGGCTGGACAGCTGCCGCAAAGCATCATGGTCCTAACGCCAAAATTGATAAATTATTGATTCATTTGCATCTGACCACCGACGAGGAATGAACTATGCTCGGTGGACTAGATGCGCAAAAACTTTTGAAAACTCGTCACCGTTGATCCAGAATTGTTAAATCTGGTGGTCAGAAAAATACGAGAACAATTCGTGGTTATCATAGACGATTAATATGATCAGATTGTGCTTTATTTGGCGTCTATTCGTGACAATGGCGTTATGGCGGATGGGCATTCAAGACTACTCAAGTTCTACTCAAGTTCTACTCAAGTTCCTTCGGATTCGATGCATTTTATGTTACAAATAATGGAACAAATCAGAAACGGACTAGATGTTTACAACAAACAAGGATTTGGTTGTACCATGGATGGTTGTACTGTGCAACGTGTGATTCGTTACAACTGGAGAAAAGCGTGAGGTGAGAAATCAACATTATTTGTTGTTTAGTGGTTAATGATTTGATTGATTTCCCTCTCAAATTTTTCCTATTCTATAAACCTTATGATGCATTTTGCGTGGTTTAATGTTTTGCATTCTGCAGTATTACTGTAAACTTCTATAACTGTTGTGTAGCAATATCTGGATCAATTAGATACAAATTTTATAAAATTGTCAATAAAGCTAGCATAAAATTTATTATTCAATAACAATCCTGTATTTTTCTTTATAATTAAGGTGAATTAAAAATCGAGATAATTTATTGGATTGCCTCCAGAATCTATTGATAAATTTGGTATATAACTGGACTGGTCAAAGGTTCAAAGTTTACAGTATTTCCTGTATCCTCAATATATATGTAAATAAGGAACTTGAATAAAATTAAAATGTTTTGTCTCAATATTGATCTTGGTTACTTCTAAAGCACCACTGTATTGACACTGATACAGGTATTCAATCAGGGGCATTGTTAACATTTTAACATTGGTCCAACATTTTTGCAGTGAAGCAACCTGCGGGCCCCCCCCCCTTGCCAAGAAAACATGAATGAACTATAAGACAGACAAAGTCCAGCCCAAAGGTGTCTGTCTTAGACATAGTTCACTGTTTATCAGTCTGTACATGCAGATAGCCAGTAGCACTCAAAGGCAAAGGGATGAATAATATCCAGGTATTTAAATATTAGGCTTTGAGACCCAGTATTTGGATTGTATAATAATATGCAAGACAGTACTTCTGTGTTAAAATTTTAATAGTTATGTCCACAATTATTATGCATTGCCTTATGTAATTATACAACATGACAACATGCAAAACTTCAAACTGCATATTATTTGAATGATGTTTTTTAGTAAAAGAAAATCCATGAATTTATCATTGTAAAAATCCTGTTCAGATTGGTACCAAAGAAAGTTCTTCCAACACTGACATCTGTACTGTATCTCTTCACTTCCTGTAAAAATACAATGGAGTTATTAACTCTTTCATGTCTTAAGAGTTGACTGTACAGCCATGCCTAACTATTGTATTCACTTCATGGGTGTACAAACCAAGGGGTGGACACAGGGCACATGCCACACCCACCCCACCCCACCCACATCATTTACTTCCCTCACCCCATCAGCTTGCTTCCTGGGGCAAAAGGGATAATAAATATTTGTATACTGAAAAACAATACGAACAACAAATTATAACAAATTAGCAAAAAAATAAAAAATACTACAACTACAATATATTACTCACAATAACAAATGACCAATAATAAACTACAAATAATCCACACATCAATTTTAATTATCATACTGCTGTTGTAAATATCTATACATATCAGGCCTATATAGCAGATCTTTAAGAAAGTTACGTACATTCTGTAATAATATTTACAGAATGTATGTGGGCCTGGTATTTATACAATTTTTCCATAATGATGGTGTTTTTATACAGTCACGTCAGCGTTTTGGACCATAAAAACAGACAAATACCAAATGTTACTCTTTAATAATTGTCCACCACTCATTCTACACTTTCTCTAAAGAATAAAGCTCGAAATATTATGAAACTTCCAAAATTCTTGAGAAAAAAACAACCTTTAGTGGCGAGAGGCTCTCTTAAATTATTAGGCGCCATCTTAGCAAAAGCCGAAATACCATGGTCGGTTCAACGGCGAATATCTCGAAAACGGTTGCAGGGGCGAGGGAGGGGGGGGGGGGGGGCGTCCGGATAGAATCCAAGATTAGACATTTCTTCAACTTATTCCGCAAAAATTAGAGAATTCGAACCATGGGAATTCGAGATTTTTTGCTTTGAATATTGTTGACAAACCGGAAGTGGGGTCTTCGCTTAGCGCGACACGACCCACATAAACGATCAAAATAAAGTAGAAAAAATACATTTACCTTGCAAAATCCTGCAGATATGGATAGTCCAAGAATATATGAAACGATATCACTGCTTTTTTAAAGAAAAAAATGAATGACAACAGCGTAATATTCGGTATTCTAAGTCGAATGCAAAATTTTCAGCCGATCAACGATAAGAAAATAGCACAATTTCATTGGTCGATAATATCACGTGACAATCACATGACAGCTGTCCGGTCTCCTCTGAATTATACCAAGAAATATCAAGACTACTTCTTATATATAAGTTGAAGCAAAAGGAAATAATGGGACAGAGGTGAACATGCTCCACGATATATAGAATTTAGCATATGTCAATTATGTTAAAGTTAGGCCTGCGCTAAACGTCGTACATAGACGAATTTAACTGTTTGAATTTTATTCGACGTATAACGTATAACTCGATTAAATTCGACACATGAATTAAATTCGTCTCAGCAATTAAATGTGTCTGAGCCAGACGGATAATGTATATATTCTACACTCGAATTTTCCTTCACCCAAAATCCTTAGAACATGCTATGTAATCGAGTGAAATGCTCAATATTACTTATAATATACCCAATTCTCTCCTGGCATTACCACATTATTATATACAGAACTCGCGGTCAAGCTCTCGGCAACGCCCTCCGTGGCTCAGTGGTCAGAGCATTGCACTAGAATCGCAAGGTCGTGGGTTCAATTCCTGCCGGAGGGCCTGTGTAGCTGCATTTTTCGCAACTGGTCCCGGTTTGGTCTTAAATGTACATATTCTACATACGAATTTTCCTTCACCCAAAATCCTTAGAACATGCTATGTAATCGAGTGAAATGCCTAATATTACTTATAATGTGACTGTAATGCGTGTTCGAGTTACACGTCGAATTATCGTCGCTTCAAATTAAATGTTTCTCTTCTGTCTGTGACAATTCGGCACCATCTTTTCAAGAAGTCGTTTTCAGGCTCCACGGGTCCAAGTAAAAACAGTTATTAACCAACTCAGGCTCATTTTACCCCGAGCCGCAGGCGAGGGTCAAAATTACCTCTGAGAAGGGCCAAAAACATATTTATGCCCAAGAACATCAACTATATTACTATTATAATAATTTTAGTGGGCATTTGGAAAAAAATCAAATACAGTACAGTATTAAACACAAGTTATATTAAAGGCCCGTGATACAATCTCGTTCCCAGAGCCCACGTTCCCCTTACCCAGTGGGCGGGAAAGGAGACACTCTGGGATAATCCGTTCACGCCATCACAGGATTCTTGTTATCTGGAAGAAGAGTTATATAGAGTTCGCTGTGTTCATCAGCCAATGAAATATCGATGTGAAACGGATTATCCCAGAGTCTCTCGTTTCCTGGGTTGGGAACGTGGGCTCTGGGAACGAGATTGCCTGTGATACTGAAAAAACCCAGCGTAATAAGTCATTTCGTCATCTCGACTGCGCATCAAAATGACGCGCTCTGCGTCAAGATAAAACTTATTTTAATCCATGACATCAGGCTAAGGGCGCAGGATTCGTTTGCATTTCCATTAACACTTCCGAATTCGTTATTCTAAATTCCCCAGCCTGATGTTATGAATTGAAATAGGTTTCATCCCGACGCAGAACGCGTCCCGATGCGCGGTCGAGATTACGAACTGCTAAAGCAGACATCAAAAATCATACCTGACGTTTTAAAGACCTTAGGTAGGCCAACAAGTTCCCGCCTGATGCGAACTCCAGGATCAGGCAAATAGGAAAATTCACCGTACAACAACCATACATTTGAATCACATTGTCGTGTTTGCCCTTACTACCCAGTGCTTTCATTAGCTCTATTTCGCCCAAGAAATCTTCTATTTCCGCATCAGTTGCTGAATCTGCAAAAATATAATGAAGTAGATATATTTACCTCCGCCAGCAGGTTTTTGTTTGTTTGTTTGTTTGTTTGTTTGTTTGTTTGTTTGTTTGTTTGTTTGTTTGTTTGTTTGTTTGTTTGTTTGTTTGTTTGTTTGTTTGCCTGCCTGCCTGCCTGCCTGCCTGCCTGCCTGCCTGCCTGCCTGCCTGCCTGCCTGTCTGTCTGTCTGTCTGTCTGTCTGTCTGTCTGTCTGTCTGTCTGTCTGTCTGTCTGTCTGTCTGTCTGTCTGTCTGTCTGTCTGTCTGTCTGTCTGTCTGTCTGTCTGTCTGTCTGTCTGTCTGTCTGTCTGTCTGTTTGCCTGCCTAGGTTTTATTATGTACAATATAATTAATGGAGCTGCGCCTGGCTATCTTTGCGAAATGTTTGTTAACTCTACAGAAATTATTTCCTACAGACAAAGATTAAAATCAGGTGAAAATAATTTAGCGATGTCCAGAATTCCCAAAACTGAAGTTCTTCGTATCGAAGGGTTATAAAATTTTGGAATTCACTTCCCATTGAGACCACTCAAACTATTCTTAGTTTGTACTTGACATCATCCCGGCCATGTTATCATTTGCAGCTTTGTATTTGGAGTATGTTTTCCTCCAACCTGGCCGCCGTTTCTTTGTCTTCTAAATCTCAATCTCAATTGATTGCAAACCACCAATAGGTCAATTTAAAAAAAAAAGTTATCTGAATTTCCTGAAATTGTCAATCGACAAAAAATTATGAATTGTATTATAACTACATGCTATCCGACTTTATATGTTGTTTAATTTTTTTTCAAAAACCAAAACGTTAGTGTCTTCTTGGCAAAGTTATTAGTAACTGATTTAGCCTCCTTAGTGTCATTTTTATGTGTTTTCAGCGGTAACACTCGGCTACATCTTGAATTAGTATTGCACAACAATGCGCAAAAAATCTACTCAATGCAAAACTGAGGAATCACTTTGCAGGGATCCCGCATGTTTGAACAAATAGGCATTGTGGGCACCACCATCTTGGATTTGATGACAAAAAAATGGTTGTATTTATTGTTCCGAAATAATAAATAATAATATTTAATACTTATATATAGGGCAAATTAACATACAGTGTTATGATCAAATGCGCTTTACATATTGCTATATCTAATATAAAGTAATAAAAATAAATAAATTATGAGAGCAATTTACAATTGATATAACGGATCAGTTCTAAAATTATACATTAAAAGCTTCTCTAAAATAGTGGGTCTTGAGCAATGACTTAAAAATACTAAAATTCTCCTGATTTCTTATTGAAACAGGAAGACTATTCCATACTTTTGCTGAGGCATTAGAAAATGCTCTATCTCCAGTGTCTTTTTTGACCTTGCAGTGTTGTCCTGTAATAATATTCCAGTATTTGATCTCAAGCTATAACGATGTATCTTTCCGATATTTACTAAATTACTTAGATATTCATGTATACATTTAAAAGCGAGCATTGCAATTTTAAAGTTAACTCTAAATTTAAGTGGTAGCCAGTAATTAAAGAAGGTGTGATATGATCGTGCTTTGGAACTGAGCAAACCAGGCGGGCTGCTGCATTCTGCACGCTCTGAAGCTTGTTGAGATGCGTAGCCGAAACACCAAACAATAAGCTGCTACAATAATCTATTCTTGACATAGCAACTGCCTGAACAATCATTTTTCTATCTTCAAAGCATAGAAATCTCTGTTCAAAAGCATAGAAAAACTTGTTCAAACGCGCGGGATTCATTTAAGTAAAAAAAATATATACAAATGACATCTAACCTGCCAGTTTCTTTACGGCAACCATCGTCCAACCTGGAATATCCATAATGCAATGGGCCTCACCCACACACACTTCCCCGAAAGCTCCTCGTCCGATCACCTTGCCAAGCTTGAGCCGATCATGAGGTAATTCAAATAGGCCATCCGTCAATCCTCTTGCAATTGCGTCTGATATTTCTTGAGGCACGTAAATAACATTGAATTCTCTCGTGTCGTCTTCGTCTTTCTCACAATCAGATGGCAAGACAACCCTAAGCCTAAAGTCAAAACCAGATAAAAATAGTCAGTTGCGTAGCAAGAAGAGGGCAGGGGAGGGGGCAGCTAGCTTCCCTCGGGCGCCAAATGTAGAGGGGCGCCAAAAACATTAGAAACAAGACGGCACTCAAAGACTGGATATACCTCCGCCAGCGGGTTATTGGAGATAACTATTGGAGCCATCCGGCGGACAAGGCCAGCTCACAAGACTTACACACACATGAATGAATAACATGCTTGAATTGTACTCGTACCAAAATTATGCAAAAAATGTTTGCAGAAAATAATCAAGCATTTCTTCTACACGACGAACTGTGGTCAGATTTTTATAAGGGACCGTTCATTATTTATCGGGGGGGGGGGGGGGGGATGGGTAAGAAATTGTCAAACTTTCTTTTTTTTTCTCAGGTACGCCCCAAGCAAAGTTCAAAAATTTGGTAGCCCCCCTGTTTTTATTTGACATAATTTCAGTGACCCCCCCCTCCCCCCTCAACCCTTCAAATCCTGACATTAATCTTAAAACTAACCCTACCTATAAAACCTCAAAATTCAACTCCATTAACCATAAACCTAACCTTAACCCTAAATATAACCTTAACCCCAACCTTAATTCCCACCCGACCCACACATTAAACCAATCCTTAATCTCAATCATAATTATTACCCTAACACCTTCAACCTCAAATTATAAACCATTCTCCACTACTATTCACCAACACGTACAATACACCAAGGATGGTAAGACACAACCAGGATCTAAATACCTGAGCCTTATGCTTTACTTTTACTTTACATTTTACAAAACACCACAAAATAATTCCAATTAAAGGCTTTTCTGAATGATTTTTCCCAATAAGAAATGTTTGTTTGTATAATAATGTTGATCATCAAAGACTCTTATCCTTGTTCAGTTAACACAAAAACTTCATGCCCCTCCTTAAGAACTTATAAATTATTTCAGGGTCCCCCCAAAAGGAGTAACAAAAATTTCAGGTCCCCCCATTTTCTCACCCATCCCCCCCCCCCCCCCCCCCTCCGATAAATAATGAACGGTCCCTAAATTTCTCATCCAAATTCCAACCTAATTCAACCAATGGGTTTGGTCCGTGGTCTATGACCAATCGTTCCCAAACTTTTATGAAAACCTGAGCAGTATTTTGTGAGATATCCTGGCGACAGATAGACAAACAGGGGTAAAAACATAACCTCCACGACGGAGGTAAATATCTATATATACATTTTGTAAAAACTACGCGAAAAGTAAGATGTAGAAAATTCACACCTACAACTTAACAAATGTTTTCGCAAACCAGTTAAAATGAAACCCAAAATAAAGTGCATCTCAAACATGTTGAAATACACTCTTAAAATGTGATTTGATGGAGGTTTGGCACATTAATAGCGCCCAGTTCCATTAAACCTGGATGACGGCGGTCCATTACCAGAAGTCCAAACGTCTTAAGCTTGTTGATAGATAACGTTATCATCGGTTCTATATGAGAGTATAAATATGGGACCTTTCTTTACAACGATCACCCCTGATAAAGACACTGGATCTCAGTGTCAAAACGTTAGACCTAGTTTCTAAGCTTTTCATTTCCGCCGTGAGCTTGGCCGCGTAGTCGGTTTGGGTTCTTGGGAAGACTGGGGAGAGGCTGGAAACGAGAAGGCATAGCAACATTCGCAAAAGGTCCTGCCCAGAATCCTTCTGGCCCTTCGAGTGTCCCTGGGATCTAGCGTAGCGACAGTATATTATAGTAAAAAGCATAAGGATGTCTGCAAAGATTTTACCAAAGATCTTGGCGATCGAAAGAAGGAAATTATAGAATATATTCCAATTGGAGCTCGAAATGAAAATTTAACTGTTTAACTTTCAACTTTTGGTGGTTGCAGAAGGAAAGTTAGTGATAAGAAAGCTAGGCCAGTGAACCGTCGTCGATCCGAGGTGAGATAGAGCTTGTATTAAAATAGTAAGTGTCGGGAAACACTTAGGACGTCATAACATCACAATTCTTCCTCAATAAACAACTGAGCTGTAAAGTGAAAGTGTTTACGAATGTTGCTAGGCCTTCCCTAGCGGATCCGTTCGGATCACTTCCGAAACGTGTCAACCGAGGAAAGCCTAGAAGCTAGGCTAGTAAATACCGTTTCAGAGTCCCAAAAGGGGGGGGGGGGGGGCACGTAACGTGGAACGTCAGGGAGGGAGGCGCAAAATTCGAACAACCGTTCCTGTTGCACCGGAACTTTCACTGTCCCAGTCTGATATAGTTTGTCGTCCGGCTTTCTTGTCTTAATGACGGGGAAATGGACGGACGAATTGAAGACAGATAACTTGTCGTTTACCAGATTTTAAAACTCCTGACAACTGACGAGTTTCTCGTCTACTAATATAATTCGACTGAATTATTGCCGAGCAAAATGCAATTTTAAAAACCTGTGTCATCAGTCCGGTTCTTATAGGTATCGGTCAGCGACCTTCACCATTAGCAAAAGGACCCATAAATGCCGCCATTTTGAAATGGTTTTGGGGACATTTTCCTAACTCAAAGGTAATAGGAGCACGCAGTCCGGTTATATATAGAGGTGAGTGACCAAAGAGCACTAGAGACCAACCTCGTTCCCAGGGCCTTTTTGAAATGGAGGGCGGGAAAAGGCCCTGGCATCGGCTGGTCACAAATACACGCCATCAGGCGCCATCTTGTTAGGTCTTAGCCGCGAAATTGACCAATCACAGGGCAGCTTTTTGCTAACCGTGTCTTATGAGATTAAAAAAAGGCATGGGACCAAATTTACAAAAAAAAAGAGCTGAGAGTTGACAAACATTTTGAAAGCCAAAAACCCTTGTCGGTAAGCAAAAAGTGCAACTAAACCAAACATATTTACATGTTTCTCTTTAAAGGATAATTCTGAATGGTTTTATGTTGTATTTGTATGTTTCTTGAGTTTCTTTGTGTTCGGGAAGATGTTTTAACTGTCCATTTTGATTGAGCTTGCTTCATTCGACAACAAACACGGCAAAGAAAAAAGCTTGGAATTTTCCACGGAATCTTTGTTCATAATTTACATGTATTTGAATGTCTTTGAACTTTTTACTTTAAAAAAGAATTACATTTCTGTGTAAACGTCTTTCTCAAAGCATTTTTTTGCTTCAAAAGAGTTATCGGCGTGAGTCGCCAACACTTCGGGCTACTTTACGTCATCGGAAGACCTAACAAGATGGCGCCGTTCAATTGGGGACACTTCATGTAATACAAAAGTATCGAGGACCCGCAGTCCAGTTATATAGAGGTCAGTGGGTTCACTAGAGACTAGAGTAGACAGAGATTGCAACAACCTTAGTCTATAATAGAAAACTTGACTAGTTTACACTTTAAAGTGCCTATGAAACGAAAATTAAGGTTATCTTATTAAGAACACTTAAAATGATAGAGTAACATATTTTGCAGTTTTTCGTTTCTTTGCTTCGTTCTTGAGATATTTCAGTTTGTTTGATGTAAATGTCGCTTGTTGCGACGTCACACGTGCATAATGAGTTATCGAAAAACGTTATATATCTTTGCTATTGTCAAATATAATCACTTAAAAATCTACCTGTTTAGTGTTCTGGGCGAAACACACGCACATGCTTCCCTTAAATTATTTTGGTTTGATAATAGCAAAGATATATAACTTTTTTCAACAAGTCATTATGCACATGTGATGTTAAAATGTTTAATTTGCATATCAAACAAACTGAAATATCTCAAGAGCGAAGCAAGGAAACGAAAAACTTCAAAAGATGTTACTCTATCATTTTAAGGTGGCTCCCTACGGTAATTTCAATGGGGACTGGTGACTAGAAATAGTATCGCTACGCATGCGTAAATAGCGATCTTGTCGTTTCGAAATTCTATGACCGCGTCGACATGGATGTTAGACTTGTAGACGTTTTCTTCGGTGAATTTTGGTAAAATTTTGTAAATAAGTAGTTTATAAAAAGTTCTAAAGTATATATAATTTTAAAAAAAATTCATAAGACAGAACTTTTTTTAAATCGATAATCTTTATAGCGAAAAATCTGTCCCTATAACCTACCGTCATTTTTTTGCATGGATATTCTGTACATCAATATCTATCATCTCAGCAATTTTTAAGAAAATTCACCGAAGCAAACGGAAAAGAGATGCAGCTTCAATTATGCAATATTTGAAAGTATACCAAAATTCCAACGTCATTATTACTATGGTAACAGCAAATAATTGATCTTTTTAATAAATATTTTATATGTGCAATAGTTCTGCTATAGTAAGGTCTACTTAGTATTTATGTAACAAATGTTTTAAACTTTAGATAACGAGCGTATGAATTAGCGCGCATTTATTTAAACTATAGGGAGCTACCTTAAGTGTTCTTTCAAATAAGACAGACTTAATTTTCGTTTCACAGGTACTTTAAACCAGAGTAGCACTATACACCATGGCTTATCCTTCACCTGGTTGCTCACAAAAACGTTTGCTATCTCTAAATTCTTACGACTCAATCAATAATAAATAAGTAATAAATAAATAAATAAATAAATAAATAAATAAATAAATAAATAAATAAATAAATATATACATAAATAAATAAATACATAAATAAGTAAATAAATAAATAAATAAATAAATAAATAAATAAATAAATAAATAAATAAATAAATAAATAAATAAATAAATACATAAATAAATAAATACATAAATACGTAAATACGTAAATACGTAAATAAGTAAATAAGTAAATAAGTAAATAAGTAAATAAGTAAATAAGTAAATAAGTAAATAATAAATAATAAATAAGTAAATAAGTAAATAAATAAATAAATAAATAAATAAATAAATAAATAAATAAATAAATAAATAAATAAATAAATAAATAAATAAATAAATAAATAAATAAATAAATAAATAAATAAATAAATAAATAAATAAATAAATAAATAAATAAATGAATGAATGAACGAATAAACGAATAAAGGAAATAAACGAATAAACGAATGGCCGAATGGCCGAACGAACGAATGGCCGAATGGCCGAACGAACGGCCGAACGAACGAACGAACGAACGAACGAACGAACGAACGAACGAACGAACGAACGAACGAACGAACGAACGAACGAACGAACGAACGAACGAACGAACGAACGAACGAACGAACGAACGAACGAACGAACGAACGAACGAACGAATAAATAAATAAAGTATTTTTGGGATATCGATACTTACGGTTGCAGGTCATTGTAAGGATTTCTCAGCGTAAAATTCCCAGAAGCAGCGTTGTACGTAATGGAATCCATTACACTTTCCAGTGTGTTTAGCCGTTTCTTTTGGAAATGGCGCATCCAAAAAATAATGCAAATGGCTATTATGATTATTATGACCAACGGAGTGACAACAGCTGCAACTATCTTTCCGGTATTGTTAGGGTTCTCCAGTTTTACTATAGAAGAACAACGAAGTCAAAGAAAAAAATGTCAAAGTTCAAATTTAAAGTGCCTATGAAGCGAAAATTATTATTGTCTTAAATGAAAGAACTCTTAAAACTACAACGTGACATCTTTTGCAGATCTTCGTTTCCGTGCTTCGTTGTTGAGATATTTCAGTTTCTTTGATGAATAAGTTCTAAACTTTGCTATTGTCAAACGAAATCACTTCGAAGCCGATCCTGTGCGTCTATTTCGCATACAGCATTAGACAATCAGATTTTTAATTGATTTCGTTTGATAATAGCAAAGATACCGAACCTTCTCTGATAATCATTATACACGTGTGACGTCAAAGTGTTTAATTTGCATATCAAAAAAATTGAAATATCTCAACCTCAAATCAGCTCAAATAATAACTAAACATTGTTTATCATGTTAACATGGATTAAGTAAGCAAGAACTTCATTCCTACCAAAGGTGATCTTTTTAAAGACCTATCTTCCGATAATTCTACAAGAAACAATATTTACTATGCGCAAACGATTGTGGTTAAATGTACAGAGGGTCCCCCATACTTTTCGCGTGAAGCGTGATTGGGTTTTTTTACTTACCCGTGAAACGTGATCGATGATTTTTTTAATCCGTGATTCGTGATCGTAAGGTTTCAAATCTTTTTACGTGCACATGAAAGTAACTTTTGATATAACCGTGACCCGTAAATGAAGCTAGAATTAAACGTGATTCGTGAATCGTCTGTTTTGCGTGAACAGTTTTTTTTTAGGATTTATGGAATTTCTGTTGTTTGTCTTGTCTGTCTTCGAACAGTTGAACACCAGAATAGCATGTACTTGATATTTTACGTTAGCTATTTACAGATTATTTTGACTATTTTACTGTGACTAACTCCAGACGATTGTACTCGTCAAACGGAGACCTTCAGGCTTCAGAGTGTTGAGATAAAGATAATAAAAAGCGACGCCAAGCGCAATTTTGCATGATCGCAGTGTTTACAGACCTTTACAATGGACTGAAAAGATAGAAAGAATTCTTTCAAACTTGCTGCATCCTTATGAGATTGAAGAGAAAGACTTCGAGAATGGAAATATTGTTAATCAGTCAGATCATGCGAAATATTAATCCGTGAATTTCTTTTGTATTTTTACGTGAATCGTGATTGCCTCGATTTTTGTGTGAACGTGAAAGAATTTTTTGCGATATTTCGTGACTCGTCAAAAGACTAAATATTTTTACGTAAATGCATTTTGTGAAGGGGTATAGGGGACCTCTGTACAAGTCGCCATCTTTTTCGGTACGGTCAATTGCAATTGACGGTTCCAAAAAGATAGCAGCTGTTGCCTGTACATTTAGGAAGAGTAAAGCAAAGTAAAACATTAAAATACGCTTATCAAAACGTTGGGTCATGAACAGTAACTTTTTAAGCTACGTTAAAAAAACTTTAAAACCAGAGTAGCGATAAACTATGACTGTAGTCTAGATATTTCAATAATTATTTACTGATTCAACGTACTCTTCTTCGAACACCCTTCCGCATCTGGGTAGATCTCACAGAATGCTATAACGATAAAGAAGAAATAACTATAGCTTAGTTTAAAGCCATGTATATAAGGCAATTGTAAACAAAATAAGGCGAGAACAGAGTAAGAAAAAAAG
This sequence comes from Corallium rubrum, assembly GCA_964035015.1. Taxonomy (NCBI): domain Eukaryota; kingdom Metazoa; phylum Cnidaria; class Anthozoa; order Scleralcyonacea; family Coralliidae; genus Corallium; species Corallium rubrum. The sequence goes on from OZ035998.1 coordinate 31,111,915, forward strand.
CTTCGGGTGCGCGAGTACTCACCCTTGAGGAAGGTTTACTAACGAGGAAGGTTCAACAGGTAAAACACTTTTACCGTAACTCTCATAAAACAATTTAGAGTGTGAGAAATTACAGTCCAAAATTGTCAACTACATACTCCAAAGCTTTGTAAAGATATTTTTTACTACCAAAGGTATATAAATAGGCATAATAAAGTTAGTGACAGACAGGGACGTAGCCCCTTTTGATATAAAACAACAGACATGTAACTACAAATCTGATACAATATGAATTGTGTCAGGAAATAAACTGTAAACAGCGTATTCAATCTACTGAGTGTATGCATTTTGAGTATCTATGTGACGTTTGCGTGTTTTGAGTATTTTATATGACGTTTTTTAACCTTTAGAGTCTGTAAAATCTTCCTCCAAAAGCCAGGAAATGGCATTTCAGCGACTCTCGATTTCAAAATTTCCCGGAGGAGCATGCCCCTGGACCCCCCTAAAAATTTTGATTTCGGCTTCCCCCTTTCAAATCCTGGCTACGTCCCTGTTGACAGGCAGAGTGTTGAGGAGAAAGCTATTGTTTTACAGTAAAACATTGTCTATAACCAACATATGCGTATAGCACTGTCGTCAGTCACGGTGAGACACCTAAGATCTGTGGTCAGTAAATATTCACCGATAGTCACCTCGACTTCGGTGACTAATTGTTAAATAGATCACTCGACGCGAGTGGCAAATTCTCCCCGTGCACTATTTCGTGCTCGGTGCGGCGCACTAGCTCTTATGACTGCATATGAGACTGTTTGAGTACAAGAACGAGACCAAATATTAACTTGTGAATTGACAGCTTACCTCGACATGAAGTTTCGTTCACCCTCACAAATTCCCCTGTGCAATTACAGTGAAAACTTCCAGTGGGTCCCCCTAGATAACACGTTTCATTCTGGGCACAAGGATCAGGAGTACAAGGCGTGGAGTCTGAAAAGATAGATTATGTTTTAAAGTGCCTATGAATAAGTTTCTTGAGATTGTATTTGCAAGAACACCTAAGATAATGAACACCTAAGATAATGAACAATGACTTTTGCATATCTTTGAAATCTTATCCCATTCTTCTTGAGTTATTGGCTATGCAATTTGAACAATGACGTTGTATGGAGAAAACGGAAAATCAGTCACATCTTTGGACTGGTTTGATTAAACTGAATCAAACGTTGGGAATTTTCCTTAGGGTATGGTTTGATTACATCTGCAATGTGTGGTTTGTGGAGTTAAACCAATCCAAAGCTATGACTGATTTTCCTTTTTCTCCTACATACAACGTGTGATGTCATTGCTCAAATTGCATAGCCGATAACTCAAGAATGGGATAAGATTTGAAAGGCATGTAAAAGCCATTTTTCATTATCGTAGGTATTCTTCCAAATAAAATCTTAAAAAACTAAAGTGAAATTTCGTTTCTTTCATAGGCACTTCAAGTAATGATTGAAACATGAGCAGCAGTGTTTTGTTAGATATAAAACACGAGGGCAGGCGATACTCTCTCTCTCTCTCTCTCTCTCTCTCTCTCTCTCTCTCTCTCTCTCTCTCTCTCTCTCTCTCTCTCTCTCTCTATATATATATATATATATATAAGGTGTACTCTACGCACGCTCTGATTGGCTGGGCTCCGTGCATTTATAAGAGAACAAAGATCATGAATGACGTAAAATAGCGTAGAATGGCGTCAGCTGGGAGGAAAAGCCCGCCAAATTCCTAAACCACCTCACTTTTAGTTTGATTTTTCCTCTTCTTATTTTATAAAACAAATAATAAAACATACCGCTCCTGTGCATATGCATGTACTCTTATAAAGGCACGTTTGACGTCATTTGAACACAAAAGAAGTGTAAAGGCACTCGACTATCGCCTCGTGCCTCTACTCAACTTCTTTCGTGTTCAAATGACGTCAAACGTGGCTTTATAAGAGTACATATGCACCAGGTTAGCTCACTTACACTTACACATGTACGAATGAAGAAAATGCATTATTTTCTTCTACATGGGGAATCTTGTGGTCAGATTTTCAATAATTTCTCATCCAAATTCCAATTAAATTCAACTAAAATTGAAAGGGTTGGTCCTTGGTCTATGATCAATCTTTCATCAAACTTTTAATAAAAACTGTGCAGTACTTTGTGAGATATCCTGGCGACAAACAGACAGACAAACAAACAAACAAACAAACGAACGAACGAACGAACGAACGAACGAACGAACGAACGAACGAACGAACGAACGAACGAACGAACGAACGAACGAACGAACGAACGAACGAACGAACGAACAAACAAACAAACAAACAAACAAACAAAGGTGAAAACGTAACCTCCTGGCAGAGGTAACTATTATGTAACCGTCCTTTAAAGTGCGTATATAAACTCAAATAAGATATTACTGATATGGATTCTATATAACGTGAATAGTTGAATGCCAAGATATGTTTTAATTTGAACTTTTATTTGTTGTCATATTGAGGTTTGTATTTCCAAAATGGTGATGACCATGACGTCTATGTAGGCATTTGTGTGTGTTTTTCTTTTTTTATGATAAACCGCTTAAAGGTTTTAATGAAAAAATGATAAAATACCAAATATAACATTCAAGTATCATTAACATGTGAATTGGGTAATATTTCTGCTGTAACGGAACACTACTTATGCAAATTATGCCTACATAGACGTCATCCTCATTACCATTTTGAAGAATACAAACCTCAATATAACAACAAATAAAAATTTTGGCATTCAACTATACACATTAAATAGAATCCATATGCAGTAATATCATATTTGGGTTTAAGCACTTTAAAACCTAGCAAGTTGGCGCCAGTCAATTGGGGGAAATATTTGCAATACAAAAGTATCGGTGACCCGCAGTCCAGTTATGTATACTGTAGGTCAATGTGTTTAGGTCTGATATAGTACTTTCCGTGTAAACGTAGTCAAAGAAAGTCTAATGACTAATTCATTTGGTCACACAGCTCTGCTTACCTTTACAAAAGCCGTCAACTAGCACATACCCATCCACACAAGGACATTCGATCTCACGAAGATATCCATCTCTTCTACAAAAACTATGTTCAGGACAAGTCTTGTAACGGCAAGGAGAAGGAACTGCACGCAACGAAAAAGATTAAAACTTATACTCATATAAAAATAAGAACTGCCATATATTAATCTTAAAGTGCCCCTAACCTCGACAATTTTTATTGTCTCATTTGGAAGAACTTTTAAAGTGATAAAGTAACTTCTTTGGAAGATTTTCGCTTTGTTTTTGAGATATTTCATTTTGTTTGATATGCAAATGTCCGGAATCTACGTCAGACATGTATAATGACTTATCGAAGAAGTTGGCGTATCTCTTTCATTCTCGAACGAAATCTTTTAAAATCGATAAGTTTGGTGTTGTCAGAGAAACACGCACACATGTTATTCATACTTTAGTGTTTTTATTTGATGAACGCAAATATATAACATTCTCTGATAAGTCATTATGCATGTGTGACGTAGATTCCGGACCTTTGCATATCAAACAAAATGAAATATCTCAAAAACAAAAGCGAAAAAGCGAAAATCTTCCATTCCTTACTTTATCATTTTAAAAGTTCTTCCAAATAAGACAATAAAAAATGTCGAGGTTAGGGGCACTTTAATAGAAAGTCTTCTGTGTACCATCTTTAATTAAATTGACACGTAGAAATGTCGACAAAAAAATCGATATCAGTAATGCGTTACATATAATATATTAGTGGTTGACCGTCAATAAACTGTTTATATAGATTGTATTACCTTTGGATTATATGTTCATGAGGTGAGGTAGTGAGGTGAAATGAGGTGATGTCAGGTGAAGTAAAATGAAGTGAAGTATTACAATAAAGTGATGAGATAAGGTCAGGTGAAATGAAGAGAAGTGAAGTGAAGTGAAGTGAAGTGACGTGACGTGACGTGACGTGAAGTGAAGTGAAGTGAAGTGAAGTGAAGTGAAGTGAAGTGAAGTGAAGTGAAGTGAAGTGAAGTGAAGTGAAGTGAAGTGAAGTGAAGTGAAGTGAAGTGAAGTGAAGTGAAGTGAAGTGAAGTGAAGTGAAGTGAAGTGAAGTAAAATAAGGTAAGGTAAAGTAAAGTGTGGTGAGGTGAAGTAAGATGAGGTAAAGCGACATGAGATGAGGTGAGGTTATAGGTAAGGTAAAGTGAGGCGATATAAGGTGAGGCTAGGGGGGAAGACGTAAGGTGAGGCAACGGGACGTGAGGTGAGCTAAAGTAAGGTGAGGCGAGGGGAGGTGAGGTGAGGTAATGTAAGGTGAGGTTGGGAGGAAAGACGTGAGGGGAGAGGAGGGGAGGTAAAATCAGGGAAGAATAAAGTGAGGTTGGTAAAGCAAGAGAAAACAAATCACTGCAAGGAATGCAAGGAACGAGTATAGGTCAGGTCAGGTCAGGTCAGGTCAGGTCAGGTCAGGTCAGGTCAGGTCAAGATAAGATGGAGTTGGCCAAACAGGAAAGAACAGAATACGATTGACCAATCACGACAGTAAAGGGCGGGACATAGCTGACCACGACACGACACGACACGACACGACACGACACGACACGACACGACACGACACGACACGACACGACACGACACGACGAGACGAGACGAGGACGGGACGAGACGAGAGAATAAGCAGGAAGGATATTTCAAGGATATAAATATATGGAAAATTCAAAGGTATAACTATAAGGATATTTTTCAGAGATATAATATTTCAAGGACATCAGATTTAAGATTTCAAACTTTCCTTATTAGCTGTAGACATTAAACAGACATTAGACATTAATATAACAATAATTATAATAATTTTCTGGTGTATTTTGCGGGCTAAAATGGAGAATTCGGCGCTGATCTGAGCCTATGGAATTGTAACTTTGTCCTGGACTATAGTGCGATGTGTAATTTGTTTAATCGAAAGCTAATATTTGTATAGTTAATAGCATGGTTTCGAGTGCAATTTGGAAAAAACATGCACGAGTGAGTTTTTCAAAGACTATCAAAATTGCACGAGTCCCAAGGACGAGTGCCATTTGAGGTCTTTGAAAAACTCACACGAGTGCGTGTTTTCTCAAAATTGCACTTGAAACCATGCTATTACTTATTAACAATATACATGAAAATGTTAGACAAAATGTTCTTCCAGCTACGAAGTTACATACCACTCATTGCTCCACTTCTCGAAGCTTTAATGGTTGAAAACGGCTTCATTTTCTTCACTAAATATGTCAAACGTTTTACTCATACCATCTAACCTCTTCTAGTCTTCTTGCAGGGACTTTTATGACAATATTAAAGCAAAATTCACTCTGTATTTCTTCGAAATGTTCTTCGACAACTTTACGTTTTGGATTTTCTCGTGAAGGAAAAACCATCCTTCAAAATCCGCATAGGCATTTCATTGGCTTTCTGGTAGTTTCCGGTTGTTTATTAGCCAATCAGAATGCTTAATACTCATTGAAATTTGCACTATATTTCATTTTTCTGCACTGTATTACACCTTTTCTGCACTGTATTACATTGAAATAGCACTCCTCTCGACCAATCAGGATGCAGTAATTTTGTTATGTATATTATTATGAAAAGCATAGCTTAAAACTTCACGAAATTTACGAAGAATATTGTTTTGATTATGTTCTTGCTGCCTATACAAACAAATAAGCGCGAAAATCAGTGTAAAGCGTATGAGAGCGTAGGGAGAGTAAGGTCCGTAAAAGAAATTTAAGATTGTAAACAAAAGCTCAAAATTTGTATAATGTCTGAAGCGACTGCCCGAATTAGTTTACTAATTGAAAGCTAATATTTTACTTGCTATAGCTCAGAGCTTTACAAAATTTACGAAGAATGGTATTATGAATATGTTCTTGCTGGTCGTGTAAGTAAATATTTGCG
>OZ035998.1:31120357-31242857 GCA_964035015.1 Corallium rubrum
TTACTTACTTACTTACTAAATTACTTACTTAAATTACTTACTTAAATTACTTACTTAAATTACTTACTTAAATTACTTACTTAAATTACTTACTTACTTAAATTACTTACCAAGTAAGTAAGTAAGTAAGTAAGTAAGTAAGTAAGCAAGCGCAAGCAAGTAAGCAAGTAGTAAGTAGTAGTAGTAGTAGTAGTAGTAGTAGTAGTAGTAGTAGTAGTAGTAGTAGTAGTAGTAGTAAGTAAGTAAGTAAGTAACCTGACGGATAAGCAAACGAAATAATGAACCCAAACACGCTGACAATAAGCTATTATAATTCATAATAATAAGCCATTATAAACACTTACGTATTCCTTTGAATCGACATAATACGGATTCCAAAACTTTATATTTCCATCAATAATAAAGTTAATATGTACAGCATAATATTTAACTTTGGTGTCATTCCACTTTTCGTCACTCCAGTTTAGAATTACGGACGACGTGTTTTCCGACGTCTGAGTAGAATTTAAACGAAAGAATTTGTTTCCATATTCCTCAACAACGTCTGTTTAAGAGAACAGGGATGTGTTTAAGGTCTTCGTTAAGGTTTACAGAGTTATTTTGGTAAAGCGCTCTCAATTCGTCAGAATTTATGCCACAAAAATAAAATAAATATCGTTAGAAAGCAATTAATTTATATAATACAATGCTGTCTTTAATGTTGCGATAAACATAAACCAGTAAAAGTTGTGAATTTTTTAAGTTAAACCAGAGGGCTTCACTCGGGCCGACTTAAGTACAAAGCGTTTTATTTTGTTCAGAATGGGGTTTTTTGTAGTTCGATTCCAAGATAAACTTCCAGCAAAACGGTGTCAGCACTTTGTCGAGTTTTGCTGATTTTATTGACGACCAAAGTTGAAAATGCTGTTTTTCGACCAACATTCGGACAAAATTAAGTAATAAAATCGAAAACAGGTAATAAATGGAAAAAAAACTAAAACAGTTTTACTGGAAATTTATCTCGGAATCAAACTGCGAAAAAAAGATCTGAACAAAATAAAACGCTTTATTCTTATAGTAAAGTCCTCTGGTTTTACCTAAAAAAATTCACAAGTATTATTGGTTTGTTTTTATCGCAAAATGAAAGATAACATTGTATTCTACAAATTAGTAGCTTTCTAACAATATGTACTTTATTTTGCGGCATACAGTAAACTCTGACGAATTGAGAGCACTTTACAGACATGACTCTGCAAACCTGAACGAAGACCTTAAATAACTCTCCAAAATTTTCCAAAAAAAAAAAATTGGTCTTTACTAATAGTATATTTTAACGCCAGACGATTTTATTGAGCTCTAGGCTTGATCTTTACTAATAGTATATTTTAACGTCAGACGATTTTATTGAGCTCTAGATAGACCTTCGGATGAGTTAAAGTTTACGGTGAACATCTAATTTACCAACTTAGTGTGTGAGTTAAAGTGCCTATGAAGCTACAATTAAGTTTATCTTATTTGAAAGAACACTTACATTATAGAGTAACATCATTTCCAGTTTTTTGTTTCCTTGCTTTGTTCTTGAGATATTTTAGTTTATCTGATATGCAAATTAAACATTTTGATGTGGTAGGGGCATAATGAGCTATCGGAGAAGGTTAGATATCTTTTCTATTATCACACCAAATTAATTTGAATGAAGCATGTGGAGGTGTTTCGCCCACATCACTAAACATGTAGATCTTCAAGTGATTATCATATATTTGATAATGGAAAAGATTTATAACTTTTTCGATAACTCATTATGCACATGTGATGTCAAAATGCGCCGGGCTTAAAGTGCCTATCTCAGGGTTGGGGATTTTACATATTTAGGATATTTGGAACATTTTAAGACGATTTGTAATATATCTTGTCAGACGAAAATTTCATCTTCATGGGCTTTTTCGCTGGTAAAGGTTCCGGAAGTGATGTCATTTTGACGTCAAAGCAGGAATATGTGTATATTAAACCCTATTTCTAAATCCCTGCTTTGACATCACTTCCGGAACCTTTAACAGCGAAAAAGCCCATGAAGATGAAATTTTCGTCTGACAAGATATATTACAAATCGTCTTAAAATGTTCCAAATATCCTAAATATGTAAAATCCCCAACCCTGAGATAGGCACTTTAAGCTCTCTAATGTTATTTGCACGTCTGGAGGTTCCAAACGATACAAAACCCTTGATAAAAATAAATTGACGAGTAAATTAACCATTTACCCGGCAGTGTTGCCATTTGGCAACTCAGACATTTTACTCTGTCTAGCGCCAGACGATTTTAATCGTCAATTGGAGGCGTCCTGGTAACCTGCCGGGTATGTGGCCCTGATAATATCACACCGCGTGTATTAAAGGAATTTGCTCATGAGTTTGCGGAACCTGCTGCAACTATTTTTAATACATCCCTAACTTCTGGAACATTTCCCGTTGTTTGGAAAGACTCTTGCATCTCCCCAATTCCAAAAGTGTCGCAACCGACTTGGGAAGGAGAAACCAGACCAATTTCTCTTACTTCCTGCCTATCTAAAGTCCTAGAAGATGCTGTAGTACAATGGATGATGGCAGATGTCGTGAACAATATTGACTTACAGCAATTCGGCTGTCTAAAAGGATCATCAACAGCATATTGTCTTCTCGACATGATACACAATTGGTTATTCCATTTAGATTCCCCTGATAAGCATATCCGCCTACTTTTTTCAGATTACACCAAAGTTTTCGACCGTATTGGACATAATGTTCTTATTAACAAGCTTATTGATATCGGAGTAAGGCGGTCTTTGATTCCATGGATCATAAGCTTCTTATCCAACCGTAGACACTGTCTAAAACTTGGTAACGTTACCTCGGATTGGCTGACTGAAGCGGCTGGAGTACCGCAAGGAACAAAATTGGGGCCAATCTTATTTTTGATTGTGATTAACGATTTGAAGATCTCATCTCCAAGGAATACTGGTATTTGGAAATTCATGGATGATGTCTCCATCTCTGAGTCCCTGTCAAGGAACAATGAATCCCATATGCAGATCTACCTTGATGAGGTCAAAACATGGGCTGACAACAACCTGATGAGACTAAATGCAAAGAAATGCAAAGAAATGCATGTCTGTTTGACTGTTTCCTTAAAGAGCGACCCACTTCATCGCGCCTTAACTTGGAGGGACATGCATCCTCTGGAAATCGCTTCCCATTATAAAGTTCTTGGCTTGTTCATACAAGATAACCTTAAGTGGAACGAACATATTGCTATGATCGTAAAAAAAGCCTCTAAACGTCTCCATATTCTTAGAGTTCTTAAACGGAGTGGAATCCCACCTCACGAACTGATCCTTATTTACCATGCTCTCATTCGGTTCGTATTGGAGTATTGCTGTATTGTTTGGCAAAATAGTTTACCAGCATACCTTGCTGATTCAATTGAAAGAGTCCAGAAAATAGCACTGAACTTAATCCTTCCTGGCATGTCTTACCGAGAGGCACTGAGTGAGCTCCATTGTCCTCGTTTAGATGAGACGCGATGCGCTATGTGAGAAAACGATCAAAAAGATAACTGATGGTAGCCGGCTGTCCGTCTCTTACCTCAAACTAGAGAAAACGTGAATTATAATTTACGTAATTCTAACAATTGCTCGTTGTTCAAATGTAGAACTGATCGTTGTAAGAAAAGCTTTTTTCCAAGTATTATTCGCGTTTTAAATACATGTATGTCGTTGTGACTCTTTTTTGAACTTTTAAATTATGATCATATATACTTGTCTTACATAATTAAATTTTTATTGTAAATATAGTATTACCCATTTTGTAAATTTGCAACCTTTGCAGTTATTTGTAAGCACATTGTAATTCATTTTTTTTGCGATGATGTGCCATTAAACCTTAATTATTATTATTAATTATTATTATTATATGTTAAAAGAGACGCGAACTTCAGACAAATCAATCTGACTTAATTTTATATACCAACGTTTTGCCCGTCCAACTAATCAAATTCATAAGGCTTAAATAAGCAATACGTAAATAAATCAGTCAATATAATATATAGCTATTCGTATTGCAATGTAAAAAATGTTCTCAAAAAATATGATCAGATAATCCGAATCTAATTAAAAATAAAAACAATTAGTTTAAACAAAAATTGGCTAGTAAATGTATCTATATCTTCAAACAAAGACAGAATGACTCTTTGACTTTCAAAGAAATAGAAATTATATTTTTAAAAAGATGCAAAAGTGCCCCCCCCCCCCCCCCCCCCCCCCAAAAAAAAAAAAGCAACAAAAAAACCCACAAAAAACCCCACAAAAACAAACAAACAAACAAACAAACAAACAAACAAAACAAAACAAAACAAAACAAAACAAAACAAAACAAAACAAAGCAAAACAAAACAAAACAAAACAAAACAAAACAAAACAAAACAAAACAAAACAAAACAAAACAAAACAAAACAAAACAAAACAAAACAAAACAAAACAAAACAAAACAAAACAAAACAAAAAAAACAAAACAAAACAAAACAAAACAAAACAAAACAAAACAAAACAAAACAAAACAAAACAAAACAAAACAAAACAAAACAAAACAAAACAAAACAAAACAAAACAAAACAAAACAAAACAAAACAAAACAAACACTTACAATTACACCCACAAATCTTCTTTGGCGACTTGATGCACGCTACAATAAAGATATAGAGTAAATAACTTTCTCAAACTCATTAAGCCAAAAAACTCAATCAACTGCATTGAGCCAAAACAAACTTACTGTAACTACTAAAAAAATATAAGATAAATTTAATAAATAAATTTAAACAAAATAACAGTTATTATAATACAGTTTATCGTTTAAGAGATGAATGTATTGACTGACCATCCTACATGTTTACTTTTTAAAATAATAAACTATTAACGTTCAACTTTGTTTTCTAAAAGTGATGCAATTTTTTTCTTGCTCAAACTTGATGTAGGAAGTCAAATGTTTCAGTCAAAGTCAAATGGTCGGCCCCTAAGTAGACTGGAACGATAACTCGCTTGCACGTTTTGAAGCCAAAAATGGCGGACATGGGGACCGCCATGCACGTCACCCCCAGTCCCTTTTACTGTATAGCCGAGAAAAAATGAAGCTGAATTTAGTGAAATGGGTTGCAAAAACAGCTTGAAATCAACTGAAGAAAAACTAAACTTGTTAACCACTTTTAGGCTTAAATCAAATTCCAATATACCGTAGCGTATAGGTGAACACTGACATGACGAGTAAAAACAAGAAAAACAGTAAAATTATAAGATCTCAAATGAAAGTCAACAATACGCAACCAAAATTGCGAGTTTTCAGTTTTTCATTGTGCACTTTATAGGTTCCGTTGACGTGCAGTGGCTACCCCCAGCGGCCGTAACTTTCACTTCACCCAATCATTATGGGGTTAGCGTTCCAGTTTATTTAGGTTCAATGATCATGACCACTGATCTCTATATAAACTGGATGGGCCATGGGTCGAATTTCGCGTGTCAGTTGTATGATGACGTGACCACTATATACCCAAGATAGCTTTCGAAGATTTAAAACAGACAAAAAGAGTTACTTAAAGAAGATTTAAACGAATGTAAGGACACAAGAAGTACTCAATAAGGTTTAAGACGCTAATTTCTTGCATTTGTTTTATCACTGAGCTGTAAAACGTTTAAATTTCGTTGTTTTTCTTCAGTGCCGACAACAAAGAAACTTCACGATAATATAAACTGAAAAACAGACTATAAAATCTACTAAGAATTTTTAAATTTTACCTTTTATAGTAATATTAATGCCTTAACAATATCTCGCGTCGTGTACTTGCCATCTTTTGACTGTATTTGTTGTTAAACAGTGAAAACTAAACGAACCGGCATCTGTTGTTTGCTCTACGGCTTTTGCGACTCCTCCGGCACAGAGTACTTAATATTCTTCCCCCCGGATAATCTGACCGTGCTGACGTCAAGATTGCTTATGCTAGTCAACTTTGGGATTATGTTGCACTACGTAAGATTGCGGCGACTGGCACGAAATGTTTGACTGCTGGCCATATATAGGGAATGGCCTATCCAGTTTATTTAGAGATCCGCAGTGGTTACAACCGTACAACGTTTTAAATTATACAATTATTTTGAAAATAACCAAGGTGCCCCTTTTTGGCGGTGTCAATCCAGCCAAGCGGTCGCTTTCAAACTTTCAGGATTGTGTAAAATCTTCTCCCAAAATGCAGGAAATGCCATTTTAGAGACTCTAGATCCCTAGATTTCAAAATTTTCCGGGGGAGCATGCCCCGCGGACCCCCCAAGAAGTTTCGCTCCTCCCCTTTCAAAATCCTGGCTACGTTCCTGGCGGCAACAATCTGAAAACTTTTTGTTACAAGCAGGCAACCAGCATAGAAATGTAGTTTAGACATTGATCAAGATGACTAGGCCGGTTGCCTTCCGTGTATCACAAGATAGTACTGTTGAACAGTTGAGTTAAATGTCCAAGGGTATTATGAGCAATACTATATAGCTACTATAGTACAAAAGCTCAGCTTTATAACAGTAGATAGATGGCGGTATCGGCAAATTACCAAAATAAAACGAAGTAATTTACGAATATGAGACTTTCCTGTAGCTACCAGATCTAATAAATTTCTGATTCTTGCCAAGCTTACTTTTTGTGGCCTATCTTCGAAGTATTATATTTAGGTGTATTCACGCCGTATTTCTTGTTTGTTTATGATTGTGAGGAATGCGAATTAGGTTAAGCAAACTAGAGGCACGCTGATTGGATAGCATTCTGAATTTAGCTAATTCAGATAAAATACAAACGTAAATAGGCAGCACTTTTCAGATATCCTATCCATCACATCGAGTTTTCAAAAAGCTCTAAATTTTAGTATATAAATCAATAATTACGGCTGCCAATACCCCTCACCTTCAAAGTATACACTATCCGTTACGATTTAGAATGGTTGCCTGCTTGTAACGAAAAATGCAATCAACGGTGTTTTGAGACACTTTTAATCGAGGTTGGCCGGCCGTCTATTATACGGTGATCTGTTATCGTTCAATTGCACATTTGATCCTAGCCAGCAAATAATTAAGGCCATTTTCCATTACGTGCGCTTTGCCCAAGCGGACGGAGAGGGCTTTAAAATTTGGAAATTTTCAGCTTCCAAAGCGAATTATAACATAGCTTTGATATAGCAACGTTTTTGATTGGCTGTCGTGCGTGCTCCATAACTCGATGGAGCACGGCAAAAAAGCGCGGGAAAAAACTTCAAAACAAAACTGAGTTTTAAATTGACTTTTTGTGGCCTTTTATATTATCAAAATACCGAGTCATTTAATTTTATTGAGTAATAAAGAACAACGACCCAGAAGACATAAACTGGGTCTGGGTAACCGAGTTTAAACTGTCCTTTTGGTTGGATTTTAGTGAACAAAAAAGACTTGGATACGAAAGTAGAAAAACACAACAACCAAAACGCTTGTGAGAGGATTTAATGCTATGTTATAAAAGAAATGGCTCATGGTTTAGTGTGCTCCATCGAGTTATGGATGCACTTGGGAAATTTGGAGAGCACTCAAAAATCTAGACTTGGTCTCGGCTACGCCTCGACCAACTCTTACAATTTTTTCGTGCTCTCCCAATTTCCCGCATGCATCCATAACTCGATGGAGCACGCTAAACCATGAACCATTTCTTAACTGAACAATGCTCGCGCGGACAAAGCGCGCGTGATAGAAAACAGCCTTTAAAACCCGTAGGTAAAATCCTAGCGAATTAAGAACCTGCAGGCTGAAATTTCGCATTTAAAACCCCAATATGCTTAAGAAACCGTTCAGCCTGAAAAATAAAACAGGTCCTTGTTTGCAAGAATCGCTTCAAAAATACTTATTTGATTCAAATAAGTGATAACGGTCGTAATTATTTCGCCTGAAAGGTGAAAACATTCTCATATAAATCCGGGATTAAAATGGTCCCGTCCCACTTCATTTCCCCATCCCGGCTGCAATGTAAACAGCCCCAAAAAAGTCACAACTCACAAAATAAATCTGACAGTCATACCAGGTGTGTGAAAGTTCCATGTCGCACCAATTATATTTTTATGCCCAAAAGCATTTTTCTGTTTTATCTAACATAAAGGAAAAACAAGAAGTAAATTGAAAGACATTGAACAAAGAAAAACGCTCAACATTTCCCGTCCCGATTGGTCTTTATATTATTTTATTTTGACTTCATCAAATTCCGTGCATGTGCGCGTCGGGAAAAACGTTACAAGGAATAGAATACTCGCGTGATAATTTGTGTGCGCAAGAATAAAGGATAAAGGACTGGGGGCTAATCATCCTTACTTGCAGCTAGCGGTTGAATTGCGAAGGACACAGATCAACGTGGCCGTGTCGAGGCATATCAAAGGCGCTCCAGGCAGCCGCCATACGACGCAGTTCAGACCACGGATCACAGCTAAGATGTTAGGTGTTGATTTTATGGAGGGAGGAAAACCGGAGAACCCGGCGAAAAACCATCGAAGCACAGGAGAGATCAGCTACAGCTTTACTCACATAAGTTCCAGGCATCGGCTGGTGGATTCTATAATCTGATTGGCCGGTTAAAGAACCCTCTATTATTACATAAACATATAATGCAATTATTGGCTCATATTTTTAATAAAAATCTACATTAAGGTGGCCCCATACAGTTTCTTGAAAAATGGAAAATACAAGTTCAAGAGTCCAAAACACGTGTATAAACAATAATAATAAAACTAAATATTATGCATAGTTAAACAGTCTGACAATCAAACTGTTACCAAATAAATAGCAATAGTTGTTGCTATGGCAACAATGACGTTTCAAAATGGCTGCCAATTACCCTTTAAACTAATTTAATTCAAAAAAAACTATGGTGATCCCCAATTTTTTTCCCCTTAAAACTTTTATTGAAGTATGAGTAATCAGTAGGCCGATTTTAAACAAATTCTGCAAAACGAATAATTTTTTTTCCGGAAAAATCATGTTTGTTAATTTTTAAAAAATTTGGTTCTACAGAATTTTTTTAAAACCGGCCTCTTGATTACTCATACTTCGCGAAACGTTTTAATGAAAAAAAAATTGGGGGTCAGCGAAGTTTTTTTTCGGATTAAATTAGTTTGAAGAGTAATTGGCAGCCATTTTGAAACGTCATTGTTGCCATAGCAACAACTGTTGCTATTTATTTGGTAACAGTTTTTGATTGTCAGATTGTCAGAATTATGCATAACATTTAGTTTTATTCTTTTTCCAAATTGTTTATGCACGTGTTTTGGACTCTCAAAACTTGTATTTTCCATTTTTCAAGAAACTGTATGGAGCCACCTTAATCTTATAATTAAATTTAATATTTTACACCTACATTAACTTGGTACCAACAGTCAAAGTAAAGTCCTTTCTCTCCTATTTTTTTATCAATTAAAATATCGTGACTTGAAAGATTCTTGTCTATCACCTTTTCCTATATAGAAATAAAAAGTTCATGTAAGAATGAAATGTATTAATTAATAAAGACATGCCATTCTTGGACAAAAATAATTCATTTTT
This sequence comes from Corallium rubrum, assembly GCA_964035015.1. Lineage (NCBI taxonomy): Eukaryota > Metazoa > Cnidaria > Anthozoa > Scleralcyonacea > Coralliidae > Corallium > Corallium rubrum. The sequence goes on from OZ035998.1 coordinate 31,129,949, forward strand.
AATTGCCAGCATTCGAACAGCATTGACATACGAAAGATAAACTATACCTTACCCCATGATGGAGTGTAGCGTTTTGCGGATACTGGTTGCTAAACCATATCCGCTATGTCATGAGCGCGGTTGTGTGTTTGTGTGTTTGTGTGTTTGTGTGTTGTGTGTTTGTGTGTGTGTTTGTGTGTGTGTGTACGAATGTTTTCGTCAATCACGTGATCAACGCAAACGACCAATAGCGGATCCGAATCAGCATACTTCAGAAGTCTTATTTGTATGTCCGAAGGGTTTATGAACGTGTACCAGAACAATGAATGGAAGATAGAAAGTTGAGTTTTGTTTCAGGTAATGAACATTTGCGCGCAATCACAAGACGCCAAGAAATATATGGCAAGTCGACAGCTGACAGTGGGCTACTGGTCTGTTGGTATAAATTTGAACGGTTTTGAGAATTTTGCGGATTGTCTGGTTTCGAAACAATATGTATTTCAGCATTTTAATACATTTTTATGCACATGTATGTATGTACTGTGGTTTTATACTATAAATACAAGCGCGCGGTGACTGCATATTTACATGCAATACTTTCTCGTGTTCATCTCAGCATCACGTAATCAAACCATACAAGGTGTTTATACTCTAATAATTCCGGAACGCGTTTCGACTTTGTCGCCTAAACGACAAGCTTTTCAAGGACAAAGAAACAGTATCAGCGCTTGTTTGGCTTCGGATTAAAGATCTTTCTGAAATTGAATGCCCTTTTAACTATTAAATGTCCCAAGTGTTTACGTGTTAGACGCTCGGCCAAGATGTTTTAGCTATAGGTTTACACGCAGAAATCCAACCGTGCTTGGCACTGTTTATGTTACATGTAGACGTATTCAATACTTATACAAAAAACTCGTTGAACATTGATTTATTGAGACGCATCAACGCATATGTTACCAGAGTCTAAAACATAGCCATATAAAACATAAAAATATCATATTCTTTAACAATGCGATTAGCGTCCGCGTTTCCTGTTTTTGGCGATTTACCAACTATGATTTACCTAACTTTACCGCGTGTTCAAACATTTTAGTGTAGGGGTTAGAGATTGCCAGATTGGGGTTAATCGTTAGAAATTAATGATTATTGTTATTTCTATAGGTGAGACGTAACAGTACATGTTGAAGGGTGTAGTCAATTTATAACGTTTTTGCTCAGACAAGAGTGTTAAACAGTTCGAATCAATATTTCTGAAACCTGAATAGCCTTTGAATTAATGTTTGAAGTGTTAACATGATAAGCGCTGGGCCGAGATGTTTAACTATAATTCACAAGCGGAAATTTTCAGGCTGTTCTTTGCGCCGGCTCCAATGCTTTAATTCGAATATAGGTGTGGCAGATCACACGCTTATTGTGTTGAGTTCTAACATTGCACTCGAGCGAAATTAAAGCGATATAAGTATCACATTTTTTAATGCGATTATAGGGACCGCGTTTCATGTTTTAAATAATGTTCCAAGTCGGAAAACGCAATTTAAAAATGAATATCAGAGCCCAGCATATGACTTTGAAACAAGCCATAATAAAAAGAAAAGAAAATTTATTTACTGACGTTTCGTTGTTACATCACAACATCTTCAGAGCATTTAAACTATATTACAGTTGGTTCACTATATATACTACAAAGATATACTGGTTTAAAATTACAAGAACGGTTACAAAATTTAAAGTTCAAACGGACAAATGAACGTCAAGAACAGACAACAGAGATTGAATATCAATAACAGACAACATACTTAAAATAGATCAAGAGGAGTTGATCTTATAGTGGCGTTAAGAACTGGATTAAGTTTGGAGATTAGAAGGCTTTCACGTATAAGTAGATCATATTCAGAAATGCCAGATGAAAGTATTTTAAAGTCAGAGGAGGAGACAGTGTGTTTGAGGAGATGTTTATGTGCAAGTATACTTGACATAGTTGATGCAGAGCGATCCTTTCCAGTTTCAAGTGTACTGTTGACATGTTAGGCCCTTGGCCAAGATGTCTTAGCTATATGTCCGATTGTCTGTATATATACGCAGAAAGAAATCAACTGTACTTCAATAACTTGGTACTGCTTGAGTTACATGTAGGTGTATAAAATACTTATTCAAAAAGCGCGTTGATCATTGTTGAGACAAATCAATTCATGTGTTACCAGAGTCTAACGTAAGTAAAGATTAGAACGAAAGCGATATATTATCACATTCTTTTAACAATGCGATTAGCGATCGGGTTTCTTGTTTTTCCCAATTTACCTATAAAATTGTCATTTCAAGATTAGAGTTAAGATTAGGGTTGGGACCGGGCTTGGGTTAGGGATTGGGTTGGAGTTTAAGTAAGGGCTAGAATTAAACATTATTGTTAAGTTATTAAGGGCATTTAAAAATTAATAATTATTGTCGATACTAGATGATACGTAAGAGCATATTCTGATATGTCACAAGGTTATCAGCATTTTCAGTATGTTTTAGTGAACAATTTACGTTGTTCAATCATTATCGGTAGGTGAAATAAATACCAGTATCCGCATGTACGCATTGCGTACCTATTTTTTTACCATATCATATTCCTACCGTTTGTTAGCATATACTACCATCTGCTAGACCGTCTGTTAGAATATGGTACCGTCTGTTAGCATATGGTATACCGTCTGTTAGCATATGATACCGTCTGTTAGCACACGGTACCGTCCGTAAGCATATGGCCATGGTGCCATCTTTTAGCACATGATACCGTCTGTTAGCATATGATACCTATAATATTCAACCACATAGTTTCATAGACAGTGCAAGTCTGGCTTGTACCCAATACCCTTTAATGTCAACAACCGTTCGCATGACGTCACTGGGACATTGCATCCCTTCCCCTTCTTACATCTGTTAGTCTATGAATTAATGTAACTTAATATGAACAATATTCCTGATTAATTTATTAGTTCTGGTAAGAGTTCGTAAATGTAAAATGTTACGAATTATTCTGCATATTGTTCCCATAAAAGGCTGGTAGGTGTCTCTCTCGGATTGGGTATCTTCTTGCCTCCACTTGTCTTTCTGGTTCTAGTTCAGGTGGATTTTTGGTTCTAGTTCGTTTTCCGCCGTGATCATAGATCCCTTCTTTTCCACAATACGGTAAGATTGAGGATTGTATGGAGCTGTTAACTTGTTTTGTTTCTTTTGACGTATCAGTACGACGTCCCCAGACGATCGGCCAGCATAGACTTTCATCTTTTGCTTTGTGTTGTCGTCCCGAGATCGTAGTGGTTGCAGCTTGATTTTCATCTTTCTATTGAACATTAGCTCGTACGGGGAAAGCTCTGTGGTGCTGTGAGGTATTGCCTTGTAATTCCGAAGGAATCTATACAGTTCCTGTTTGATATTCTTCTTCTCGATGCAACTGGCTTGGACTGCTTTCTTTAGCGTCTTCATGAATCGCTCGCTTTCGGTCGTGGACGTATATAGCTTGTGGACGTAATGGTGTTATCTTCCTGTGACGGAATCCTAGCTCCTAGGAAAATTTGGCGAACTGCTCACTGTTGAATGGGGGTCCATTGGTTTGGACAAATATAAAGAAAATACATATGAAACCCAGGTTTAAAATGAAGAGGTTGTTTATAAAAACAGTTGGGTTTTAAATTTCTCAATTTTCAGTAGGGAAAAAAACAAAATGCACTTTACCGTGTGTTATTACAGCTCTGGAATTACTCTTCGTATCGAAAAATGTCAGATTTAGCATTTCCACAATTGAAACTTGAGTTAAAGCTATAATTTAGCATTATCTTATTACTAATTCTTGGCAAGACAACCTTCAAACGTTTGAGATAACAAAGAAAAATAGGAGAAAGCTGCATTTTCCGTACCAGTTTCGGACTCGAATTTTGCTTTTGTTCGGCAGATATTTCGTCATTCAATCCATTTTCGTGTGTAGAAATTGTTCAGGTACAAGGCCGATAAGCCCAATACATACTATCTTCTTCGTTATCATCTATAAAAGAACTTTAGGTCTAAAGAATGGTTGTTTTTTGCAGCGAGTTTTCAGTTTTTCATTGTGCCCCTCATAGGTTCTGTTGACGTCAGACATGCAATGCCTACCCCCAGCGGCCGGAAGTTTGACATCACCCAATCATAGGCCTGTCTTATGGAGTTAGCGTTCCAGTTTATTGAGAGTTCAATGGTGATGGTCCATAGCCACTGGTAGAGAGAGGGCTGTGAAAGTGGCGTGACTAAGATTTACGTTATCCTTCGCCAAATTCAAGATCACGTGACTTTGAACCTGCATGGGTGAGCAATAAAAAGCAAGCTTTTACATTAGAACAGCGAGGCGTACGGAAGAACCTTCGTTGTAGGTAATGGTTTCGATATAAATTCCACTTCATTTGGACGTTATATGCATAGATGGTCCCTCCTAAAAACTCCCTTTGCAAAGTATATTTAAGAAAGTGCAGTAAATTCGAATAAACGATCAAACCGACAGGTAAAATAATGATACAATAGTTTGTTAACAGTTGACTAAAACTAAAATTCGCTTTTGTCTTAATATGAATGGTTGTACTAAATTATATGTTGTAAGTTGAGTTGACTTGCCTTCATTTAATATTAAATGCACTGAAGTCTGGTGTATTGCGCATCACTGGTTTGTTTCATAAACACGGTGAGGACTGGCAATTGTCGTACGTGTATCAGTTTACGTAGACGTATAGGAAGAACTAAAGTAAGAAACATTGTTATATAGCTAGAGCTTCACTGGATGCAACGATGACTGTCATTGGTTGGTTTGTGGTCACATGACCTTAGCTAAATTTCAATGTCTACCGAGCGGGCAATAATTGAGAACTTATTGCCTGCTCGGTCAATAAGTTTTCAATTGTTTCCCGCTAGAACTTTGAACTCTTCACGGCATCCTATAAACAAAAGCTTGTTTGGTACGAAAAAAAGAATATTTATAGGTCTTCAAAGCATGTGTGAAGATTGACTGGAGAAATGTATTGCTGTTCTTTTGTTCTGAGGCTCATATTTGTTGGGTTGAAGTGAAATTACGGAGCCAGGCGAAATGTTTTGGTAAGTCTCAGCGTTTGTCTTTTGTGTATAATTTCCCTTGATAAACGTCGAAGTTATTCAGCGAAACTCAAGCTATATAACAAAACACTTAATGTCTGCTACCTCGGGAAACAGTTAGTTTTGTTTTCCCTCGAGTCTCGATGTTTCCCTCGACTTCGTCTCGGGAAATATCAAGACTCTCGGGAAAACAAAACTAACTGTATCCCTCGGGAGCAGACATTAAGTGTATATTACCATCCAACAAAAAAAGTACAAAACTCCGATTTAATAGCACAGGATCGACAAATGCTTTTCGACTGCCTTGGTTTTTGGTCTTCTTTATCTTCGCTCAAATAATCTATAGACATGCGGTGGGGAGAACATATAGTTTGTTCTCCGGCTTGCTCAGGGCCGTAGATAGCGGGGGGGGGGGGGGGGGGGGGATAAAGAACTAACTAGTCGTTTAGTATCATAACTCTAACAATGAGTTTTCGCGTTCCGTTCGCGCTTTATACCGTTAGAGTAACTATTATTTTACAGTTATTTGCTACTCACTTTTCAGCAAAATGTTCGGAAGTTCGTTCCGAAGTTCACAAGTTTGTTGGGAAGTTCAAAGCTCGTTTTAAACTACGCATCTGATTGACTTCTTGCCTTCTTCGTTCCTAGTAGCCGGCAATCAATTGTAGCTCAAAACGAACTTTGAACTTCCCAACGAACTTCGTAACGAACTTCTGAACATCTTGGTGAAAAGTGACAAGTGAGTTGAAAATGACTGTAATTGTCTTTGTAAATATGTAATACTGTAGTTTAGACAAAATCTTTTGTAAAAATGAGAAAATGTGTCTTTAAAATATGTTTCAAAATGTTCAAAGTTTTGCTCAAATATGATGTCAGATCGCGGGAAATGCCATTTCAGACTCATATTTTAAAAATTTTCCAGGAGAGCATACCCCCAGACCCCCCTAGAAATTGGCCAGTCTTACTGCCCCCCTGACTAAAAAATTCTGCCTACGGCCCTGGGCTTGCTCACAATGCCAGAGTATGAATTATTTTAGTGAGCCATGCATGCATGAGTTAGCGCTTGATACGACTGTGTAATATCAGTTATAAGTCATTCAAGGGATGATCATTTTAATGCCACAATCATGAAACCGAGCTCCCCTCGGTGATATACGCGGACGCCGATCATCTACACAACACAATGATGCACCACCAGATTTGTTTATGTCTTGTTTGCGAAATGTGCGACTTATTAAAAACTCTCGGTCCTGTTAAAACCAATCCGGTCTGTTTGAGGTGATTTCTTTGCGCACACAATCATATAGCTTTTGAATAAACTAATATCTAAAATTACGCAGAATCAATGTAAAATATATTTCTCATAAAAATGACTGACTACAGTATACAGCACTGTCAGTGTCACTGCCTTAAGTTTGTAGGTCGTCCAAACCGAATTCCTACCGACTTTTGTTGACGAAATACAAGAGAACTCCTTTGGACTTGTAAATATCATGTTTCTTGTGGAGTTTTAGCAGTCACCATAACCGACATCGTGCCGGAGAACAAGGTACTAATAATGTAAGCCATAAGAAACAACACACTGGCCATGCCGGTTCAAGATCACGTGACGCTCAGACGTGCAAGTTCAACATCAAACTGGAAGTTCTATTGTTCAGAGCGGAGTTTCACAGCCCTCTCCCTTTCCAGTGGCTATGGATGGCCTTATTAGCGTCCCTCATGTCGACATAAACGCGAACTTGGTCAGGATTTTTGTATCTGCGCAGCAGATATATTGTTATCGTGCTGTTAAGGAGGTTTGTTGGTTAACTCGGTTAGCCAATCAACGATCAGAGCACTCCAGCGTACCAGATACGCTGAAAAGATGTCAACAACGTCCGACGACTACCAGGGTACGAGGTTGACCAGGAATTTGGCTGAAATGTCAGTTTGGTGGATCGAAACGAGTCTAGCATTAGTTTGGCGCGTGAGGTATTTATATTTCGACGCCACTGCTTCATGAATGAACACGTCCAAGAAGAACTCTTTTTTTATTAAATTAGGCAAGTATTTTGATCATAAATTTCAGTGAATTTGCATCTGTGATCTACAACAGTTTTTGTGCGTTATACAGAATCCTTGAAAAGTTGACAAAAGGTTAATCCAGTCAGGCCTATACGTGTTTATGAAGGACCGTCTTCAAGGGACAAACGATCCTCTGCGGATGATAAACAACCTTATTAACCGTGGCGTCGTTGAAGTGAGTGGTGAGGGTTTTTGTCTTTCTCGATCATTGAAGCGTGTAGCTCTGATATTTCATGGCATCTGCCTTTAGCGAAAAGTTGTTGTAGTGTCAGCGACGGTTCACGTAGCACGCGTCGGCGGAGTTTCGTCGACTTGCATCCTTGTATGATTTGTTGTTTAATTTCGCTGTCATTGTCGGTGAAGTTGCAGTATGTTGCTTTGTGGCGCAATCTTGTGCAGAACTGATCAGTCGTTTCGTGTTCTTCTTGGCTAATTTGTCTAAAAAGGTACAGCGAGAAAGCAGTATTCTGTTTAGGGGTAAAATATTCGTCGAATCACGCCAGTTTGAAGTCTTTGTTTTCTCCAGTGGCTGGCAAGGTAGTGCAGTAAAAGAGCGCGCTTTCTCGTCCATTGCTATAATAAAGTTCAAGAAACGGCTTTTCCACTTCTTCCATCGTTCCCCAAGAGTAGACGGATCCTTATCGCAGTCGAATCAGTGGCGTAGCTAGGAATTTTGAGCGGTGGGGCAAACGTTCTATATATTGGCGTGGTCACATTGGCCTGACCAGAATTTTGTGGGGTCATTCGTTTTTATTTTATTTTATTCATTTATTTACTTGTCTTTTAAGTGACTTTATGGGACTATTTGATATAAAATAAAGAAATGGGCGATCTTCCATTATGTCCTGCCTATATATCTTCATATGTGTATCTTCACATTCACTTGATGAAGACGGCCCCGAAACGGTTGATACGGGAACCTCCGTTGCACCTGCAGCCTTATCAGGCTTCGTTTTCCGTGCGAACGTAAATGGATTTTCCACGGGATTTTTGGGAGCGCCGGCCAGCTTATACGGAATATGGCGATGGGCAGCTATCATTTCACGCTGGTATTTATCATTGTGCCTTTTTCTGTAGTCACTGTCAAAGGTCATTTAGTACAGAGAACATTCTACCTTTTTTCGTTTGGTCTTACCTTGACCAAATATGCTATCCTGAACGTGAGGCGCGAGACGCCGCGGCCGGCGAGTCGGCAAGTACATAGGGCTATACAATCAATTAAAAACAAGACTTCGTTTACAGCGAAATTTATTCATCAAACAAAATAAGTATTTTTTTATAGTTCGGTTTCCAGTGGAAACTTTCCACCAACTGGCTACTTAAAAAGAGGTGATAAACTGAGTATTATAGCTATCTAATATCATACCATGTGACCATGTAAATTAATTTCCGAACTGTTAAGAGCGTATACGGCAGTAGGGCACATCGTGAAATCGACGAAAATCATTTCAAAAATTCAATTTATTGATATAATTCAGTGCGTAAGTACGTAACTCTTAAATACATTAAGATTTTATAAGACTAAATAAGCGGTTTAAGTTCATACACCGCGCACTTTGCGGGTTGAAATTGAATACTGCTTCTGCGTGCCATAGTGCCGTATCACGTTAGTCACTCCAAAATTCAACCATACCCAATACCCTTTACCTTTCGCATGACGTCATTGAGACATTACAATACCGTCTGTTTGCATATGGTAATGGTATACTGTCAGTTAGCATATGATACCGTCTGCTGGCATATGATACCGTCTGTTAGCATATGATACCGTCCGTTAGCACGTGGTATCGTCTACTAACACACGGTACCATCCGTAAGCACGCGGAACCATCTTTTAGCACATGATGCCATCTTTTAGCATATGGGACCTTCCGTAAGCATATGGTACCATCTTTTAGCGTATAGTTCCGTCTCTTAGCATGTGGCTCCATCTGTTAGCACAAACATGATATTATTCATGGAATCCAATATTCAGTCTTAAACTGCCTGTTCTCAAGAGACTCAAGACCCCGGGACAAGTCACTATCTCATGCAGGTGAAAAACGTGGCCCACAACAGGAATTGTCACGGTGCCCGTTTTGAAGTCTATGAGTGTTCACGACCGGGTAACCCTCTTCAACAAAACGGTTAACCGAGGTATCTTTCCCCCATGTGAACACATTATCTCGGGGCTACGACCACATTAGCCTGGTAACCACTAAAGACTTCTGCTTTCCTATTGGTTAAAATTTCGCGCGTTTTTAGTGGCTATGAGTAAGTCATAAGTGGAATTAGCCCTGATGACGCGAGCATGAGATTAGTGGTTACCTGGCTCTTATTTCTTTTGAAATTGGGCCAGGGTACCAGGCTATACGACCACATATGAGTGCAAGTACGACAGTACGTCGTTTTTCGCCATTGACGTCATTTTCAGCTTTTTGAATTATATTGAAAATATACAAAGACGACAAACGAAATTGAATGTGGGGACTTAGGGCCTAGATGAAAATTACGCTTGTAATTCTAGTTACCCTGGTTAAGGTTTGATACCCTGGGAAGCCATTTCAAGAAATTTGTTACCGCTCGCATAATTTTTTCCGATTTGTCTCAAATTTGCACCAAATGTAGATAAGTATGTGATGGACACTATCGTATTATACAGTAAATAAGAAATAAAATATTGTTGCAGATATACTCATCAGTCATCAGTTTAAAATCACAGTACCTTCGCGCCGCGGTTTAAGGCGGTCTTTGGTTTTACCAAAAAGCTCTCAATTTATCATATTTACACTTCTCAATGTTTGTTCTAAAGAAGTGTGCTCGCATTTTTCTATTAATATAGTGGTTTAGCAGCTAGGATATTTTATTTCTCGACCTATGTTGTGGCACCAGCAATTGAAAAATAAAAGCTTGTAACTCAGGTAATTTTTACATAAATAAAACGCGCGAACACACTTTTTTAGAACAAACATTGAGAAGTGTAAATATGATAAATTGAGAGTTTTTTGGTAAAACCAAAGACCGCCTTAAACGGCCGCGGCGCAAAGGTACTGTGATTTTAAACTGATGAGTATATCTGCAACAATATTTATTTCTTATTTACTGTATAATACGATAGTGTCCATCACATACTTAACTACATTTGGTGCAAATTTGAGACAAATCGGGGGGAATTGAGCGAGCGGTAACAGATTTCTTGAAATGGCTTCCTAGGGTATCCTGAAACCCTAAATCAAGTATTATTATTATAAGTAATATCATGGCCACCTCGGTTTTCATTGTTTCCACACGAACATTTAATCTCTAAATAACCCGGCGATGCATAAAGATGAAGTACGATTAGTTACAACTAATCATACCTAATGTTTACGCCAAAGTTCGCTTATGCATATAATAACTAACAAATACATGAAGTGAAAGTATTAATCACAATTCAATAATTTATTCACTTTGAAGTTGTTGACTCCGCCAAAAGCGTTCTTGTTTTATGGATCGTTTTCATCTGACGTCACGGCGGCCATATTGGTGTACCAAAACAATGAAATGGCGGCCATATTGGTGTACGGTATGGGAATTAGCTCTTTCTTATTCAAATATTTCGTATTGTTTCACCACCCCAGTGGGGCCACCGATCACGTGAGTGAAAACGATCTATAGCATGGCATTCCGGTTGATTAGTGATTAAATGTCCCTCAAGCCTTGGGAGATTTAGTAAAAGACCCTCGGACTTCGCCCTCGGGACTTTTACTAAACCTCCCTCGGCTTTCGGGTTATGGTACATTTAATCACTAATCAACCGAAATGCCATGCTATAATAACATGACCTTAGGGAAATTAGCGATTAAATTTCCCGCAGCCGAGAGAAGGTTTGTGAAAGTCCGAGGGCCGCAGGCCGGAGTACTTTTACAAATCTTCCCGAGGCAAAGGGGAAATTTAATCACTAATTTCCCGAAAAGTCATGTTATTAGTTTGTAATATTATGATCGCCAAGGAAAACTTTGAGAATTTCACTGACAGGAAATTTACACGGTTGATCAGAGAAGTTGCATCTAATTTTCCCGCAATCTCCGTGCGATAGGTTTTCGTGGGTCTGGGTCCAAAATAATCAACTGCGCAAATTCGTGGGGTTTCAAACGGATTGTCCCGGAGCCATTTGATTTGCCAGCGCGGCCGGGCATATTTGGCTCTGGGGACGAGATTGATTTTCCCGTGCATGTTGATGATGGAAAATATATCCAAGCGGGAAATTTAGAAGAAGACAAAGGATTTCTTTGTCTTCTAATTTTCCCTCATCAACATATACACGGGAAAATTAGAAGACAAAGGAAAACTTTCCCTCTTGCAAGAGCAAGGAGGGAAATACGAGGTTTACATTCCCTCGGAGAACAAAAGAATCCGAGGCGATCATCAACCTCGTCCCCAGGGCATTTTGCCTCCACGTTGGGAGGTCGGCGAAAATGGCCCTGGCATCGGCTGGTCACGTGACACCCAGAATTTTGGGGTGTTTTGGCAAGAAAATTTATGCGGTCTTTGTGTTTCGTTTTTGTATAATACGTATACATGAATAATAAATAAGAAATATTTAACGCTCTGCCGAATCACTCATGTGAACCTTTATCATAAATGCAACTGGCTAGCGTTATTCATCATGACACTCCCCACGATTATCCAGGATACATTTAAATGTCGGGAAGAAACATATATCTAATGTTGTTCTTGACTTTAACCAAAGCTATCGTTACAATTCTTTGGATGAACTTCGCAGAGTGGATTTATTGCAATTCATATTTTGATGAATAGATTAAACTGTATCTGAATTAATCAAGTTTCTAAACCGGCCAATCCGATTATAGAATCGACCAGCCGATGCCAGGGCCATTTTCGCCGACCTCCCAACGTGGAGGCAAAATGCCCTGGGGACGAGGTTGAGGCGATCATGGTATTATTATTATTATTATTATTATTATTATTATTATTATTATTATTATTATTATCATTATCATTATCATTATCATTATTATTATTATTATTATTGTTATTATTAAGTGCATGTCTTTTCATACCTTCTCCAATTCTTTTTCATAAGTAATACTGAGTTGTTTATTTTCGCAGTTCTTATTAGTTGACAATGGGTCAATGACAAAAAAGTATTGCTCACCAAAAGGAAGGCTAGGCAGATCTAACAGAAAATAAAATACAAATATAGGTGTTAACTGCAGTATAAACAATATTTAAAATATATTTATCTATACATGTATAACTAAATAAGTGCTAACAATCGAAATATAGCAAGGTTAGATATACTGCCGAAACAGAGAACGTAGGAGTCTAACGTTTCGAGCGAAGGCACTTCTGTCCTCTATGACGAAGGGCCTTTGCTCGAAACGTTAGACTCCTACGTTCTCTGTTTCGGCAGTATACACTGTATCTAACCTTGCTATATTTCGATTGTTGTTTCTACACGCAGCACGCTACTTTTACTAAGTAAGTGCTATATGTGTTACCATTATCTACACACAATGTGAATAAATATAATGCATCATTATACTCGCAATTAATCGTCCAATCAAATGTCTACATTAGCGTCACGTGCCAGCCCAATATTTTACGATGTAGGACAACTATATTGGGCAGCAACCTTTGGACAGGTGCACAGGATATATTTACTTGCCAAACGCACGATTATTTGTTCGATATAATAAAACACCTATTGGATTCATCTTCGCCCGATATGGAAAATATTTAAATCTCAAATTTTAAAGTGCCCCTAACCTCGACAGTTTTTATTGTCTTATTTGGAAGAACTTTTAAAATGATAAAGTAACTTCTTTGGAAGATTTTCGCTCTGTTTTTGAGATATTTCATTTTGTTTGATATGCAAATGTACGGAATTTACGTCAACATGCATAATGACTTATCAGAGAATATGTATCTTTGCGTTCGTCAAATAAAAACACTAAAGTATGAATAACATGTGTGCGTGTTTCTCCCACAACACCAAACATCTCGATTTTAAAGGTTTCGTTTAAGAATGAAAGAGTTACACAAACTTCTTCGATAAGTCATTATGCATGTGTGTGATGTAAATTCCGTACATTTGCATATCAAACAAAATGATATATCTAAAAAACAAAGCGAAAAACCGAAAATCTTCCAAAGAAGTTACTTTATCATTTTAAAAGTTCTTCCAAATAAGGCAATAAAAACTGTCGAGGTTAGGGACACTTTAAATATCTTCCCATATCGGACTTAATAGATGAATCCAATAAGTTATATTGTTATATAGCTAGAGTTTCACTGGATACAACGATGACTGTCATTGGTTGGTTTGTGGTCACATGACCTTAGCCAAATTTCAATGTCGGGCAATAATTGAGAACTTATTGCCTGCTCGGTCAATAAGTTTTCAATTGTTGCCCACTTGCCCGCTAGAACTTTGAACTCTTCACGAAAAAAAGAATATTTATAGGCCTTCAAAGCATGTGTGAAGATTAACTGGAGAAATGTATTGCTGTTCTTTTGTTCTGAGACTCATATTTGTTTGGTTGAAGTGAAATTACGGAGCCAGGCGAAATGTTTTGGTAAGTCTTTCAGTTTGTCTTTTGTGTACTTTCCCTTGATAAACGTCGAAATTATTCAGTGAAACTCTAGCTATATAACAAAACACTTAATGTCTGATCCCTCGGGAAACAGTTAGTTTTGTTTTCTCGCGAAAACAAAACAACTGTTTCCCGCTTGGATGTAGTGAAATATGGATTCTACGAGTGGTTTAGTTGCTAGTAAAATACTCTTCTCTATATAATAAACGTAATTCTCAACCCCCCGGTAAACTACAACCCCCCGGTAGCCCTAAGCCTAATCACAACCCTCCGGAAAAAAGTCCCACCTCTCAGACCCCGACCACAACGCCCCTCCAGGATTTTTAGCTTTATGTGTTCAAGTTTAACATCCGGCTTGTGGGACAGATAAATTAAGGCCATGTCTTAATTGTAGCCCTATTTTAAAATTAAGGCCATGTCTTAATTCGAGCCCTATTTTACAATTAAGATATACACTTAATTTTGGTAAGAGATCGTGTTGCCTAGCAACATTCGTAAAACGGTCCTGCCTAGAATCGTTCTGGCCTTCGAGTGTTCCTGGGATCTAGCGTAGCGACAGTATATTATATAAAAAGCATAAGGATGTCTGCGAAGATTTTACCAAAGATCTTGGCGATCGAAAGAAGGAAATTATGGAATATATTCCAATTGGAGCTCGAAATGAAAATTTAACTGTTTAACTTTCAACTTTTGGCGGTTGCAGAAGGAAAGCTAGTGATAAGAAGCTAGGACAGTGAACCTTCGTCGATCAGAGGTGAGTAGGCCTGTATTATTTTATGCAGATGGAATAGTAACTGTCGGGAAACACTTAGGACATCATAACATCACAATTCGTCCTCAATAAACAACTGAGCTGTAAAGTGAAAGTATTTACGAATGTTGCTAGGCCTTCCCCAGCGGGTCCGTTCGGATCACTTCCGAAACGTGTCAACCGAGGAAGGCCTAGAAACTAGGCTAGCTTAACCCTTTATTGACCAGGTTTCCGGAAGCTCTCCCCTTGAATAAAATCGTCTGGCGTTAGCCAGAGTAAAATTGTCTGGCGTCAGCCAGAATAAAATTGATAACTTTCGGCTGTTGCGGAAGGAAAGCTAGTGATGGGAAAGCTAGGCTAGTGAAACTTCGTCGATCCAAGATGAGCAAGCTTGTATTATTTTACGCAGAGGAAAATAGTGTGAAAACACTTAGGACATCATAATATCACACCCCTTCCTCAAATAAACAACCAAACTGTAAAGTGAAAGTGTTTATACGAATTTTGTTTAAAGGTCTTCTCCTGCGAATCCGTTCATCACTTCCGAAACGCATTAACTGGGAAAGGCCTAGAAACTAGGCTAATTGTTACTAATTTTCGAGTTACTCAGTTATAAGTGCAATGTGCATGTCGTAAACTCACAGTAAAAAGTTGTAGTTTGTCGCAAACGAACATGCCACACGTTCTATGTTTTCTTTCAAAGGTTTTACATGATCAATATCAATCATTGCAAGAAGAAAGCTGTGTCAAAATAAAATATACACTGAAACGCCGGTTCTGAGACTAGCAGTAGCTGTTTGTAAATACGGATAAGCATTTGAAAATTTTTAGTTTAGTTTAGTTTAGTTTAGTTTAGTTTAGTTTAGTTTAGTTTAGTTTAGTTTAGTTTAGTTTAGTTTAGAAACTAGAAGTTTTTATCAAAAGTGAAGTGCTGCGAGTTGCTACCATTTACTATTTAGTAGTAAAATACTTGTTATCGTCCGAAGCATTTTCAATTAAAGAGCTTAGCATGCGACGTTTTCCTCGACATGGACGTCACGCGTATAAAATCGAGCCTTTAAAGAGTGATGGCGTCAGTACTCTTGCTTGAAGTGAAGAACGGCAATCTATGCAGTTTTAGGTTGTTGATTTGCAGCAATAACGTCTTTTGCCATATCTAATGTTGCCATCTTTAATGCCTGCCGCTGATCGGTAGACATTGCGTATACCGAAGATCATCGCCCACGAAATCCTAAGAATCGAGTTTGTGAATGCATATAAACTCGGCCCAGACCTCGTCAAGATTAGTGAGCTGCTCGCCTTACGGCTCGCAGCAAAAAGGTTTAGTCCCTTTCAACACGATTTTTCTTCCGAATCGCGAAACTATTTAAATCTCACAAAATATGCCTTTCCCATTTTCGCAAATTAAGCCCCTTCGAAAACTAGTAACAACATGGCCACTATATATATATATATATATATATATATATATATATATATATATACTTCCGCCAGCGGGTTATTAGAGATGTTTAAGAGAAAACGCGCCATCCCGCTAACTATAGGCTAGCTCACAAGTCACAAGACTTGCACAAGTATGAATGAATAAAATGCTTGATAACTTTTGTAATCTTCTAGATTATAGACAGACAGACAGACAGACAGACAGACAGACAGACAGACAGACAGACAGACAGACAGACAGACAGACAGACAGACAGACAGACAGACAGACAGACAGACAGACAGACAGACAGACAGACAGACAGACAGACAGACAGACAGACAGACAGACAGACAGACAGACAGACAGACAGATAGACCGACCGACCAACAAACAAACAAACAAACAAACAAACAAACAAACAAACAAACAAACAAACAAACAAACAAACAAACAAACAAACAAACAAACAAACAAACAAACAAACAAACAAACAAACAAACAAACAAACAAACAAACAAACAAACAAACAAACAAACAAACAAACAAACAAACAAACAAACAAACAGGTAATAAAAAATACCTGACTCAATGGTTGGTTCCCAATAGAAAGTGGAATTTAGATCTTCTGGTCCTTTATAAGGCACAAAGGAAAACAGCTCCATTCGAAAGTTTGTAACACCGCATTTTTTTTTCTCACAGCTATCTAAACATGGGCACAAAAAAGAATATAAACCCTCCACAGTAAAGTGTATTTGTAATATATCATTAATAATTCATGACGAAAATTCAGAGGAAATAGATGTTTGACGCCTTCACTATCGAGGGCTCTCCACTTGACGAGTAAAATCGTCTAGTGTTAGAGTAAAATCGCCTGTCATTAGACAGAGTGAAGGAAATATTTGCAAGCGAATAGGATTTTTATGTCTTCCATCTGTCCAGTTTGTATTATACTTGAGAATGTAAATAATGCAATACTTTTTATAAAATAACAGGTATGCTACGCACGCTCTGATTGGACGAGAGCCATTTTCACTCAGAGTACAGAGACACGTTTGACGTCATTTTCATTTTATATTGTACAACGCATGCTCTGTTTGGTTAAATCTCACGTAATCACTGGCGTATTTATTTGATTACGCCATCATTCGTCAGCTGAGTCTCGGTCACTTTGGTGGCTTCTCCTTGGTTTTTTACCTCGTAAAACGGTTAGTTATTTTATAAAACAAATAGAAAATCGCTTTTGTGACCCTGTACTGTGATACAAACACGAATGTCGTGATTTCAACCGGAAAAAATGCCTAGTGGCATGACACGCAAGCGATTTTCTATTTGTTAAATTAATGAATACTAACATAATCTAGGCGAAGAGGTGGTCTGTCTTTGCATATGGGAAATATCTCATTATGCAGGTATCACACTCAAGAGTGCAGACGCAGTAAGCGCTGTTCTTCGCCAAGTTATGAAGATGAATCTATTTCAATTTGCCCACGCTTCTCCTTTATTGCCCTCATATTTACTGGGCTCAATCATCAATTTGAATTATGGAAAATAATTATATAATTTAATTATGACTTTTTAATAAACGCGGCTGTGGTTCAAGGGGACCACAGCCATATTTATCCCAATTGGTGTATGTCAGTTTCCTTCATTGGTTGTCCCTGGTATTAGGCTACGTTTACACGTACCGGACGAATTCGAGATCGGTCTTCGAGACCGGTTCCGAATCCGTCTGATACCGTGTAAACGGGGTCTTAGAGAGACACGGTGGAAGACATAAAATATTTGAAGTGCGCTTCGTTCGAAAACGAACGATACGGTATACAGTACATGTAACAACGGTGAAAGTCCACTACTTGCTTTATCATTCGATACAGAATGCTAACATAGTTATTACGTATAAAGTGTGTCGCACGTATATACTGTACGTAGTTCATGTGGGCACGTTTGCAAGCTTGGTGTAACAGCGAGCTTGTAAACGTTCGTCAAGGTAAAATACTCAACTATGTTTCTGAGCCCCAGACAGGAATCAAAGGACTTCATCAAACCTGCAATCTTTTTGTGACCTGTTAGAGGCTCTATGGGGGCGGTGAGGGGTGGGGGGGTGAATAGGTTTACGGATCGGCGAATTTTGTTCTAAAATCGGTTCCGATCGACATTACTGGCGGATTTTGGGAACCTGGAAGAGTGGCGAATTGCGGATTTTCCCAAAATTGATCTCCGATTAGGATTTTGCTTGTGATTTTCTACTGGACGCTGGATCTTATTCCCATCTTGGATTGGATTTTGCCTGTTATTGATCAGATTATATCATTGACGATCTTTTGTCATTGTCATGAGGAAAAGAAATGATCATAGACGAGTCAACACAAGTTGAAGTAATTGTCAGCATGTTGAAGTAATTTAATTAATTTAATGTATCATGTATCATGTATCATGTATCATGTATCATGTATCATGTATCATATATATCATGTATATCATGTATATCATGTATATCATGTATATCATGTATATCATGTATATCATGTATATCATGTATATCATGTATATCATGTATATCATGTATATCATGTATATCATGTATATCATGTATATCATGTATATCATGTATATCATGTATATCATGTATATCATGTATATCATGTATATCATGTATATCATGTATATCATGTATATCATGTATATCATGTATATCATGTATATCATGTATATCATGTATATCATGTATATCATGTATATCATGTATCATGTATATCATGTATCATGTATCGTGTATCGTGTATCATGTATCATGTATCACGTAGCATATGGCATGTATCAATGAGCATGCATGTATTGTATAAAATATACTAAACATACTGTAAACCTATGCTTACGTAAGCATATGTATCATGTATCGTGTATCATGTATCATGTATCATGTATCATGTATCATGTATCATGTATCATGTATCATGTATCATGTATCATGTATCATGTATCATGTATCATGTATCATGTATCATGTATCATGTATCATGTATCATGTATCATGTATCATGTATCATGTATCATGTATCATATATCATGTATATATCATGTATATATCATGTGTATATCATGTGTATATCATGTATATCATGTATATATCATGTATATCATGTATATCATGTATATCATGTATATCATGTATATCATGTATATCATGTATCATGTATCATGTAGCATGTATCATGTATCGTGTATCATGTATCCTGTATCACGTAGCATATGGCATGTATCAATGAGCATGCATGTATTGTATAAAATATACTAAACATACTGTAAACCTATGCTTACGTAAGCATAATTTTACAGTATGTTTAATGCAAGAGGAGGCTTTAAATTTAAATTTGTTAATACGAACAATTATGTATTTCGTCGGTGGTCGCTTCGAAGATTATGCAAGCCGAAATTATCTCATAGCCGAGTTGCTTATTACTCCAATTCTACGGCCACTAAACGGATTATTCTGCTTTCTGGCGATATTGAACTTAACCCGCCATACAAGACTTTGCTAAAACTGTGAACCAAGAATCTACTAACTTGACGGTCGCACATATAAACATTCGCAGCCTCAGGAACAAAGTTGGTGAAGTTAAGTTACTTCTTCAAGTGGGCCGTTTTGATATTCTTGCAATTACAGAGTCGTTTTGGTACAGGAAAATTTCTAATCGGCAGCTCGAAATTGAAAACTAGAAGATTATAAGAAGGGATAGAAAAGCTGGCTCTGTTGGTGGTGGGTGTTTGGTTTACATTGCTAATCATATTTGCTCGATGCGGCTAAAGTCAGAGACATCAGAAATTGAAGGAATTTGTATACGTATCTTAGTGAATTATACATCATTTATCATTGGGAATATTTATTGGCCTCCTTCAGATTCGGCCTTCTTTGATCATTTTCACGTTGTGCTGGAAAAGGTGTGGGTCAAATATAAAAACGTTGTTCTCCTCGGCGATTTCAATTGTGACTTTACCTTCTCGGATGAAGGTGTGATTAATTCAACTACGGGTAGAAGGTTACAAAGAATATTACAACAGCTTGATTAAACGGTGGTCAATGAGCAGCCTACTAGGGTCATTGGCGTCTCTTCTACATTCCTTGATCTTGTCATAAGCAGCAAACCAGAATTGGTCAAAAGTACTTTGACACTTGAACTTGGTATCTCGGACCATATGCTTGTATTTGCTTCTATGGTGACCAGAGTTAAACGTCCACCTCCTAAAATTATACACGCTCGTACATTCAAGAGATTTGACTGTGGTGAGTTTAAGAGAGATATTGAATGGTCCGTTTGCTCTGTTTGCTCTGGTCCGTTTGCTTTGTATTTGACGATCCAGATGACTATTACTGGGCGTGGTTTCACATGTTTTATGATATCTGTCAGCGCCACGCTCCATTTAGGCAGATTAAAGTCAGACGACATTCCTTGCCTTGGATAACACCCCAAATCCGGCATATGATGAACTTGCGTTTCAAAACTCTTCTTATAGCCAAGAAAACAAATTTCCCTGAGCATTGGGCGGCTTACCGTGAGTTGAGAAACAGCTGAGTAACACATGTAATTATTATATGGACTTATTTGATGAAGTTAAGGATTGCAAACTGCGTACTGGAGGTTGGTGAAGCAAGCTACCAACAGCTAATTATCTCAGCCAATAGTGGGAATAAGGAGACCTGATGGGGAAATCGAAACCGCTGATGAGAAAAAGCCTGAAATACTAAACGATCATTTCTCGACTATTGGTGAGAGCGATGGATCTCCCAGCATATCTTGGGGATAGGAATTCACATATTGCATGTATTACTCCAACTAAGATGAATATTGATTTATCTTATGGTTCCATTTCCAAAAGTCTTGAGAAATTAAAGGCTAATAATGCATGTGGTCCTGATAGAGTTACACCTAATTTGATTAAAAAGGCTGGTGACTATATTATTCCATCTTTAATCCCCATATATTAAAATAGTGCTACATGTAATACTGTACATGAAATATGGAAGTCTGCAAACGTGTCCTCCTTGTATAAATATGATGATGAGACTGATAAACAGAACTATCGACCCATTTCTCTGCTATGTGTTCTGGGAAAGCTAATGGAGACAAATGTAGTGTCTACTATATACACTCATATGGTTGATCAAAATCTTGCTCACCCTAATCAGTGGGCATATAAACAAGGCCATTCAACAGAAATGTTATTGGTTAAAATGACGGAGGACGGGAGGAGGGCCTTGGATGATAATCTTGTAGTGGGAGTTGTATTGGTGGACTTTCGAAAGGCGTTTGACTCAATATCGCATGAAGTATTGATGCAGAAACTTCAAGGGCTCGGCATAGTTGGTGATATGTGGAGTTGGATTCGGGATCATTTATCCAACCGTTCTCAGGTCACTTATGTAAATGGTTCTAAATCTAAAGCTATGCCAATCAAATTTGGAGTGCCCCAAAGATCCGTGCTTGATCCAACCTTATTTTCATTTTTTAATGACCTCCCAGATGTAGCGGAGGATGAGGGGTTATTCATATATACACAGACGACACTGCCATATATGTGATTGGTCCCTCTCCAGATATTGTTGTTATTTTACTTAATAACACTTTAAGAAGGTTGTATGATTGGTGTTGTCCAAATCGTCTTACACCTACCTCATCCGGGAAAATCAGAATTTATGTTACTAAGTAGACCTTTCACTGGTCCATTACAGGGGATCAAGCTTGGAAATTGTTATATAAAACATGTAACATCTACTAGATGTTTAGGTGTATAGATAGATAATCAGTTGAAATGGAAGGCCCACGTAACTGAGCTAATTAAGTCGTATTCTCAAAAGCTAAGTTTACTTCGATCATCATATTTTCTTTCTTCCACCTAAAGTCAGAACTGACTTCTGTTTTAAAGTTATTTTACCATCTGTTACTTATGGTCTCCTGATCTGGGGTTCTTGTGCCAAGACACTATTTGACGAATTGGAACACATTCATGTAAGGGCAGCTAAGATCATTTACGGTCTAGATTGGTACACTCCCAGTAATGAAGTGCTTTGTCGCACAAACTGGTGCACTTTACATCACATGCTTTCTACTAGGCTTACTATATTAGCTCATAAAAGTTTTTATTGTCAAACACCTGTACATTTGACTTCTTTGTATGTAAAAGGTGATTTTAAGTATAATCTTAGAAGGAAGCTAACATTTGTTTAGCCTAGACCAAGGACTGATTATACGAAAAAATCAATAACTTTTAAGGCAATTTCTATATGGAACTCGGTAGATAATAATGTAAGAGCTATTAATGATTTGATTAGTTTTAAAAGCTTAGTTAAAAAGTTGTCGTTTAAAATTAAGAATTACCTACTCAATTCTTAGAGTATCATATTATAATTTGTAATATGTGATTTAAATTTACTTTGTATATTTATTTATTATTATGCACAACCACATCAGCTATGCTGTAATTCTATCGTGTTGAAATAAATGTTTAGTAGTAGTAGTAGTAGTAGTAGTAGTAGTAGTAGTAGTAGTAGTAGTAGTAGTAGTAGTAGTAGTAGTGGTAGTGGTAGTGGTAGTGGTAGTGGTAGTGGTAGTGGTAGTGGTAGTGGTAGTGGTAGTGGTAGTGGTAGTGGTAGTGGTAGTGGTAGTGGTAGTGGTAGTGGTAGTGGTAGTGGTAGTGGTAGTGGTAGTGGTAGTGGTAGTGGTAGTGGTAGTGGTAGTGGTAGTAGTAGTGGTAGTGGTAGTGGTAGTGGTAGTGGTAGTGGTAGTGGTAGTGGTAGTGGTAGTGGTAGTGGTAGTGGTAGTGGTAGTGGTAGTGGTAGTGGTAGTGGTAGTGGTAGTGGTAGTGGTAGTGGTAGTGGTAGTGGTAGTGGTAGTGGTAGTGGTAGTAGTAGTAGTAGTAGTAGTAGTGCAATAGCTAGACAGTATAACCTACTACTATGTAAGGTGACATCAAACCCCTCTATGTTACATATACGTAAATTATACATTCAAACTTCATTCTCGTTTCTTATTGGTCAACATACTGTAGTCAATTCTCATATGTTCGGCAGGTGTTACATCATTTCCGTCGAATACTGTAAATTATTGAATGCTGATGACGTCACTACCTCAATTAAAGCGCGCGAAAATTACAAAAGAGCAAAATGGCCTGCGGTAGATTTGCCTCTGTTGACGAAGGCAACTCTTTTTACTGCCAGACCTTGCTTGCATTATAGTACAATTGTGTTGGATGTATAATAATGAGGATTTATTAACCGAATGCGAGGTATGTACGGGAAAGTATTTGTCTGAGGTTTTCGTACAGACCGAGCGACGAAGGGGCGAGGTTTGTGCGATAGAACCGAGGGCAAATACTTTCCAGTACAGATCGAGCAAGCGAGGTTAATAAGGAATTTATTATATGGCTATTGGTTTATTTTATTTTTAAGCTTCGAACGTTATTTTCGTCTTCGGAGTATGCTGTTTACCTTACCTGTTGACTGTTTCGTGTCGCTTCTTGGCCTTCTTATTTACACCAGTTCGGCTTTTATTTGTCGTGTTTTTAGATAAACAGCTTTAAAGAAAACCAGTAGTAATGTTCCAACACATTTTATTGTTCAGAATATTTGAATAAAGATACCTATTTCTCTTTTATTTGTATTCAAATCAACTCCGAAATTTTCCCGCCAAAACTTACAGGGCCGAGAAAAAAGCGTATTGACCGGTCGGTCAATATCGTAAAATCCCGACCTCTCAGGAACGAATCAGCGTGCGTCATTTTGCGTACGAACCGGAAATCAAACCTAGCCATATAACTAGAAATACTGTACATGATCGCAACAACCCCTCGCTCACTTTTAATATGTACATTTTTGTAAGCCACCACCACCACACACACACTTTCTGGTTTTGGTTTTTTTTTTTGTATTTAAGCCTATTATAGTTTTTGTATTTAGTCTACTAGAAATACATAAACGCAACGACCCCTCGCCCGCTTTTAATACATTAAATATACATAAATACCCCTCCCCTCCTCCCCCCGATTAGAATAAGCACCTGATCTGTTACGTTTTAAAATAAGCACCTGAGCTTGTTTTTCTCGTTCAGTTTCTTACTTTTTCCCAGTACCCTGCTATCTGAACTGCGAAAGTTGCGGATTTGTTGATATATATATATATGATTTGATGATATATATATATATATATATATATTCTCGCAGAATTTCTTTCCCACTTGCGTGTAATTTCGCGTGTAAGTGAACTCCATGCGTGTCGAGATTAGCACCCTCACCCGGGCTCGGGGATAAAACTGATTATTAGATTCGGTTTACGCATGATATCAAGAATTATCCAGACTTCTCAGTCTTCGGTAGATAACATTGACCTCGGTCTGGATAATTCTTGTTGGTATAAATACACAGGTGATTATAGAAAATCGCGTGCGCTGATTGGTGGAGCTACTTCAGAATAATCCTCGATAATCACCTGCAGCGTTTATTCAAAATGGCCGCCAGGCAATTTGTCAATGCCGAGGAAATTAACAATTTTAAAGAAAATGTTGTTCCTAAAAGTAAGAAAATGTGTATTTATACTAAAACAATTATTCACCTCAGGCTCGGTGAATAATAACCTTAACTTCGTCTCGGTTATTATTCACTGATATTCACCTCGCCTTCGGCGAATAATTGTTAAATATCGTGTTCAGACTCATCCAATAATTTTTAAATATACGAACGCAGAAGCATCACAAACAAATTAAATAATAAAAAAAAAACATACTGTTTGTATGAATAAAATCACTCCAGTTACTGAAGGAAGACGTTTTATTCATTGTTACGGCTGCAACTCGAAACGAATAGTTCATCTTTGCTACTAAATCTTCTACGGTGTAAACTGATAGATTCGTCTATTGGAATAAAATAAACGATGTCATTATTACTCGGGTTACTTGTGGTAGAGCCGAATATTAAATTCAGCTCTGTCTTTTGTATATATTTTATTTCGCTTCACCTTACGCCACTTAACTTCATTTTATTTCAATTCACTTCACTTCAGTTAATTTTAATTTCACTTCACTTCACCTGACGTCACTTCATTTCACTTCACTTCGATTCGTATGTTTCACTTCACTTCACTTCACTTCACTTCACCTCACCTCACCTCGCCTCGCCTCGCCTCGCCTCGCCTCGCCTCGCCTCGCCTCGCCTCGCCTCGCCTCGCCTCGCCTCGCCTCGCCTCGCCTCGCCTCGCCTCGCCTCACTTCACTTCACTTCACTTCACTTCACTTCACTTCACTTCACTTCACTTCACTTCACTTCACTTCACTTCACTTCACTTCACTTCACTTCACTTCACTTCACTTCACTTCACTTCACTTCACTTCACTTCACTTCACTTCACTTCACTTCACTTCACTTCACTTCACTTCACTTCACTTCACTTCACTTCACTTCACTTCACTTCACTTCACTTCACTTCACTTCACTTCACTTCACTTCACTTCACTTCACTTCACTTCACTTCACTTCACTTCACTTCACTTCACTTCACTTCACTTCACTTCACTTCATTTTCAGTTCAACTTACTTTATGATACTTCTTTATGTAAGGAAAATAGACGTTGCCACTATAGTTCGTCCAGCTTGGCTGTACTTGCAAGATATAACTGACAATTGTCATGTTGGACACGTTTGTCGTGTTCCACTTTACTCGGATTGATCTATATTCTGAACTAAACAAAGTTGGTATTCCTGGCGTCGGTAATTCACGCTCTTGATCTGCTAAAAATAACAACAAGATATCAAAGTTGAATACTTCACAAATCTTCATTGAAGCAAAACTCGTATTATAAAATAGGTTCCGTCTTAAGCACGCTGTGATTGGTCAGTTACTAGACTGAAAGCCCCGCCGATCTTATCTGAGAGGCGTCTGAATTCAATACGCGATAATGCCGTCCAGTGACGTCACTACCATGGTGTAAACATGAAGCGCCCCAAAAGGTAACCGACTCGATCCTAAGACAAAAAACAGCGTTCAAGACTTAATTAAAAAAAAGTGAACCAAAAGCTGCATATATAAACTCCTTATCCGATCCTCATTTGTTCGACCGTACGGCGTCATTTCCTGTGAATAGCCAGTAAACCAACAGAACTTGAGCAGAAGAGAAAGACTTCAAGACGAAACTTTAGTCGATGATAGTACAGATCAAACAATTCCTATCAGAAAGTTCTAAAGACTGTAAATATATAAAAAAGTCCAAACATGAGGTAGGCACTCTAAACTTCTGGTAGAAGGCGACTAATAACTTGGGTGACATGACCTTCTTAACTTTTTTTTTTAAAATACGTAGTATTGATGGATATGTCTGTGACTCTGTGTGAACATTTTATAAGCACGGAACTCTGAGCATGGAATAAGCCGATTGGAAAACAAATCCCCAACATTCTTCCGAAATATCCTTCTTCTAGGACTCTCTGGACATTTGGGTGAGGTGGTTTTTGTAAAAAAACGAAAACCGCCCGAAAAAACCCGAAAAAACCGGGTGAACCGATTTTTTTAAAACGCGTTCGAAACCACAGTTTAAAAAAAACATGCATGACGCTACTCGTGCAAGATTTCAATTTAAAAAACAATTGTATTGATTATAACATCCTAACTACGAATTACAAAGAAACATGCAGTATATAAGATAAATTTTACATTCAGGAGAATCGTCCAGTTTTTCGGCTTTCTTGAAGAAATCGGCCAAACAGCACTTTGGCTCATTTTGGCAGAGAAATGTTACGAGTAACCAACAGTTTCGGACCTTAGCCCTTAGGATATCTCACTTTTTAATTCGCAGAAAATGCCAAATACAGTTTTGTAACAATTACGTGAAAAAGGTCCCCCCCCCCCAAAAAAAATAAATTTAGTTTGCCCCTCGATTGCCACACCCACATTCACTCCCCCCCCCCACCCCCCACCCCCCAAACTGCGAGGCCTGGCGCCGCCGCTGGTGGTTAACCAGAGGCAAGGAAACGAAGCAAAAGAATACGTTATCTGAACTGTTGAACGATAAATTCTGTTCTATAATAATCAACAGCTGAAGTTTTAGTATTGATCATTACATCGCATTGAGTCGCTAATGAATTTGTCACTACAATGGTGACTCATAAAGTAAGACAAACATGAAGGGGGTAGGGGCCCACAATCTTTTTTTTTAGTCAGTCCCCGAACAATGTTTCAATTCTTTGGTCTCTGAAAGGGTATTTCCTGCATTTTGAAGGCACTATTCTCGGCTACGACGCCAACTCGATTCAAAGTATTCAATTGGCAAGCTTTTCTAGTTTTTTTTCCCAAATTGTCGTCAAACTTCAGTCCCTAACCACAACAGAACCTTAGCTGTTTAGAAACAGAAACGTATTTGACGACATATTCTGGAATAGCCGCGAAAGGACTGGAAGGGTCCAGGGACGTAGCCAGGGGGGGAGCCGTGGGAGCCGCGGCTCCCCCCCTTTTGATATAAAACGACAGACATGTAACTACAAAATTGATGCAATATGAATTGTGTCAGGAAATAAACTGTAAACAGTGTATTCAATCTACTGAGTGTATGCATTTTGAGTATCTATGTGACGTTTGCGTGTTTTGAGTATTTTATATGACGTTTTTTTACCTTTAGAGTCTGTAAAATCTTCCTCCAAAAGCCAGGAAATGGCATTTCAGCGACTCTCGATTTCAAAATTTCCCGGGGGAGCATGCCCCCGGACCCCCCTAAAAAATTTTTTATTTCGGCTCCCCCCCCTTTCAAAATCCTGGCTACGTGCCTGAGTCATCCCTTTTAGCCGAAACCGGCCGAATATGCCAAATACGTTTTGGGAAACGCCCAAGTTCAGGTTAGCCCTGGTCTGCCTACACTACTGGCATGCGTGGACGATTTACAAACCTTGTTTCATGCGCCCTTCAAGATAAACATCATTGCAAGTGTTCTTGCAGATACTTTCTTCTTTGACCTACACAAACAACATTATTAGTAAAGTTGAACAATAACACAGAAACTTAACCTTGGCTTAACTTATTTTTAAGATTTATTGTTATTTCGTCTGGAAAAGGCTAACGTCGCTGAAATGCGCGAGATTCTCAGTAGCAAGCGCGAGAGCGTGAAATGAGCCCAGAATGCGTGAGATTCACGCGGGATGCGTGAGACTTCAGACTTGGGATGTCCACACTCCAGTAGTAGTATGTGTGCCGCAGACGAATATGGATAGATATGCGATCTTCATTGACTTTGTACATTAACTGCATTGTTCATCAATGATGGCAGTGCAGTGCTGTACAAGGTTCACCCGGCACATTTGGCACCTTCTAGTGATTGCCTTACATGAAAACACTTAAAGTGTCTATAAAATGAAAAATTCGTTGGCATTTTTGTTGTTTTATGGTACAGAGGAGAATGGCAGGAGCACTCACTGAAAATTTCAAGAGAATCTGATGCGTAGTTTTCGCGCTATCAACTCTCAAAATTTGCCGTGGATAGTTTGTTTTGGGGAAATTTGGGCTTCTTGGTAACCATGCCTTATGACGTACGCAGATGGATTATTAATAGTGAAATCTATTGTTCTTATGCATAGTTGTCCATCTGCGTACGTCATAAGTATTGTTTCCGAAAGCCCAATTTTTCTCCAAGAACGAACTAGCCATAGCAAACTTTGAGAGTTTATGGCGCGAAAACTACGCATCAGATTCTCTTGAAATTTTCAGTGAGAGTGCTCCTGCCATGCTCCTCTGTACAATAAAACAACAAAAATGCCAACGAATTTTTTATTTCATAGACACTTTAAAAGCTTCATGACGATGTATTGTATTTCAATTGTTCTAACCTAGCTACAAGTAGCTTCCACTAGACTAGCACATATGCTGTCATGTCTCTTTCTCTGATTATCTGCCTAATTCAGACTGGACACTTTTTCTTCCACTTTTGGCACCCTTTCAAGCCTTTCACGCCTTTCACGCCTTCAGTGGCGTAACTGGTAATCTTCTGGAGGGGAGGGACGCGAAATTTCCCGACAAGTCTCTAGCAGTTAACCATGTTACTAACAGTAGTTTGGACACGACATGGCCAAGGCTGTAAAATTTGACTTGGCGGTAAAAAGTAAAAGAAGTAAAATTCTTAGACGGCATAGTACACCTACGCAATAATATAATAGACTCCCCAGTAAATGCTAACTACAGTAATTACAGTCACATGCAGCAAATGTATTCAAATGGTGTTTGAACTTGGTACTATTTATCAATTATAGACCTGGAGCGAAGGGTATTCCACAAAAAATTACCCCGAAGGATGAAATAACATTTCATCCCGAGGGGTAATTTAGTGTGGAACACCCCGAGCAAAGGGTCTATAATTGATATAATATACCGAAACATATAATCTTTCAAAAAAAACCCTTCTTTTTTGCTTTCTTTGTATTTTTTGAATTCTTATTTTCTTGTTACTCAACAATTTTCTTGTCAACATTAATGT
This sequence comes from Corallium rubrum, assembly GCA_964035015.1. Classification (NCBI taxonomy): domain Eukaryota; kingdom Metazoa; phylum Cnidaria; class Anthozoa; order Scleralcyonacea; family Coralliidae; genus Corallium; species Corallium rubrum. The sequence goes on from OZ035998.1 coordinate 31,159,337, forward strand.
TCAGGCCGGCGAAACGTCTTCTTGTTCCGCCATTATGGATCGTGATCGGTGGCCTCATTGGGGTGGTGAAACAATACGAATTTTCTGAATAAGAATAGAGCTAAATTCCAATAGGATAAAAGATGATACAGCAATATGGCCGCCATTTCATTGTTTCGGTACACCAATATGGCCGCCGTGACGTCAAATGAAAACCATCTATTGACAGCTTCGTTTTGGTTTTCGCGCGTGGCATTCACGCGTGGTACACGAACTTTTGAGTTGAGGTAACGCAACAAACATATAATAAATTATAACAAATTGTTATTCGAATAAAAAATGGTATGTTGATGCACTATTTTTGATGAAAATTCCAGGTACATGTCTTTTATATCAGATGAACATTCAAAAGTACCTTGAATTAGTAATTAATCGGCTTACTTGCTGGGTTCTTGAAGTTGACAAAAACGTCCATGATAAGTAAAGTTCTGTTTTAGGAATGTTGCCAAGATTATCAAAGGGTCTTAGAGGGGAACCAACACTGCAAGTTAGGAAATTTATAAGGGGGTCTGGGGCACAATGATCTCTATAAAATAAACTGGATTGCTCATCTGGCTTCATTATCTGGCTTCAAAAATGAAGTGATGACGAATTTGGAGTACCAAGATGGCCGCCACGGAAACTCTGTTGTTTTCGTAGCACGAAAAGAGACGAAAAGAGGGGCATTAAGAAAATTCTTGCTATTGGTATCAAACAAAGATCACTGTACAAGGTTTAGACGCTTAGTTTTTGCATTTGTTATTATTATTAAGCAGTAAAACGTGTTATTTCGTAGTTTTTTATTCTGCCCGGTAATCAGTCAATAAAATAACCTCATTGTAAAACTATCTATATACCTGGTCCTTTGGTATTAAAACAAGTCTTTACAAAGCCTTGAAGTATGTAGTTGACAATTTCGGACTGTATTTCCTTGTATTTTCCTTTTACAGTTGGTAAATTGACATCTGAGAATTGTTTTACGGCTTTTCCGACCCCGGGTATAAAACTCGCAATATATTACTACTCTTAAGCCTGCAAAGTACACTGGACTTGGAGTACCAATATGGCCGCCAGTGGCTTCAAACATTGAACTCTAAGTAAACTGGAACGATAACTCGATCGATGGCGTATCATGAAGCCAAAAATGGCGGACATGGGGGCCGCCATGCACGTCAATCCCAGTCCCTTTTACCTTATAGCCGAGAAAAAATGAAGCTGAATTTGGACTTATTTAGTGAAATGGGTTGAAAAAAAACTGAACTTGTTGACCACTTTCAGGCTTAGATTAAATTCCAATATACTATAGAGCAGGTGAACACTGACATGACGAGTAAAAACAAGAAAAACAGTAAAAATATAAGGTCTCAAATGAAAGTCAACAATATGCAATCAAAATTGGCATGGTTTGGACAAATATAAAGAAAATACATAAGCATCTCATGTTTAAAAGGAAGAGTTTGTTTATAAAGACAGTTGGCTTTTAAATTTCTCAATTTTCAGTAGAAAAAACCCAACAAAATTCACTTTACCGGGTGTTATTACAGCTCTGGAGTTACTCTTTGTATCGAAAAAAGTCAGATTTAGCATTTCCACAACTGAAACTTGAGTTAAAGCTATACTTTAACCTCAATCTTTTACTAATTCTTGGCATGCCAACCTTCAAACTTTGAGATAACAAAGAAAAATAAGAAAAACCTGCATTTTCCGTAGAGTTTCGGACTCGAATTTTGCTTTTGTTCGGCAGATGTTCGGCCGATAAGCCCAATACGTACTAGCTTCTTCGGCATAATTTCTAAAAACCTTTAGGCATAAAAAATTATGAGTTTTCTGGTTGATTTTTGCAGCGAGTTTTCAGTTTTTCAATTGTGCCACTTCATGCCCCCAGCGGCCGGAAGTTTGACTTCACCCAAACAACAGACATGTAATTACAAAACTGATGCAATATGAATTGTGTCAGGAAATAAACTGTAAACAGTGTATTCAATCTACTGAGTGTATGCATTTTGAGTATCTATGTGACGTTTGCGTGTTTTGAGTATTTTATATGACGTTTTTTTAACCTTTAGAGTCTGTAAAAACTTCTTCCAAAAGCCAGGAAATGGCATTTCAGCAACTCTCGATTTCAAAATTTCCCGGGGGACCATGCCCCCGGACCCCCCTAAAAAATTTTTTATTTCGGCTCCCCCCCCCCCTTTCAAAATCCTGGCTACGTGCCTGCCCAATCATAGGGCCAGTCTTATGGAGTTATCGTTCCAGTTTACTTAGAGTTCAATGGCTTCAAAATGTTTACTGCTGACCATATTAAAAGGATGACTCTGAAATGCCAATGCCATTTCTTGCCTTTTGGGAGAAAGTGATAAAGGTAGGAAGTGAAACAAAATACAAAAGTGAAGTATATAGTCAAACCAGATGTTCTCTATTAAATTGATACGCATATGAGATGTTGTTTGTTGACATGAAATTTTGTCCCAAGGAAGTAGCATTTGAATGAAGCCAACATGGGGGCCCCCTCCCTCGGGACTAACATTGATAGGTGCATGATTCCCCAATGAGTTTACTTAAATTATTGGTTTCATTTAAACATCAAACAACACATAAATGTGATGTTGTACTTGAAGTTTATGGCTCTAACTTTACGTAAAATTTCGCATTACTTGAAGTTTGTCATCGAAAACGATTTTTTAGAGCAGCCTATCAAGAATTGTGATTTATAAGCATTTGTAAGTCACTGATTGAATCCCACCAATCAAAATTGCAATGTTGCCAATCAATATTGCAAAGTCATACAAAAAAAGTAAGAGTTAGTGAGTTAATTGACTCCAAGGCATTATATAGTTCTTAATATTATAACATGCAATTAGATTAAAAATAAAAAGAAAGGAGCTGCAGCTCTTGAATTTAAATTTATTAAATTTGCCACTTAACGTGTGGCAGGAGAGAGGAACAAAACTTTCGTCCCAATTGACACCAAACTCCTATGTGTAGACAACTAAGACCTAGGTGTTGATTTTAGGGGGGGAGGAAAACCGGAGAAAGTGGTGAAAAACCCTTGGAGTACAGGAGAGACCAACCAAACTCTACTCACATAAGTCCCAAGCTGGCGGAGGACGGGGCTATTCCCAAACGGTCAAAAGTCTAAAAATCGAAAGTTTTAGATGAGGGGGGGGGGGGGGGGGATCAGCATGACACAAATAGGTGTCATAAAAGGGAGTATGCCCCTCCCCCAAAAGGGAGGTCCTCTTTAATAGGGTCTCTGAGAAATGCTAATTTTCTGCATTTTCAAAGCACTTTTGAGAGCAAACAGACTTTTACCCTGTTGAGGATGTATAGTGCTGGGGAACAATCTATACTTGTAAATAGGATGGGTGCCAGTGGGTGATCCCTCAATCCAATATCCTCTGCAGGCTATGCAGACTATGACAAATGCTGATATGGAACATGCCAGAGCTGTTGGGTGACTGATATAGTTTCAAAAGATTGGCACATTAGTGGCACATTATCCAAGCATGCAGTTTCTTGAATCATGCACAATACATGTTAATTGAATTTCTGAAGCCTAATTTTCACTACTCCTAGCACGATAAAGACAAGTGAAGCACAATGACATACACAAATGCAGTTACCATGTCACCTAATTATTCTAGATGTTGTCACTGTGCCAGTGATGGAAATACACTTTTTCAGGTTGGGGGCCAAAGCCTCATAAATATCTGACAAATATCATATTAATATCCAACAAAATTACAAATGCATGAAAAGCAGTGGATTTGACTGTTTTCCCCTCACTTTGCTGTTGAATATTTCCAATAAATTGACTATTTCCCCCCCCCCCCCCCCCCCCCCCTATCACCATCAAAATTACTGCACAGTAGGCTACACAATCTATTCTTTCTATTACTAAATAACACACCACTATTAATACTGCGCCAAGAATGTGTCAGTTATTACTATACACTACATTTACTTTTTGACTTAGAAAAACATAAAAAGACCCTTACAAAAACAAAACTACAACATACTGTCATTTGATTCCTGTCTGATTTGCAAATCTTTTTGCCTAATGATTGTTTTATGTTATCTGTCAGGGAATGTTGTTTTATCTCTTCCACTAAGTACCATAGGCCATAGCACAATTGTTTCGCTTGCTGGCAAATTACATCGAATCAGCTTAGTGTCTTTATTGGAAACTTCTCAAATATCAAACACTTGTTACAATCTTGCTCTACTCACTATCTTGGCTAGCTTTAGTTACACAAAAACACAAAAACCTTGAAATCAGTTCTTTAAAACCAATAGAACCAATGACCTTCAGTTCGTTGTGCAATTGCATAATAAAATACGTATCCTCAGGCTATAGACGAAATCGTAGTTTCAATTGCGCATAGAATCTAAGTCGGGATAAAACGTAGTTCATTTATACCATGAGGCTGAAGCAGCCGTAGTAAACATAACATTTCTGATTTCAGAAACTTTTTAATGTTTAGGTATTCGATAAGGATAAACTTTGCTTATCGATTATCCTTGACAATAATCCTAAACGTAGTGTCTAAAAATAATGAACTCAATACATGAAAAAACAGTCCCAGCCCATGTTATCTCCCCGTTATGTTTTAATGGACACGATGTAATTTGCATAGGGGCCCAAATTGAATAGGAAATAATTTGCATGTGGACGTAAATGAAACTACGATTTGGTGTATACATAGTTTAAATTCTAGGGGAGTATAATTATAGTACCGCCGATAGCGATACAAAACGTACATCATCATATCTTGATATCTATAGACCGGCTTGCCAGAGAAGAGATCTATGTTCATAACAAGTACACAGAATATACCAAGACATGAAATCTTCCATCATTAAAAATCGGGACACGTACGGCGCTGCGCTTCAGTCGTGACTCGCGTACAGTATTAATTAAAACCGCATCATTTCGTCATCATTTTAATACATTTCAGCCTTCTCAGATTCTTGAAAATTTATACTGATGACTCGGGAATAGCTTTGGGATGCTAACTAAATTACTAAACTATTATATTCCGCATGTACAAGTTTGCTTAATTAGAGTTGATATTTTCAATCTAATAATTGTAATATCGACTAACACTAAACGGAAATTTCGCTGGACTACCGCCCGCATTGAAACCAAAACACGCGTACGCGTTTTATGTTACCTTCTTTCCGCACTCTTGGACACATTTTTCTTCGTTATTTTCCTCTGCAAGATGGCCGTGAAAAATCAGCACCAAAGCCAAAACGAGCATCCGTAGGTAACACATGTTGCTTTAAGCATAAGCCAGACGAATATCCACGCAAAATACTTTCGACATATGATATCCGTATCCACGCGAAGATTCAAGAGGAGAGAGATGCCTGCGACGTCCGGTCCATCAGACAATCGGGAAGTTTTGATAGAGACTTTCAGTTTAGCGTTTATTGCTCTTCACAGTCTGTGCGCTTTCGAATGTTGTGCCAGCCAAAATTCATCACCTAGTTCAAAAACAAGCGAATCGAACAGATATGTGCAGTAATCCATTTCAAACATTAACAGATAAGAGTGTCGATCCTTAAAAAAACAATCAAGCTTAACTTGTCAGTAGCGTCGTCCCACGCTGTTTACCATTTTGAAGACCTTAGTTTATTAATTACCTAGATATTAAATTGCGCAATGGCACCATGCCAGACAGAGATTTTGAAGCTTTTCGTTGCGAATAACAAATATCAAGTTCACATCAGCCATCAGCGTCTGCAGTCTCTCCGCGATATGTCAACACGACCGGCGCCTTTCAACACCCATCCAAGTTGAGAGTTAGCTGCGCCCCTACATATTTGGTTTGAGTGAGGGTCGAGGGCAAAACTTCGAGGGTTCGATGGTGAAAATGTGAAATCTCTGTTTAATTTGTTAGCCTAGTGTAAAATATGTTGATGATAACATGTACGTACTGCGCCTAACACCGGCCTCTATCTCTACACAACCGGTGTACCCAGGTCATATTTTGACAATGAACACAATGTGGTCACGCGATCTCCTGACCCCCGGACATCTATTTGGTATTTTTGTATCTGCCTGTTAGCTTTTTTGTGTAACCACTGACCTGTAGTGTGTGCTGTTGTGTAACTATAACCAATGCGCGATGATTACATCAGGGCCTACGAGCTGTCAGTTTGAACGATGGAAACAAGTATTTTAATCCGATCGTGTTATATCACAAAGTCCTCCAAAGCGACAAAGTTTTGGATTAAACTACTACGATTTTCAGGGTTCTGTTCTATACGAATTTTTCAAATTTACAAGTTTCGTGAATGGCACAAACCTACAGACGATTCAGGGATACTTTAAATATGATTGCGTTTGACCCGATAATTGCCAGCTCATCTCAATTCAAATAGATTTTTCTCCGTTGCTATTCTACGATTTTTTCCAATTCACATTTGTTATGCAGAATTAACGCTCTATCTAACGGTATAAGTTTCCAAAATGTCACAAACCTACAGACGATTCAGGGGTATACTTTAGACTCGCGGTGTCCGGCTCCGCAACAGCCGTATTGGGATATATCTTCATGCAGTTAGCCATTATATATTTCCGGCAAAGCTTTGCACTAAAACATTTCGGAGACAGGGGATATATATTGCTGATAAAACTGGTAAGTATTTTTAACGTGACTTATAGTAAACTTTTGAGCGTGATCTACCACAGTTTTTGTGAGTCATGATAAAAAATTATTTTGGTCAGAGAATGTGTACTTTCTCTGATCTTTAAGACTGCGTTTACACTAGAGCAAAAGTATCCGGATTCACATTGTTTTTCATCCTCGTGGGAATATCAAACAATGTGAATCCGGAAACTTTTGCTCTAGTGTAAACGGGGTCTAATTATCGTATAAGATCTCGCTACGTAGCTATACACAGCTATACGTAGCTATACACAGCTGTACGTAGCTATACACAGCTATACGTAGCTATACGTAGCTATACGTAGCTATACACAGCTATACGTAGCTATACACAGCTATACACAGCTATACGTAGCTATACACAGCTATACGTAGCTATACACAGCTATACGTAGCTATACACAGCTATACGTAGCTATACGTAGCTATGACACAGCTATACGTAGCTATACACAGCTATACGTAGCTATACACAGCTATACACAGCTATACTTAGCTATACACAGCTATACACAGCTATCCGTAGCTATACACAGCTATACGTAGCTATACACAGCTATACACAGCTATACTTAGCTATACTTAGCTATACACAGCTATACGTAGGTATACACATACATACACAGCTAAACTACCAAGATTTCTCCGTTCTTCAACAAACTTGATTCGCCCTGCACGACTTTCATGTCCTACACTGTGTCGCTGTATATAAATAATGCTCGGCCGCGCGCGTGCTGCGTTTTAAAAGATTTATCACAAATATCAGAATCCAACTTTCATCAACTCTGGATAAATCTCCAATGTAAGAAAAACAAGTCCGTCATAATTTGCGTGACATACCGACCACCTAACTGTCCCCTCAATTGTTTCGAGAATTTTTTTAAACCTAACTATGTTCAGGCTTTAACCATGAACAAACCGATTTTCGTGCTTGGGGACCTAAATTGCAATATGCTGAAGGATGGTCCTGCTTATAGAGCACTAACAGATATCACGACTGAGTTAAATCTCACACAAGTGATTAAAACCCCGACAAGAATTACAGACACCTCTCAATCACTTATTGATGTCATCTTAGTCTCATCTACCGCCCTTGTACTTGAGAGTGGGGTCCTTAATCATAGGTAGCCCAAACACTGTTTGTGAGTAATAAATACTCCTTTATTTACATTTCCAATGTTATATTTCGGGCTTTTAGACTGTAAAAATGCATACTATAAACATATGATTGTCCACAACATAAATATTATGTATATCACTCATTTGTAGACTATAGAGCTGTATTTCAAAGGCTGTACTTCAAAATCTTCGTCTAGTATTTATATATTTACTTGACGTACCCCCTGTGGTGTTCAGCTCTTTAAACCGTCGCCTAAGTATTGACTGTTGTTATATCAGTATTTTTTTACTCTAACTATACACAAAAGTCTAGTATACTGTTCAGATAAACTCCCTGCGATTTCAGACCGCTCATGTCGTAAGTAAATTTGTTTATTGTGCCTGTTAGATGCTACATTATCTAGGGAGTTTATCTGAACAGTATACTAGACTTTTGTGTATATTTAGAGTAAAAAAATACTGATATAACAACAGTCAATACTTAGGCGACGGTTTAAAGAGCTGAACACCACAGGGGGTACGTCAAGTAAATATATAAATACTAGACGAAGATTTTGAAGTACAGCCTTTGAAATACAGCTCTATAGTCTACAAATGAGTGATATACATAATATTTATGTTGTGGACAATCATATGTTTATAGTATGCATTTTTACAGTCTAAAAGCCCGAAACATAACATTGGAAATGTAAATAAAGGAGTATTTATTACTCACAAACAGTGTTTGGGCTACCTATGCCTTAATGCCTCAATCAGTGATCACCTTCCAGTATATGTTTCCGACTCAAATTGAAGACTCCCAAGATGCCACCTTGTTATATTACAGCGAGAAGTCATAAAAACTATAATCCTTTATTATTTTCCTCCGACCTCGTCACCAAATCGGACCGCCTTTTATCCATATTCTCTGATGCAGATGTTAACACGAAACTAGAATCCTTTAATGATGTTCTTCACTCAACTCTCGACGTACATGCACCCGTGAAAACTTTTAAAATTCGTCGTCGATCATGCCCATATGTCTCGCATGAAATAAAAGAACTTATGAAGTTTAGAGATCAACTTCACCGTCGGTTTCTTCAGACACATGATAAAAGAGATTGGGAAGTCTACAAGGAATCTCGCAATCGCGTCAAAATCAATCTCAAGAATGCAGCAAAAAACCACATCTTCGATGAAGTAAAGGAACACAAGAACAATTCAGGTTCTCTCTGGAAAATAATCAATAACATTATTCCTTCAAAAGAAAAGGAAACGCAAGTCTATAGTAAAGATCCTAAGTCGATTGCAGAAGATTTTAATCACTTCTTCACTTCTGTGGGAAGGAACGCTGCCATGACGGCGGCAAGCTCAGCCAAAGACAATGATATCACCTTGTTAAACCCTTTTTCAAATTTAATAACTTATCCACCAGATCAGCAGTTCAATTTTAGACCTGTTACTTGTACTGAAGTTCAACGTATCATTAGGGCAATGCCAAGTAACAAATCACCTGGTCCGGATAAGATAAACATGCGTGTTATCAAAGACTGCCTCCCTGTCATTTTAGGTCCTCTTACACATATAATAAACTGCTCTCTTATGACAGGCATGTTCCCTGACTTATGGAAGATTTCTGAAGTAATACCATTGCTAAAGGACGGAGACCACGAGGTTGCCTCAAATAATCGACCCCTTTCACTTCTTGTGGTTGTATCAAAGGTGTGTGAAAAAGTTGCTCTACAACAATTCAGCTCATACCTAACAGAGAACCAGCGTATATCATCACATCAAAGCGGAAACAGAAGATTTCACTCTACAGAAACCCTAAACATCTTCATTAGTGACACCATGTTGAATGCCATTGATAAAAAGAAGGTAACAGCACTTATCTTATTGGATTTATCCAAAGCCTTTGACAGTGTCAGCCACTCAATTTTATTGCACAAACTGAGCTGTGTCGGCGCCTCGTCCGAAACGGTTAAATGGTTTAAGAGCTATTTGTCAGGTAGATCTCAATACGTACGGATCGGATCATCTGTGTCATCAACTCTTTCCATCACCCATGGTGTACCGCAGGGCGCAATATTATCACCGCTTCTATTCTGCATTTATATAAACGATTTACCAGCGGCCACACAATCATGTAATCTTGATTCATACGTTGACGATTCAAAACTTTATCAGTCATTCTCTATTAAAGATATGGAACAGACAACAGTCAATCTGGAGGAAGACCTTCATAGAGCCGCTAGGTGGTGTTTTGAGCACCAATTATTAATCAATCCCGACAAAACCAAATTTCTTCTCATCGGCTCAAGGCCCATGTTACAAAATTTACGCACAGAAATGTCTCTGAAATTCTTGAAAAAGACCATCAGTCCGGTACCGTCAGCCAAAGATTTAGGAATCAACTTTGACACATTATCGTTTGACGATCATATCTCTAAACTGGTTTCGACGTGTATGAGTAAATTGTGTCAGATTAACCGTGTCAAGGATAGTTTGGACAGAGAAACATTACTACTAGTCATCGAAACACTTGTAATTAATAAGCTCTTGTACTGCTCTACGGTTTGGTCCAACACATCATCTAAGAATATAAAGAAGCTTCAAACAGTACAGAACTTCGCCTGCAGAATCATTACAAAAACCAGGAAATTCGATCACGTTACACCAGCTCTGCGTGAACTTAATTGGCTTCCTGTTGAACAATTGCTTTTGTACAGAGATACTGTAATGGCCTATAAATGTTTCAACGATCTTGCACCTAGTTATTTAATAAATAAGTTCACCAAGCGCTCTGAAATATATAATTGCTCGACACGAAATCATCACCTTTTAGACATTCCACTTTTTAAAACTTCTTCAGGGCAAAGAACATTTTACTATAGAGCAGTAAAAATATGGAATGATTTAGATGACGATCTTAAGCAGATTACAACGCTTAGTAAATTTAAACGAAAACTCAGAGAACAATTATTAAGAAATTTTTATAGCATATCTTAACCATTTAGGGTGCATAACATTTACTTATGTAATTTTTGAATACAACATTGTAAATATATTCGATACACATATTATATAAATAGTTTTTAATATTTAATCATTGTAATTGAGTGTAGAAAAGCCCTTAGGGGAACACACAATAAAGTATCTATCTATCTATAAGATCTACGTGTAAAAATCTTATAAGGTTTTTCTTAAGATCTTACAAGATTTTCCAAGATCACACAAGATCTTACAAGATCTTGACAAGTGATTCTCACAGTGGTGGGTTCGGCGCAGATACATGTACGCATAGCGGACCTTTTGGTTTTTTTATAAACTAAAAGACGATACCTCACGTTTTTAGCGTTCCCAAAAAAAAATATATATATATATATGCCTTATGCCTTATCAAGAGCCCTTGTGTCTGAGGGTTATTCGCCTGCCGAAAGACGCCTAGGGCTCCCCTAAGTCTAACCATGTCAGATCGGCAGAATCGCAGAATAACTGAAGACTCAGTTGGCAGTCTGGTCAGTTGCTACCAGATGTTAGCCACCTTGTTGCTGCGAGCCGTGAGGCGAGCAGCTCACTAATCTTGACGAGGTCTGGGCCGAGTTCATATGCGTTCACAAACTCGATTCTTAGGATTTCGTGGGCGATGATCTTCGGTATACGCAATGTCTACCGATCAGCGGCAGGCATTATTGAATTGTGCGCTACGCTACACCACGTTGCCTTTCTTCCTCGAGGACTTTTCGACAACAGCCGTTATTGCTGCAAATCAATAACCTAAAACTGCATAGATTGCCGTTCTTCACTTCAAGCAAGAGTGCTGACGTCATCACTCTTTAATGGCTCGATTTTATACGCGTGACGTCCATGTTGAGGAAAACGTCGCATGCTTAAGCTCTTTAATTGAAAATGCTTCGGACGATAACAAGTATTTCACTACTAAATAGTAAATGGTAGCAACTCGCAGCACTTCACTTTTGATAAAAACTTCTAGTAATAATATGGTTTCTTGAGTTACAGCGGATTCAGGTTAAGCATTCAACGTTAACAATTATCGCGTTAGTTACGATTATAAAGACGTTTCCAGGCAAAAACGTCAGAACGTTCTGTCTAAAAATATCTGCGCATGCGTTGCGTGTGAATTTAACTGATAAGAACTGTCGGATCGGAAGGCCTTGATTTTGCATTTTTCTTTTTTCGCAAACATTGCAAACACGCATATGCTATAAATTACAATACTAAGAGTCTATACAAAATACATTTACGACTTGTCATGATAAATAAACATAAAATATCTAAAGATATTTTAACGTGTATCATTCTATGTTCTGGTTTGATTTCAACAAAATTTTGTAATTTATGTCTTTCAAATTACTCAGGAAATAGTGTTTCCGAGACCCTAGAAATCAAAAATTTTCCAAGCGAGCATGCCCCCTGCCCCCCTAGAAAATTGAGGTTCTTGCCCCCCAAACCCAAGACCCTGGCTCTTAGCTTGGCCACACGCAATGAGCAGTGAGCGTATGGACACATGCAGAGGCGTAGGAAGCGGGGGGGCGGTGTGCCGAGTCTGCCGAGTGACGACGACAACAAAGTTAATTCTACGGAAGCTAAGTTGACAAAGAATTAGAAGCTATTGTGTAGCTGTTTAAACACTATTATTGAAAAAGCGACTTCAGTGCATGCAATGCCTAAAAAGTGTTCAGTTTTGTGAAGTGTCGTCTGTCGAGGCTTTAAGGTATGTTGGTTTAATAATTTCTTCGTTTTTATGTTAAAATTTGAACTATGCTTGCTGTGGAATTAGATGAAAAAATTTCCTCAAATTGCTGCAAATTGTGTTTCCGAGGTTCTAGATTTCAAAATTTTCCGGGAGAGCACCCCGAACCCGGCTAAAAATTCGGTTACTGTTTATCGCATGTCGACTTCAGCCCCCCCAACTTTAAATCCGTTCCTACGCCTCTGGACTCATGCGTGTCCTGGGGGTTCCCCCGAGGTAATTATTATAACTCATACGTTCCCCTGAGGTAATTATAACTCGTGCCTGTCCCCCTGAGGTAATAATAACCTGTGCATTTCCTAGACGGTCCCCCATACTTTTCGCGCGAAGCGTGATTGGGTTATTTTACTAACCCGTGAAACGTGATCGATGATTCTTTTAATCCGTGACCGTAGGGTTTCAAATATTTTACGTGCACGTGAAAGTAACTTTTGATTTAACTGTGATTCGTGAATCGTCTACTTACAGATTATTTTGACTATTTTACTCTGACTAACTCCAGATGATTGTACTCGTCAAACGGAGACCTTCAGGCTTCAGAGTGTTGAGACAAAGATAATAAAAAGCGACGCCAGGCGCAATTTGCATGATCGCAGTGTTTCCAGGCCTTTACAATGGACTGCAAGGACAGAAAGAAATCTTTCAAACTTGCTGCATCCTTCTGAGGTTGAACAGAAAGACTTCGAGAATGCGAAATATTTTTAATCTGCAGTCAGATGATACGAAACATTAATCCGTGAATTTCTGTTGTATTTTTACGTGAATCGTGATTGCCTCGATTTTTGTGTGAACGTGAAAGAGTTTTTGCGATTTTTCGTGACTCGTGAAAAGACTAAATATTTTTGCGTGAATGCATTTTGTGAATGGGTATAGAGGACCCTCTTCCTAGAGTGCTCTTCTGAGATAATTATAACTCATGAATGCTCCATAATCGCAATTTCTTATGAGGAGCGAACGTATTTAGCTCACTCTCCTCCGCAGAGGCCTTTCTTTGGCTACTTTTAGCTATATTTACCACTGAATTGCTACTTTTAGCTATATTTAGCTATATTTACCACCACTGAATACCCCCAGCTCCGTTTCCCGCCTTCATATATCCTCCACTATCCCTAGTTATCCATAAATTAATTAGTTATCCATGATAATTCAGTGGTAAATATAGCTAAAAGTAGCCAAAGGAAAGCCTCTGCGGAGGAGACTGTATTTAGCTCTAGTTTTTGAAAGCCTTTTTTGAGACTTACGTTAATGGCCGTCATCTCATTGCTGGATTAAAAATAAAACAAGATATTATCTGAAGTGTAAATGACGGGTTTCTTGCAAGCCCGGGCATGTAGGCTTTAGGCTACGTAGAGAGAGTTACTTGAACTTGAGCTTGATGAATATGAACTTGTACACTCACATATAACCAAAACATTTATATAAACGGCAGGTATTTTTCTAACATTCACACCTGATGGTCAAGTAGATCGAATACGTTCGTGTTTAATCATTTAATTATAACATTGCATGGTCACCTGCTCGTCAATATACTGGATTTGGGACGTTTAAACGTCGCGCTCGTCCAGTACTCCGCCCTTTGAAACGAGTCAAAAGGTAGCCCTTGTTTACATGGAGTTGGGTACCCTTGTGGCAGGGCTAACTAATTTAGAGTTTCGGATCAAATGCCATTTCTTGCATTCTGAGCGGTGATTTTTAAGAACACAGAAGGTCATAAAAACTAGTTAAAATACGATATTTCGCTTGGTGTCAGAACTCATCAGCTTATTTACTTTCAAATATAATATGGAAAATTTTGTGAGGAACTATAAAAAGATTTTTTCGTCACCACATAATCTTATCAAAATAAAAACTATTTAACTAATATAAAGATTTATCTATACCTGTTTATCTATATATCCATGGCAATAAAGTCGCCGTATGAATTACAAAGCTGAGCAAAGCCTGAGTCCGAAATTTTTCTTTTATATCTTTATTGCTTTATTCTTCGTTCAATTGTATTTCGGTACTTCAGCAAAAAGGAACTTTTCCTGGGGAAAAAAGTGACTTTTACTGGGGGGAGGAGTCAATTCGTGGGAGGGCTCAAGGGGGGACTGGTGGGCTTGGCCCTTGCAGCTTGTTTGTTAAAAAGGCCCTGTGTATACGAACAGGAAGGGCAGCCACGAAATTATAGCGAACGCGTATGTAAACCAAGATAGCCCTGTCACCAGGGTTAGCCTTAGCAAGCTGATAGGGTAACCCTTCCCCCACGGAAAGATAATGGTAACCCTTTTACTATCCATGTAAACAGGGCCTTACACGATGGGTGCATGGCGTCGTGTGCAGACTTAACAGGTTGGCAGCACATAGTCATAAACCTGCACGTAGGCGGCAGAGGATTTATCCATAGTCAATCGAGATATGGTCTGGAAACTCGGCAAACTTCAAAGCGCCTATAATGAGCTGGGATTTTATGTTGAATCGTACCTTACACCGTGCACATCCTTTGTATTAGGTTTATTAATATTTAAATAGCACGGTTGAGTGATTGAACTGAAACGTTGCTATTGGACAATTCGTTCATTATACTAAAATACAATGTGTTCAGAAATGCATAAAGGCGAACAAAAAGATAGACCAAAGACTTTAGCTGAGTTTCCAGACCACATCTCGATTGACTATGTTGCAAAAGAACTAAGTAGAATATACAATGTGGATATTGCTGAAGCCCTGTTTACACGGTCAAAATTTAAGCGGGATCTGAGCCACATCTGACTTTATAAAATGTCCGTGTAAACCATAGTCAATCGAGATGTGGTCTGGAAACTCAGCTAAAGTCTTTGGTCTATCTTTTTGTTCGCCTTTATGCATTTTTGTGCACGGTGCACGGTCACTGAACACATTGTATTTTAGTATAATGAACGAATTGTCCAACAGCAACGTTTCAGTTCAATCACTCAACCGTGCTATTTAAATATTAATAAACCTAATACAAAGGATGTGCACGGTGTAAGGTACGATTCAATATAAAATCCCAGCTCATTATAGGCGCTTTGAAGTTTGCCGAGTTTCCAGACCATATCTCGATTGACTATGTTGCAAAAGAACTAAGTAGAATATACAATGTGGATATTGCTGAAGCCCTGTTTACACCGTCAAAATTTAAGCGGGATCTGAGCCACATCTGACTTTATAAAATGTCCGTGTAAACCATAGTCAATCGAGATGTGGTCTGGAAACTCAGCTAAAGTCTTTGGTCTATCTTTTTGTTCGCCTTTATGCATTTTTGTGCACGGTGCACGGTCACTGAACACATTGTATTTTAGTATAATGAACGAATTGTCCAATAGCAACGTTTCAGTTCAATCACTCAACCGTGCTATTTAAATATTAATAAACCTAATACAAAGGATGTGCACGGTGTAAGGTACGATTCAACATAAAATCCCAGCTCGTTATAGGCGCTTTGAAGTTTGCCGAGTTTCCAGACCATATCTCGATTGATTATGTGTAAACAGATCGGCGTAAATTAATCGCGATTATAGTTTGCACCACCTCAAGGAAGTGGATAAACTGAGCACGATCAGTAAGTTAATCGCGCTTAACTTGGCCGTGTAAACGCAACGGGATTGAAAAACGCTTGCTATTAATACGGTCCGTGTTATTAATACGATAAAATGCTTTTTTTTTCCCCTACTGTAGAAGCTTCCATCTCGCTATTCTTTGTTCCTTTGTTTCTTTCTTTCTTTTAGCTGTTACTCTTTCTCGTGTACCGATGTCTTCCGTTGTTCTTTGACGTACGCTACCCATACGAAGCTTCCAAAACCAAAAATATAGCTCGTCCGCCATGTTGAATAATGGTGTACGTGTTTTAGTAAGGGATTATTAAATGACCGTGTAAACGCACCAAGGTGGCGCACTTTAAGCACGCTTAACTTAAGCGTGCTTAAATTTTGGCCGTGTAAACCACAGGAAGAGAGGAGAGAATGTGGAGTCGGATTTGCTATTAAGAAAGAAGTTGTTAGACAACTTGAAGAATTATCATGTTGGTATCAACGAGCGTATTATCACACTACGTGTATCATTAAAGAATTACCAAATGATATTCCGTGCAGGATACTCTGTTTTAAAATAACATGTATGCTACGCAAACGCTGATTGGTCAATACCCATGCATGTTTGGATCAGGCATCCAAACACGGAAATGTGCAGCAATTTTAAGTGACGCCTTTTATAGACTTTAATCTAATTTGCTTACACAAATAAAATAGCATTGAAATTACTGAAATATTATTGGTAAGTATATAGGTATGTGTAAGGGCTTCAACAGGAAAAAGTTTTAAATAAGCGAGGGCGGAGAACTAAAGCCCTGTTTACACGGTCAAAATTTAAGCGGGATCTGAGCCACATCTGACTTTAAGCGGGCTTAAAATATCCGTGTAAACAGATCGGCGTAAATTAATCGCGATTAGTTTGCACCACCTCAAGGAGGTGGATTAAACTGATAAACGTGTGAATGCAACGGGATTGAAAAACGCTTGCTATTAATACGTTATTATTATTAAATACGATAAAATGTATTTTTTTTGCCCTGCTGTAGAAGCTTTCCATCTCGCTATTCTTTGTTTCCTTTGCTTCTTCCTTTCTTTTGCTATTACTCTTTCTCGTGTACCGATGTCTTCCGTAGTTCCATTCGGTAGTTCTTTGACGCACGTTACGGGGGGGGGGGGGGGAGTGGGGTTAAAAATGCATATAAAGCGGGCGAGGGGTTGTTGCGTTCATGTATGTCTAGTGGGATTATTCTAGTGGGATGTCCAAATCCAGTTACAACTGCAAACAAATAATTTCTTGAACGAATCTTCAAGAAAAAGCACCGTCTTTGAGTCTTTTTAAGGCAGTAAAAAACAACAACACTATGTTTATACATTGTGAGAGAACAATAACCAAGCCTGAAATTGTTTTCTGGCCCTTTTGTGTTCAAGAGCCAAGCTAAACTGGCTAGGCAGACTGGCCCACCGGGATACCGGGAAATTTCCCTGTACGCCCCTTGGTTTTCCAGGCGCCCCCATAAAAGACAATTAACATTCCTAGACTACAAGTCGTAACACGATGATATACAATTTGTATTTTTTAAGGTGGCTTCACACAGTTTCTTGAAAAATGGGAAATACAAGTTTGAGAGTCCAAAACATCTGCTTAAACAATTCCAAAAAAAAATAAAACTAAATGTTATGCATGGTTAAACATTCTGACAATTAAAAACTGTTACCAAATAAATAGCAACAGTTGTTGCTATGGCAACAATGACGTTTCAAAATGGCTGCCAATTACCCTTCAAACTAATTTAATTCGAAAAAAACTTTGCTGACCCCAAATTTTTTTTTCATTAAAACTTTTCTTGAAGTATGAGTAATCAATAGGCCGATTTTAAAAAAATTCTGTAGAAGGAATAATTTTTTCTTCGAAAAAATCACGTTTGTTAATTTTTAAAAAATTTCGTTCTACAGAATTTTTTTTAAATCGGCCTATTGATTACTCATACTTCAAGAAAAGTTTTAATGAAAAAAAATTGGGGGTCACCAAAGTTTTTCTCGAATTGAATTAGTTTGAAAGGTAATTGGCAGCCATTTTGAAATGTCATTATTGCCATAGCAACAACTATTACTATTTATTTGGTAATAGTATTTGATTGTCCGACTGTTTAGCTATGCATAACATTTAGTTTTATTCTTTTCCCGAATTGTTTAATCACGTGTTTTGGACTCTAAAACTTGTATTTTCCATTTTTCAAGAAATTGTATGGAGCTACCTTAAACTATTAACTCTGCATGTAAATGTGTTATCTTTTCTTTGTTATTCATTCTTCATAAGATGTAACCATACATAATTTTTCGCGTATACAATAAATTTTGTAACTCTAATAAAACTAGCTAAGACTAATTTTAAGAGGCTGTTTACATGGACGGCGGGACGGGACGGATCGCATTCCCTTTATTTATCTCATTTCGTTTATATGAAGAATGTGTTTGCCGGGAACATTTTTATCCCGTCCCACCTAACCGGAATCCCGGTTTCCTGGCTCAACCATAATTACTCGGGCTACTTGTGGTAGCCGAGTCTATGTTTCGGCGCCGTTTGTTATTATTTTCTTCACCACACAAAATTGCAAAATTGCGCAATACCTCCCATATATGGAGCCTACACTTCGAGTGTTCGGTCACTTCGAAAATTCATTGACAGTCATGTTCCTTTATATTTATTATTCTGTGGAACTTTGTATCAAGCACATCACTGATCAACTATATAAGCAATTTACTTGGAAAACCTACCAACAATTTCGTCAAAGGTAAATCTAGCTGAAGCTGTTGCATCCAAGTGGCAACCGAACAACCGACAACGATATACAGTATATTTTTCTCATGGCTAAACAGGTCAAGTGTGTGTTATATGCGGACGGTAGCAAAATGTATAGAGAAATTAGAGTGTCTGACATTCAACTACAGTACTAGCACTGCAGAGTTGAGGAGCCTTCCCGACATGCTCTAAAGCAAAAACATGGAATCAGGATTCATGTTGTACGAAGATATTGCATAGATGTAGAGTGTGGGTATATTTTACTAGTCACCTATTGCATATATGCTAGTGCATCTGTACCTGACCCACACATGTGAAGTTTGAGCACCTCAGACAATAACTAAAATCAGTAAGGTTGAAAGACTACAATGCAGGGCAACTAAATATATTTTAAGTTTTTGAACTTGTAGGATGATTTATCATACAATCTGAATGATGATCTGAAAACAGTTAATCTACTACTGTATCATTATCATACTGGCATGACTTGAAAGATCTTATCTATTTTAAACGTTTGCAGGTCACTACTCGCCTCTAAATCTGACCCTAAAATAAACCTAACGATAACCCCTGGTAACCCTAAATCTAACCACAACCCCCCAGGGAGAATGTTCCACCTCTCAGACCCTGACCACAACACCCCTACTGTTTTTTTTTTGTTATATGCTTTTTAGTTTAACATCCTGCATGTGGGACAGAGAAGTCCCCTGGACCATTAGGCATCAGGATGATCTTGAATTCTAGACACTTTAAATTGACAATTCAGGATAGTCCTGCACCACATTCAGCCTTCGATCTGATCTTCCTCGGCCCACTCCCACTTCTTTGCTGCACTTTCCAGTAGCCCGAGTGAACACCTAACTCAGGTGTCTTGTTTATAAATGCTCTGACGCTCTGTGCCGCCTAACCGGGACGATATGACAGATACCGTTTCGAGTATTTATTTTGATTCTTAAGCTGTTTATTCGATACAAATGACTGATAACGGCTAGTAGGAGGACATCAGCAGCTCTTTATAATACGTCAAATTATATTTATTTCTCTGTTATTCTGTGGTTTTTACGACTTTCCAGCTGTGTTGTGAAACGTCCCGGTCGCAATTATCGTGCTTGAAAACATTCTCATATAAACCCGAGATGAAAAACGTCCTGTCCGGCTTACTTGTGATTTAGATGCATGTTAAAACGGGAAGTGCAGCAGCATGTTAAGTAATAAAGAACAATGCAGAAAAGCAGTGCTTTTATTCTTTTACTTAACATGCATCTAAATCATGGGTCGGCGACGATCGGCGACCGGCGACACATGAGAACCAGGCTTAATTTATTATTGAGTCGGTTTTCTTTGATGTACCGCGGGCTGTATATAGCATACAGCCCTTGAATACTAATTAGATAAGAAATGAAGAAAAAAACTAGGAAAATCTTGGTCCAAGGTAGAAAAAAAGACAAAACTTTGTTGGAAAACCTCCTCAATAATAAATTAAGTCAGATAAATCCCTCGAACGTCGGGCTGTATGCGATATACAGCCCTCGGACGCTTCGCGTCCTCGGGGCTGTATATAGCATACAGCCCTCGTTCTCGGGCTTTATCTCTTACTTAAAGGTGGATTTCCATTCAGTGCATTTTATCGCGATCGACTTTTTGCGATCGCTTTCTTTTGAATTGTGGGTTGTCAAGCGGAACGCATTTCATTAGCTTTGGTTGAATACACACATTTCAAAAGAAAGCGATCGCAAAAAGTCGATCGCGCGATAAAATGCACTGAATGGAAATCCACCTTAAAGCTGGATTCCACTAGGCGTAAAATATCGCGCGCTCGACTTTTTTCTTTTGTCTTGTAAGTTTCCATGTGGAACGAAGTCGAAAACTATTCAATTTGTACAACAGAAGAGTCGAGCGCGCGATATTTTACGCCTTGGAACAGTAATTCACTCGTAGTATATAATATATTGTCTATTAAATGTTGTATATCGTCACAAAAAAATATGGGCATACATAAATCGTGCTTAAAATGAAAAATGCCGCTCTCAAAATCGAGGAAATACAACTTCAGAGGGTCAAAAATTCAAAAATTTCCTAGAAGCCGGAACGGCACGGGCACTCCTCAGCAGGGAGGCGCCCCTTTCATCTAATTTCGCGGCAGAGATTTCGTGGTAACTTTTCTGCTGCCAGTCCGCCCCTGGATGTCTCAATATTCGATCCATTCAGGGACATACAATATAATCATACTTGCTTAATTGGTCCAACAATAAGGGCTTGCGTCTTTCCATTATTTACAGTGTATAACAAGATGGTTCTAATAGTTTTGTAACTGCTTTGCATTCGTGAATAATGTAGAAAACAAGTCTTATATTATGCTGCGCTTTCGTCATGTGGTGCTCAGGACATCATCAGAGCTTGTGAGCTTGCAAACTAGTTTGTAAACGTTATTATAAAGATTGAAGGAAACTCAGTCTAACGTCCGATTTTTATCACGTCATCATACTGCTTGGTTTTACGTCTTTGCACATAAATTTAGTTACAAGTTACAAGTTACAGTATATACTAGTAGAACCATAAGTAAACTAGAGTAACTGGATATTACTAAACGAGATTATTATAATAGTTATGAAAGCTGTGCGCATGCAGTATAGTCAAAGTAATAAAAAAATAATAGAACGAATATTATAAATATGTGTTATATAAAGGACGGAATTAGCATTGAAACTTATTAAACAGTGCTGTTCAGGTGTTGTTCAGAGGTTGCATGGTCTTCTTGGGGGAAGAGTGTGATTGATATTTATGAATTTCTATTGATTCCCCAATCCTACGAGAGAAGTAGAAGGAAGTTTCAGTTTCCAATAAATTTGGTGGTCCGTTGCCCATGTATGCATGTCAGTTAGCGACGGAAGACTTTTTGGTTTGATCCATGGAGCAACAGCCGAAACATGACGTAGAATGCCCGTTGCTGAGCGGTCGTCAAAATATTTCCTGAGGGGGAGTAGGTTAGTTGTATGGTTTGCCTAATTCTCTTCTGTGATTGGCTGGCGTGTTCGTGTTCCTCCTCACAGAATCCTCGAAGTGCACCTCATTTTCAGAATGGCGTTGACAGGGCAGAGCGTGTACTCATTTGGACTCTTTTGAAACTACACCTTACATTTTCAACTACTAATAAAGACTATTATGCCTTTCAAGAGAGATCACAGCCCGATATATTCCAAGTGGTACCCTTCATAAAATCAACCATTGTCCCCGAGCCCGGGCGAAGGGCCGAAGGCCCGGAGCCTGGTGAGGGTGCTAATCTCGACGTGCGTGGAGTCCACTTTCCACGGGAGATGGAAACCTGAAAGCAATTCTGAAATCTGTTTGTATGTATGTTATCAAATCCCCAACTTGCGCAGTCCGAATAGCAGGGTACTGGTAACTAACCTGTTAAATTATTCAAATTATTTAAATTTACGTCAGCAAATTATAATTTACAAGTACGGTTGGATTACGAAATAGTTTTTCAACGATCATGACGAAAGAAATCTTTGCCAGATAAAAGGATTTCAGCTAAAGTGTACATTAATATTACTATGGAAAAAGACCAAAGAAATAAGGCTAAGAAGAGATGTGGCAGCGAGAAAAAGACAACAATAAATACGACTTAAGGTGGCCCCACACAGTTTCTTGAAAAATGGAAAATACAAGTTTGAGAATCCAAAACACGTGCATAAACAATTCCACAAAATAATAAAACTAAATTTTATGCATAATTAAACAGTCTGATAATCAAAAACTGTTACGAAATAAATAGCAACAGTTGTTGCTATGGCAACAAGACTTTTCAAAATGGCTACCAATTACCCTTCAAACTAATTTAATTCGAAAAAAACTTTGGTGACCCCCAATTTTTTTTTCATTAAAACTTTTCTTGAAGTACGAGTAATCAATAGGCCGATTTAAAAAAAATTCTGTAGAAGGAATAATTTTTTTTCCGGAAAATTCATGTTTGTTAATTTTTAAAACATGCATTTCGTTCTACAGAATATTTTTAAAATCGGCCTATTGGTTACTCATACTTCCAGGAAAGTTTTAATGAAAAAACAATTGGGGGTCACCAAAGTTTTTCTCGAATTAAATTAGTTTGAAGGGTAATTGGCAGCCATTTTGAAATGTCATTGTTGCCATAGCAACAACTGTTGCTATTTATTTGGTAACAGTTTTTGATTGTTTAATTATGCACAACATTTAGTTTTATTTTTTTCCGAATTATTTAATCACGTGTTTTGGACTCTCAAACTTGTATTTTCCAATTTTCAAGAAACAGTATGGAGCCACCTTAAAACCACTGAAAAAAGCCTAAAAATTAATACGATAAAGACCGAAAACGATGCCGACCGAAATGTAACTGAAAGAAGAAGGATGTGTCCTGAAACTGTTCAAAGCCGGTAAAGAATTTTGCTCTGGTGTATTCTACATAACTCGAGAAGGAACGATGAAGAAATTTTGAAACAAACGGCTTTTTAGATCATGAAGAGAACTGAATGATGCCTTGTCATATTTATGTGTCGACAACGAAAAAAGTAAGAGACCGCGAACGAGAAAAACAATCCGAAAAGAGTGGACTGAATTCGCAGTGTTTGCGGTGACAAAAGCAGAAGAAAGTTTAACGGTAGGAGATTCGTATTTACCAGTTTAGCTGAGTTAAAACGGAAGAAATCTTGAAAATTAAAATTAATATAAATGATATATGTTTTTGAACGCTAGGACGTTGGCATGGTGTCTTTTCTTGGCCCCTGTTTATATCTATTTTTGAATGAAAATATGTCATTTGGTTCATCTCGCTGTGATTTATTTTAATATTGACTTTGCATGTTCTTTCTGTGTGTCAATACATGACTACAGATGAACCTTTCTAACTAAAATTCTGGGATTTTTTCTGATCTGTGTGTCATTAATACAACAAAAAACAGAAATTAGGGGGGGGGGAAGTGGGGTTGAAAAACGCATATAAAGCGGGCAAGGGGTTGTTGCGTTCATGTATTTCTAGTTTACTGATGATTATACACATGCATGGAGTCAAATCGTAACATGTTTTCTGGCCTGAAAAACCGCAAAAAGTCCGCTGTCTCTGGATTACTGAGCTTAGCCGCATAATTTGTTTTGTTCATACTTTCATTTCATGGCCAGGTGGTACCTATATTCAAAAACGACAAGCCTTGCAAGTTACGGGCGTTTTGGGCATTTACGACAACCAAATTCAGTCAAAGTTTTTGGCTTGTACTTGCCGTTAAATACTATTAAGTTCTGTGACTTAGCATACTACGCCATGTGTTCTTTCAGACGACGGAGTGAGGACGGTGATGTTTCGGACGGTTTCTCCGCGATGTAAACTATTCTACTGCTACTTACGCGACCTTCATTCAAGTTCCATATTCCCAAAATTCTACGGATACATAAACCCAACGTACCATTACGACCCATCGTAACTTCAAAACGATCCGGCACCCACTTAAACTCTGGTTAAACACCTTACAGGAATCCTGAAGTGAAAGCACTGGTTGGAAAATCTGAACACCATGTTCATAATTCAACCAGATTCATAATCAAGGAACTAAATAACAACAAGCTCAGTACAAAGTAACGGCATCCTGGTAAGCTTCGACGTGGCGAGCCTGTTCAGCAACGTTCCAAGCTAGCGACGAGGCATGTGAGAAGACATTTTAAATCACATGTTTTAGACGTCAGAAAGAGTAGAGAGTCGAAGTAACCTTTGAGATCCAAAATTTCTCTCGCACCACCCAAAAAGGTGGGCGGTCGCACCCCCAACTTCCCCCTCGTTGCGCGCCTGATTTCTCCCTTCTCTCCAGTATTGGCCAATCTTTTCATAGAAGATTTTGAAACCAATTAGTATTCTATTTCGCAACACTCATGTTCATGCTCAGTTAATTAAGGAATGGGGACAAATCTTGATCCAGCGACTTAAGCCAAGCTGGAACAGCTTGGCTTAAGGGTAACAGTGTTGTACGACCCACGCGAATTCTTGAAGGGTGGGAGTGATGGGCCGTTTTCGTGATCACTGATCCGCTGGAGAGAAACTGAGCAAGAATGGAGTGTTTTTCCCAGTGTTGTATTTATAGCCCCTCCCTCTTTGTGACATAATGCGCATGCCTGTGCTCACTCAGCCGTTTTAGAACGCATATTTTACTTTATTTTAAACTTCGCACCTCATTATGAGTGCCGCTGCGAATAGCTTTGAACTTTCACCTCTCAAACCAAGCTTTAAGTTAAACCTCATATTATTAACCATTTCCCACCACTATTCACCAACACAATACACCAAGGATGGTAAGTCATAACCAGGATCAAAATACCTGAACTTTATGATTTACTTTTACTTTTATTTTACATTTTACAAAACACTGTGATATGGGGGCGATACGTTGACGACATGCATCTTCAACATCTGGCTTCACCGAGAAGAATCTTTACAATCTTTCCTTGAACATCTTAACAGTTTAAATGCTTCCATCAAATTCACCATGTAAACACAAGACAAACCTCAATTCTTAGCTTTTCCAGACATATTCTACTTACAAGAAACCAAAATTGAAGTCTCACACACAGTTTACAAGAAACCCGGCTACCCATGCATGCATGCATACAGATCGCTAGTAAATTACAGATCCTTTCATCATTCAAAAATCAAGTCATCCGTTTATATGAACCTTAATATTGTCGTCAATGCCCCCACTCCGTTTGCGACCAAGATCACTTACATCAAGAACTGCAAGAACTGTCCCAGCACGTACAAACTGTCTTGGAAGAGAACGGATATCCATCCAAGAACATCCAACTCACCATCCCAGAACCACAACACAGACCTAAAGAATCCGTTTACGTTCCTTATACATTGGCGCTTTATCTAACTCCATAGAAACAACTCTCTCACAAGCATCAAATAAACCTATTGCACTTCTACGAGCAAAACTCTACCAACAACTTTTAACCACAAAGACAAGACAGGAACCGACAAAACAACAAGTATATAGAGGTAGAGTAGTCTACATCTGAGAACTGACCAACCGAAACATCTGAAAGAACATCCGTCGCCAGCTGATACATGGGCAACGGACCACCAAATTTGTTGGAAACAAGCTTCCGTCATCTGTTCTGAAAACAACTACTTCTCTCGCAGGATTAGGGGAATCAATCAGTAGAAATTCATAAACATCACACTATTGCGCAAGAAGGCCAACACCTGAACAACACTTTTTAATAACTTTCAATAATTCCATCTTTTATATAACATATTTATAATGTTCGTTCTTTTATTTTTCTACCATTTAATATACTATGATATTGATCATATAATTTCATGAATTTCTATAAAATTAGAACTGATTAGAATATTTTGTAAATTCTGAAAGTCCAAGTGGTATCAGATGGCGTGATAAAAACTGGACGTTAGATATTCATCAATCTTTGTAATGACGTTTACAAACTAATATTTTATTCGAAAACTCTGATCAGGGATAGCAAAAAAGTCTTTTTACTATCCATGCTCTGATCCACGCCGAAATGGTTGTATTCGCAAGATGTCAGTTCTGTTGGAACCAGTCGGCAGATAATATACTGCTCCAGTGCTGCTTTTTTTAAATGCTTAAAGATTGTCGTTCTCGATCCAAACGTTTTCGTACTGAATGAATTAATTAATAAAACTAAAAGACCAAGAACTTATTTAAATAAGTTGTTAAAAAAAGCGAAATAATTTACTTACTAAACTTGTGGCCTGATGCGATGTTTAATTCACTCAAATTCAAAGCTTCGAGTTTTCGTCCTGTTTTATGTATTGCGTGCTGCAGCGTCAGTGTAGCTATATCCACGTTGACAAAAATGCATAATTATGCATGCAGGAGTCGTCCTGTTGAATTAAAACATATTCAAAAACAGATGGATCAATTACAAAGTTGTTTACAGAATTTAGCTAGCAGTAGTAGTACACCTGCATGCTGCTATCTGTTCACCTATATATAGTGTGTGCAAATACCCGCAATTTCTGTCTCAAAAACATCCCACAGTTGACTAAACTTCTACCCTTAATTCCAACCCTAACTCCAACCCTCATGTTTAACCCTAAAGCTATACTCTAACTGTCACAATATAATGCTTTTTTAAGTAAACAGTTAATTTTAATTTCTTTACTACCTGTAGTCAATGCATGTGATCATAATTATTGTGACGTCATTTGGGAAATTTATATGGAAAGTCAGTTTTAGGATACCTATATCAATGCCCAGCAAAGTACACGAAGCAAAGCCAAAAATTTAAATATAATTAGAAATCTAACGTTTCGTTTCTAAACGCAATCACTCCATCACTGGTAATAAACGCACTAATCCTTTTTCATCCATTGTTTTACACCATTATGAAACTGCCCATACATACAGTCTCGCTTGTTGACTTTACTATTTTATCTTCTGGCACTTCTGTCACTGATCGTTTGATTAAAGAAAGTTTACTCATTCAGAAATTAAACCGTCACTTAATGCAAATATTGTCTCTTATCCCACTTTCTTCTTAATGGAAAATCAACTGAATTTTTTTTAGCAATGTGAAATAATTGGGGGTTCTGTTATCCAAAGTAATTTTAGTGACTGCATGTTCATTTCGTTACAGGGGATTTCACATAACTTTTGCCGAAGGTGTTCCGAAGTTCGTTCGTTATTTCCGAAGTTCGCAAATCCATTACGTAGTAACCTACACTAGTAGCCAATCAGGTTGCGAACTTCGAAATGAAGTTGCGAACTGGCGAAGTTCGTTGTTCACGGCATCAATTCAAAGTTCCCTGTTCGACGTATAGACTGTAAAATAAAATATTCTAATAACAACGGAACTTAATACTTTCGGTAGACAAAACCTATAGTGCTGGGTTCGGCACAGGTGTGCGGTCACTTTTTGAAAATTTGCCTGTGTAACCAGGCCTTATTCAAGATGGCCGCTTGCGCGATTGTCTTATAATATGGCACTTAACTACAGCAAAATCCCTAACCCAGTAGTCTATCGTTTCGAGCGAAGGTCCTTCGTCAGAGAGAAACGTAAATAGTGTAAACAAACAATGCGCTTATATAAGAAAGATAATCATAATCATATGATCAAAAATTAGCCAATCAGGTAAAAATAACAATAACAAACTACTAATGAAATGCGGAAAAATTAGCCAATCAGAGTAAAACAACAAAAACAATCAATGATAAGATGCGAAAGGCATTTGTTATTCTCCCCGTCGATGAGCAAAAAAAGGAGGGGGTGTAAAAAGGATGAGCAAAAGTAAAAATAGATAAATTAAGTGAAAACACTGTTTATGTCCGCCCTTGCTAAACAAAAACAGCGTCTTCAGAAGTAAGTGTCAAATAAAAGAAAAACGTCCGTTGAGTCCATGAGGATGAATGGTTCTAATTTTGAAAATGTGACACTTTTCCTGCATGTCTTTTGCCGCTGAGATGGCACAAACTTTTATGTCCGAAATATGATGGTTACAGACAGGTTGACACTATCAAAATGTCGGGCGACAAGCTTGTCAACATCATTGTTCCTCACAGAACGAAGATGTTCAGCAGACATGTCAGATAAAGATCTGCCAGTTTCATCGGTGCAGAGCATGCAGCATTTACTGCACATTACCAGAAATTTGGGTCATTTGTGCCGCTGCTCTCGGTCAGCGGCTATATTCACCTAATAAAATAATTATGTATTCTAAAATTTCTAATGAGTGTGATTCTACTGTATTCTAGTGTTTCTCATTATTCAGGTCATTGAGTTCTTTAGAATTTGCATAAATCGTGCATGTATGTATATATAAATAACCTGTAAACGACGAATAAGGACCGTGAAATCAAGCAAGTTCAAACGCTTTTGGAAGTACTATGCTAGAGACAAATGAGGACCTTTATGTGCTCTCGAAGTAGACTTACTCATGCCGAATGTACATGCAACGCGAGTCGGGCACTTCGTATCGCCCGTAACATTGTTGGTCAATTTGGCCAATTTCTAGGCCCTGTTTGCAAAGATTACTATGGCTAACACTATGGATAGTGGCGCTTTCAGTGCAAAAATAAGACGAGCTAGGGAAGTACTTTGCCGTCGAAGTAAGCAAATATTTTTTAGTTATAACTGTTCCATAGTCCATGCTGAAGTCAAATGGAGCAAAGAAGAAATATGTCACCGTTTAAGAGAAAATTGAATTATTATGTGCTCTCCTTATTATTTACTGTCGAGAATCTCCGTTATTATGGTCCTTAAAACGCACGCGCGCCACCATCTTGTCCCAAATTTCTGGTAATGAAGAAATGCAGTAAAATATACTATATGTTGGAAGAGGTGCATGTATAATTATGCCAAATAGCTCGATCGTTTTCAGCGTTTTCAAGCTAGGCATGCAGCCGGTAATTTTCATTGATAGATAGGTAGGTAATTGGACCCACACTGGTGTTAAACATTGTGTGTAATACACATTATCAAACAATACAGGCTAGGAGCTTAAGCAGAACCATCGCATTGGAAGATAACTGAAATGAACTAAGGAGATATGTGTATTTAACGTATATATAAAATAAAAATAAAAATGAGCGGATTTGAATATTAGTAGGGGTATAAGGAAGAGTATAGAGTATGAAAAAGAGTGAGATAAGGGGAGCGTGAAGAGTATTAGGGTGAATGGATAGGAATGTGCAAGGAAAGGTATTTTCTGTAAAGCCGGCAACCCTCGACGCGTTTCGACCTTACAGTCTTCTTCAGGAGGGATTTTTAGGGGAAAAGGAGTTCTGTGGTTTGTATCGTGAAAATATGGGAAACGTGGAAGAGTGTAAATTGGGTTGAAATGAGAAGGAGTGGAAGAGTGTAAAAAGGGGGGGTAAAGAGAAAAGGAGATGGATATGTTAGTTTGTAGTTAAGGTATGTTACATAACGATAATATAAGGTAATAAAAGGTAAAGAAGGCCTACCGAAGGTGTGGTTCTTTCTGGACATTCCAATTCCAATTTGTGCCATAGTTGAACAAAGTTCTCTCTTGCGAGGTTCTCAGCTCAGTATTGTCTGGCGTATGGATGACGTTTGATTTATGTAGAGGTATGAGTGTTGGTGATAGGTATGTGTCACGTGATTATATGTCAATCAAATAAATTTAGAGGAGATAGTGTTAGGGATGACGTGTGTGAATGTATATGGTTGTGACATAAGGTATAGTGTGATTAATGTGTGTGAATATATGTTTCAGTGTGTAGGTAAATTGTGTTGCAAAACACCAATTCACAGCAATTCTTGCCTGTGGGTTTGGTAACGCGCCGGGTAAATTAGCGCACAAGCAAGACGGTAAAATCTGTTTCTGACTAATATAGTAAGGTTGGGGGGTTTTGTTGGGGCTATACTCGGTATCAGGTCAAAAAATCTGCTACTGGTACCATGTAGCCCAGTACTACCTGTCGCATGGTCGGGTTGTCGGCGACTCAACCGGCACTCCCACCTGGGGGATTGTCCCTGTGGTGAGGAGGGTGGATGGACACCCTGTCAGGACTAAAAACAAAACCTGATTTTAAGGACGGATGAACTCATCGTGAGAGTCAACGGCCATCCATCAAAAATGGAGCTGGGGTCCCCACCAGGCATTCGAACTCAGCACTGCTGACTCTTATGGCAGTCCCTGCATCCAGAATCTACCTCAGACGTATTGGCACCGCCTTTCCTCTGCTACAGGCGGCTTCTGGACGAGAGAAGCCCTTGATCAATGACAGGACCACCCAAGGTGCTTTAAAAGTCCTGGCTTAGACCATCCATCAGACAGTCTAACCATCAACCGCAGAAGAGCACTGCGGGCAAGTCTCACCTGCGAACCAAACCGGACTATGATAGTTACCGGTTATAAGTCTAGGCCCATGGTGTTTAAGGGCTCAGCGCCAGGGATTATAGTCGACAGTGGGAGATGTTATTTAACGTCATAGTAAGCTACCGCCCGCTTTAAGCCAGGCAGCCCCTGGTCAATAAGGTGCAACTCACACCAACACACTCCCAGTATGGGTGTATCTGGGAACCAAGTGTGTCTCAACAACCCGCAACTTCAAAGTTTATATTCGCAACCTGGAATGTACGGACTATGACCACAGGAATGTCCCCGAGCTTGAGCTAGACAACGCTGATCTTGAACCGAGAAAAACTGCCACCATCGACATGGAGCTTTTGAAGCAAAATGTTGACTTCGCTGCCTTACAAGAGACAAGGCTCTCAGACGCTGGTACCATCAAGGAAGAGAATTACACCTTTCTCTGGTTTGGGAAACCAGCTGGAGAGCCACGGACCCATGGTACAGGCTTTGCGGTCAGAAACTACCACATCGGCAGTATCCAGACTCCAATGGCTGTCAATGAGAGACTACCCTCACTCAGACTGAACACTAGACTAGGGCAGATCCTAGTTATCTCTGCCTACGCTCCAACTCTGAACCATGCCACGTCTGACAAAGACCTTTTCTACAACCAGCTAGAAGATCTACTCCGAACCTCAGCTGAGACCAACCGAATAGTTTTACTCGGTGACATGAATGCAAGAGTTGGCTCCGACTATAATAGCTGGCCCGACTGCATAGGCAAGTTTGGAGTTGGTAATATGAATGAAAATGGCCAACGACTACTCGAGCTCTGCTGCCGGCAAAACTTGTGTATCACCAACACAATGTTCCCAGGAAAACCTCACCGAAAGCAGACCTGGTGTCACCCGCGATCCAAATCATGGCACCAGCTCGATTTCGTCTTAGTGAAACAGAGATACAAACAGGAAGATCGAAACACCCGCACTTATCATAGCGCAGACTGTGACACGGATCATAGCCGGGTCTGTTCTACAATGTCACTGCAGCCTAAGCCTTTCCACCGTCAAAAGAAGCAATCTGCCAAAATCGACATACAAAAAACCACCATGCCTGTTCTCAACGAGGCCTTCTGTGACTCGCTGGCCTCTGCTATGGATAGTTTACCCGCTGTAACCGACCCTGATGTATACTGGGGTTCATTGAGGAAGACTATTCGTGAAACAGCACTCGCAACATATGGCAAGAAAGTCAAACAAAATCCTGACTGGTACAATGCCTCACTCCCTATCATCCAACCAGTGCTGGAGGAAAAGAGGAAAGCTCTACTAAGATTGAAAGCTAGACCAACCAGACAGGCTCGCATTGCCCACCGTTCAGCGAGAGCTAATGCCCAAAGAGCTCTTTGCGCCTGTGCTCGTGAGTACTGGGATTCTATCTGTCTGGATATTGAGATGGCAAGGGACCACGGTGACACCAGGGGGTTGTACGCGGGAATAAAGAAGGCCACAGGACCTATTGCTCAGACCTGTGGTGTACTCAAACAGAAGGATGGTACCGTGATCAAAGACAAATCTGGAAAACTGGGTCGCTGGATTGAACACTACAGTGAACTCTACACAGGGCAGAGTCAGGTCTCATCCGACATAATCGCCTCTCTCCCTAATGCACCACCAATGAATGACTTAGATTCAGAACCTGATCTCGAAGAAGTGACGGCTGCTATAAAACGAATGCCACATGGTAAGGCTGCCGGTGAAGATGCCATTCCTGCAGAGCTTCTGAAAGCTGGCATTGAACCCTTAGCTGAGAGACTACACCACCTTGTTTCTCTCTGTTGGTCTGCCAGGAGAGTACCTCAGGAGTTCAAGAATGCGAAAATAACAACCTTGTACAAACAAAAAGGAGATCGAGGTGATTGTAATAATTACAGAGGTATCTCTCTCTTGAGTGTCACCGGGAAATTGCTAGCTCGACTGGTTCTTGCCCGATTACAAGTCCTTGCGGAGGAGATCTACCCAGAAGCTCAGTGTGGCTTCAGAGCAGGTCGATCAACAACAGACATGATATTCTCTGTAAGACAATTGCAGGAAAAAGCTCGAGAACAACAACAGCCACTGCACATAGCTTTTGTGGATCTAACAAAGGCTTTTGACCTTGTCGATCGGCAATCATTATTTGTTGTCCTACAGAAGGCAGGTTGCCCACCAACGCTACTATCCCTGATAAGATCCTTTCATGAGGGGATGCAGGGTTGTGTCCAGTACGACGGCGACCTATCGAACACATTTCCGATCAATAGAGGAGTCAAACAGGGGTGCGTACTGGCGCCGACACTGTTTGGTATATATTTCTCCTTTGTGTTTCAGAGAGCCTTCATAAATCTTCCTAACTCTACTGGAGTTTCACTTCTTACGAGAGATGACGGCAATTTCTTCAGTGTATCTCGCTTTAAAGCGAAAACCAGAGTGCAACACTTCATCACTAGAGAATTACTTTATACTGACGATGAAGCACTATGTGCTAACAGTCCCAGACAACTTCAGGAGCTGCTTGATGGGTTCTCACAGTCCTGTGCCGACTTTGGATTAACTATCAGCCTGAAGAAGACCGTGACCCTATCAGCTGAGCCACATGACAATCACCAATTCACCATCAACGACACAACACTGGACCGAGTGAACAAGTTCACATACCTCGGCTCCACAATGACCTCCAACGCTACTCTTGACCAGGAAATCTCTATTCGGCTTGGAAAAGCTGCGTCTACATTTGGGCGCCTCTCTAAGCGAGTATGCCGGAACAACAAACAACTATCCATCTGCACTAAAGTTCGCGTCTATGATGCCTGTGTGCTTAGTGTATTGCTTTATGGTGCTGAAACCTGGCCGACATACAGAAGACAAGAAGGGAGTCACCAGGAAGGACAAACTATCAAATGAGGAACTGTTAAAGATAACTAAGTCTCAGCCATTATCATCAAGGCTCAAGTTCATTCGTCTCCGCTGGGCAGGTCATATAACCCGTATGGAACCGCACCGACTCCCCCGCTCCATATTTTATGGAGCCCTTGAACAAGGAGACCGTCCAGTTGGACGTCCCAGACTGCGATTCAAGGATGTCCTGAAGAGAGACTTGATAGACTTCCAAATCCCCACCAGGTCATGGTCACAGTTGGCTAGCAACCGATCTGGCTGGAGGTCTATGCTGCACGATGGAATGAGACACGACCACCAACAAACTGACAATAAGATGAGGAGAGGAAGACGTCTTTGATGGATTGGTCTAATTGTGACATTGTCGTTCGGCCAACATATATATATATATATATATATATATATATATATATATATATATATATATATATATATATATATATACTCGGGTAACAATATAAGATAATCTTGCAGGCAGTCGTCTTGAATGATGATTGATGAATGAGGCACAGAGAAATTAATCTCAAAAAGACAAGCCCAAAATATTGTTCTGCATATATGGAAAAAAAAAGAGAAAGCATTATTATATAAAATAGAGTGTTTTATTGATTTTTCCGCCACTAATAAAAGTGATAATCTCACATTAATCACGTGCGATTATATTTATGATAATCGTACATGTGACGATTATCGCTGAATCAGCATTATAGTTTAACGCAACTTTTGCAAGGCAATAGAACAATTATTCTTATATAATAAACAGGACAGAACTTCGCGAACGAGTGAGATATCCTGGTCAACACGAGAAATAAATTTCATATTTCCAAGCATCCATGTATTATATTTTCTATTTATTTTTTATTTGATCATGATATATAAAGCATTATATGTCATACTAACTTATTGGCGGTTTACATAATTATGCATGAGAAAAATTATATAACTAGTTTTATTTCTCATGATTAAAAGCGCCAAAATATTTACACACTGTTATTGTATACAGTTACTATTCAAATCTTTTGACATTTGTCCCAAATTAAAGCGGGTAGCACAACTCATATCTTAGAATACTTTAAATTTTTTATGACAGCTAGAATTAATGTTTTTACATATATTTTTACTGACTTTTAAGGGTTCACATGAAGCGGAAGCGAGTTAGCCCTGTTACCGGGCTCAGGCGCGGACTAGACTTAAAATATTTACCCGGAAATGGCCACTGGAGGGGCCCACCATCACACATGAGTCATTGAATTGTGGGTCTCTGAAACAGCATTTCCAACATTTTGAGGACACTTTTGAGCAAAATATAAAAGTCTGAAATCCCATTTTTTAACAGAGTTTCTCGTCATTTTTAAGAAAGAAATATTTCTATAAAGTAGAATAATTAATTTTTTTTTTCGTCCCACCATAGTCCCTAGAAATAAATTGTCTGGAAACGCGGCCAGAGTCTTTCTGCTAGGTTTTTTGTTCGCGTTTGTGCACCTTATTTCACCTTAACGCTTGCTGAACACATTGTATTTTTGGTGTAATGAAGCAATCAACCAATAGCAGCGTTGCTTTATAAATATTAATGAACGTAAAACAAAAGATTGTGCACCTTATTTGCCACCCTCAACCTAAATTGTGGCTTATTGTTAACCGCTTTGATGTTCGCCGCGTCTCCAGACAATATAATTCTAGGGACTATGGCCCCACTTACTCAGTGGGCCCCCACTTACTCAGGATTGAAATGTTCCGGGGTCGGGGTCAATACTCAGGCAGCCGTCTCTATAGTCGAGGAACTTGTACTCAGATTTACAAACTCAAAACAGCATTAAGCATTTTTATACAAAAAAATTGTTTTAGTTTACCCGCTTAAGGGAACTTACTTCAGATAAGCAGGGGCCCACACAAGGACAGGAGCAAGGGGCCCACCGGGAAATTTCCCGGTGTCCTTATAGGCCCGTCCGCGCCTGACCGGGCTGATTTTTTATATGTCACGAAAATTTCTCTTGGACTGCAAAAAGAAATTAGGATATCCTGTGTGATATACTTACAGAAAAACGAAGGCAACCTTGCCTTATGCCATTTTGCATTTCCCAAATTGCCCTAATATAATAGTTTCGTGATGTAAAATCAGTCCGAAAACCGGGCTATAGCACGTACGCCTCATATGAACGGCCCCTTTTAAATTAAGAACACGTCTACAGACTGCAGTACGAAGATTCACGAAATGCTTTGTAAGGTAATTAGCTTACACTGAGGTCTCTATTCTCAAATGATTTATATGAGTTATATGAGCGAGCCCGGAATGTCCCAGTAGATACCCCCCCCCCCCCTCCCCCATGTAGGGACCAAATGGATGCCGCCTCATTAATATTCCGCGTGACGCAAAGCGTAGCGTAACGCGTGTCGAGAATCACTTTTACAGCACTCTAAGACCATATTTTAACCACTCTTATTGTGCGTTTTTCTCAGCCAGTGTCCGAATGTTCCTCTGAGATTGTTTGTCCGAAAAGTGTCAGGTGGACCCCCTAAGGACTCAGGGTCGGAAAGGTGGATTGTGTGCATGGACTAGGCTATCATATTGGAATTCGAATGTGAAATTTACACGAGTGTCTAGTTTATACACGTTTATATCTCCTGTCGACCTTTGTATATCACCAGAAAACTCATTAGTAACTGATTCACAGAAGAATTGCAACTACATTTGAACATATCGATATCTATTGAAATAATGACCCAAACTGGTAAAAATATAATTGCTGGAGTGGTCTGTAGACCACAATGGTAAATGTGACATATTTGAAAAACTAATTAGTGAAATATTTGGTAAAACTGATAAAAACAAAATAAGGTTTTGATGGGGTTTTTAATATTGATTTACTAAAATCAGATTTTTGTGAGTCCAGTGGGGTCGGAGCGACTCTAAAAGTGGGGGGACCCAAAATTTTTAGGGGGTCCGGGGGTATGCTTCCCCGTGAAATTTTGAAATCTAGAGTCGCTGAAATGCCATTTCCTGCACTTTAGGACAAGGATTTACAGAATTCTAAAGGTCCAAAAACATCATAAAATACTCAAAAGACAACACTTTCCCGAACATTGAATATCTGCATTCAATTTTTTTTATTATAGCTTTATTCAAATTCGTGGGTTAGCTGGGGTTAGTGATTTTGTTAATCATAACTTTATTACTGGCCTTGTTTATTACTGGTCTTGTTAAAAAGTGTGTGTGAGGAGGGGGGCAAACATATTCTGGCCCCCCACCTAAAAAAGTGGGGGCCCAGGGCCCCTGTGACTATGCCTATAAATTTACTGAACAGCTAGCTATTCAGATCATCTTATCCCCCACTAATTACAAAACTAACTAGAATTACTCAACACACTGCCAGACAATATTTTTACTAACTAGAAGTTTTTATCAAAAGTGAAGTGCTGCGAGTTGCTACCATTTTCTATTTAGTAGTAAAATACTTGTTATCGTCCAAAGCATTTTCAATTAAAGAGCTTAAGCATGCGACGTTTTCCTCAACATAGACGTCACGCGTATAAAATCGAGCCATTAAAGAGTGATGGCATCAGCACTCTTGCTTGAAGTGAAGAACGGCAATCTATGCAGTTTCAGGTTGTTGATTTGCAGCAATAACGACTGTTGCCATCTTTAATGGCTCAATTTTGTACGCGTGACGCGAGTGTTGACAATAACATCGCATGCTTAAAATGTTAAGTGAATAATCTGGCACGATGGTGTGGAATGTCATATGAAAATTAATGAAAATGTATGCACAATTTAATAATGCCTGCCGCTGATCGGTAGACATTGCGTATACCGAAGATCATCGCCCACAAAATCCTAAGAATCGAGTTTGTGAACGCATATAAACTCGGCCCAGACCTCGTCAAGATTAGTGAGCTGCTCGCCTTACGTCTCGCAGCAATAACATTGAACAATACTAACCAATATTTCATATTCGCAAAACAGACACTCAAAAACAAGACACTAAAAAACCCTAATCACTATTACACAATGATAAATAATAATTGTAATCTTACATCCTTTACTAATATCAACTAAAACAAAATCATGGGAAAATATTACACCGAATAATAATCTTTAAGAATCCTATACTGAACAACCTCTTTGAACAGTTTTAAAATATTTTTGAAAGAAGTTTTTCTTTAAAGTGCCCATGAAACAAACTATTTTATGATTGTTTTTTGAAGAATAGCGCGAGTATTGATTTGTGTCGAATCTGATTAGCGAGTTCATATTAAAAAGCTCAGAACGCTAATATAATATTTGATATATATAATTCTACTTCAAATGAAAAGTCGTCATTAATACACAAGTTGTAGAGATGTTACTCTTCAGAGCGCAAAGCGAAGACTGTCTCGTTTATACTATTTACATGGTGTTTTTAAAACTAGCAAATGAGTAGGCGTAAAAGCTATTAAGTTTATACTAGTGGTGTGCGCCTTATAATCCGAGGGTTTGCCAAAACTGTCAATCCGAATCCGATCCGATCCGAAGCCAAAAAATCGTAGTCCGATCCGATCCGATCCGAAAACAGCTGCTCAAATCCGATCCGATCCGATCCGGTCCAGAAAAATTAAAACACCAGATATATGTTGCAATAGTTGCGTAAACTTTCCGAAAAGAAAACCAATGAACAAATAAATTTAAGAAAAGTACTATACAATAATAATCTTAACGTGCATACAACTAGTGAATTTGTTAATTTTGTGACAAAAACAATGACAAAATTGAATCTGATGCGGGTAAAAAAGTACAAAATCCGATTCTATCCGATCTCAGAAAAAAAGAACAAAATCCGATCCGATCCGATCCGATCCGAACGATAAAAGTTTAGTCTGAATCCGATCCGAATCCGATTGGATCGGATCGGATCGGATTCGGATTCGGATTAGGATCGAATTCGCACACCTCTAGTTTATACTGTCAACACGATTAACATAACTTTGGTTAGGTATGCCAAGTGTTCGTGTCAAAAGGAAATTAAAAGGTAATGCTATTTAAGTACGATTAAATCTAGGCGAGTCTACTTCCTAAAAGGTTTCAGATAATTAAACTAAAAATAAAGTTTGCAAATGTTTCAAAAGTAAATAAGTTGATTGCGCGCGAACAGCATAATATGCGCGTAGTGTTATCGCGTGACTAGCACTACAAACCTTAAAAATAACGAAAAATGGCTTTTTACATGACTTTAATATCTTATTCCGTTCTTGAGTTATCGCACATGTGATTTTGAGCCATGATGTCATTACCTAGGCATATCTTCAGAATAATTTGATTAATTTACCTGAAACTTTGCAGACGTAGTCGATCGACAAAAGTTAGCATTTCTATTGTTCTTTTGCTGTTACTATGGTTACATATTATTTTCCAGAAACATACCTGTGGATACTCTTCTACTTAATTTTGTTGAGTTTTCTCGTTATTCTACAACATGAGCCTTGTTTATCAATAAAATCTTCTGCTTCGGTAAACAAAGCAAAACTGGCCGCCATTTTGTTTTGCCTGCAGGTGATTAGTGCAGGATATCCCGAGCTAGAGGAACCAATCAGATTGCGTAAAAAGCACTATTCACCTGCGAGGTATATGCTAATTAACAATTATTCACCGAAGTGGAGGTGAATAGTGCTGGATATTCACCGAGCCGATTCGGCGAGGTGAATATCCACACTATTCACCGACACTGAGGTGAATAATTGTTTTAGCATATACCTCATAAATGAAATAACAAGTTTAACATTCTAGATCTCATATTTTCGGTATTTTATACAAGAAACGGCCGCTAGCAACTTCGGCACTATATAACGGCACTTGGCGTACTCGATATTTGTCGACAAAACAGTTTTCACAACTTTTGAATATATTATAATGGCTAGAAAATTGTAAAGAAACATACCTGTGGATACTCTTCTACTTAATTTTGTTGAGTTTTCTCGTTATTCTACAACATGAGCCTTGTTTATCAATAAAATCTTCTGCTTCGGTAAACAAAGCAAAACTGGCCGCCATTTTGTTTTGCCTGCAGGTGATTAGTGCAGGATATCCCGAGCTAGAGGAACCAATCAGATTGCGTAAAAAGCACTATTCAATATTCTAAAAAGG
Organism: Corallium rubrum; assembly: GCA_964035015.1. NCBI lineage: Eukaryota > Metazoa > Cnidaria > Anthozoa > Scleralcyonacea > Coralliidae > Corallium > Corallium rubrum. Next base: position 31,199,106 of record OZ035998.1, read on the forward strand.
GATATTTCAAGTTTTAACCAGTTGGTGTACTTTCCATCTAACTTGCAGTATAATGAGACAGTTCAAAATAAGCAATGATATTTGTAGCGATGTAAAATGAACACCGCTGCCAAACGTTTGCGCATGCGTGAATTCGCTGAGTAAACATTGCAAGAGAAGTGGGAACTAGCCGTGGCGACAACAACCAGACAGTGAAGACTAAGTAAGACTCGACTATTCATTTGTGTTTTAAAAAAAGGGTAAAGAAAATTACGAAGGGGTAAATTCAGAATATGTTACAATATTGACAAGGAAGCCATGCACCGAATTACCTACCTTATCTTTTTGGTAGTATGCTTATAATTTTAACTTTTGTGTCGGACTCTCGGACCAGTTCAAATATTTCAGTGTTTTCCCGCTCTTTTTTCGAGGACGAGCTCAGATGTCGCACATGCGCAAAACGTTTGGCAGCGGTGTTTGTAAAATGTGGAATTACGTTTTTAGACCGAGGTGACCTAGAAACTAATTTGTTACCATGGTGACCGCAGAAGAACAATAGAAATGTTTAGTGTTATTGCTTGACTAAGTCTGCAAAGTTTCAGTCTAATTAACAAATTATTCTGAAGATATGTCTTGTGCCGGTTCCCTTTACTTCAAAACCATGCAAAGGTAATGACGTCTTAACTCGAAATCACATTGTGTGAAATAACTTCAGAACGGAATAAGATATGAAAATGTATATATTTACATTTCCTTACATGCATCACTCCCCCCCCCAAGTTTATCAGTCCCTGTTAAAAATGGAGTCTGTCTGGCAGTCTTCGTGTGGTCTGGTACTGCGGCGTAGCTCCTTCTCCACCGGATTCTTCTGGAGAGGCGTTGGACGTTGATGGTTTTTGGATACCTCATTTCTCTCAGGTGGACTGTTACTACTGTTAACGGGAATTTCAAAAAACATGGTAAGGTTTCAACCGGTTGACATGCACAACCTTTGGCTTGGCACGTTGACCTTTTTGAATGCGAGCAGACACATCGTTTAGATGTCCAAGCACGGCCGTAGGGGCCGTCCCAAAGTTTCGCCAGCTTCGCAGATTGTCCTTTCTTCTTGGTTGGAGTGTACAGCCACACACTGGTTCCAGTTTGATAATTCTGCTGGGAAGAACTCAAGTCGTAGTAGTGTTTTATTACGTCAGTAGATCTCCAAGTTCTCACGTCCAAATCGGTGTACCTCATCGAGTTTTTCTTCAAGCTTTCGAGCCTATTCGCAGTGTGTATTTATTGCAAATATTTATCACTGGGTTTTCTTCGGGACGACCACACCAAAGGTCTATTGGCACCTTCATTTCTCGACCAAGTATCATTCTGGATGGAGAAACCTTCGTCGTCTCATGAACAGACGTTCTGTAGGCCATCATCAACAGAGGAATGTGTTCATCCCAATCTGTGTGGTGGGAGTTAACGAATATGACTAGCCACTTTCAATTGTACGGTGGCTCCACACAGTTTCTCGAAAAATGAAGTTTGAAGAAGTTTGAGAATCCAAAACACGTGCATAAACAATTTGGAAAAGGAACAAAACTAAATGCTATGCATAGTTAGTCTGACAATCAAGAACTGTTACCAAATAAATACCAACAGATGTTGCTATGGCAACAATGACGTTTCAAAATCGCTGCCAATTACCCTTCAAACTAATTTAATTCGAAAAACACTTTGGTGACCCCCATTTTTTTTTTCATTAAAACTTTTTTTGCGGAGTATGAGTAATCAATAGGCCGATTTTTAAAAAAAATTCTGTAGAACGAATAATTTTTTTTCTGGAAAAATCATGTTTGTTAATTTTTAAAAAATTTCGTTCTAGAGAATTTTTTTAAAATCGGCCTATTGATTACTCATACTTCAAGAAAAGTTTTAATGAAAAAAAATTTGGGGGTCACCAAAGTTTTTTTCGAATTAAATTAGTTTGAAGTAATTGGCAGCCATTTTGAAACGTCATTGTTGCCATAGCAACAACTGTTGCTATTTATTTGGTAACAGTTTTTGATTGTCAGACTGTTTAACTCTGCATAACATTTAGTTTTATTCTTTCTCGAATTGTTTAATTCACGTGTTTTGGACTCTCAAACTTGTATTTCCCATTTTTCAAGAAACTGTATGGAGCCACCTTAAATCGTTCCACAAGCAACAGTTCGTCCAACTGTAGCATTCAACTGGTTTGTCTCACCAGCTGCGGCGTTTGTAAGATCTTTCTCTTTCATTTGAAGACAGTATTTACAATCGTACTCCAGGCAAGGTCGACGAGACAGTGCGTCCGTGTCATGTGGCGCTTCCTTGTCTATGAGCCACGCTAAAATCATATTCTTGTAGTTTATTCAGCCTGCGTGCAATTTGGTCTTCAGGACAGCGGAAGTTCAGTAACTAAACGACCGACCATAGACCACGGTCCACCGCCAACAGTTCCTTGCGCGCGTGTCACGCAATAATTTCGTTCAGCCCGACTACTCAAATTTCTTTTTTCTTTGAATTTAAACATAAGAGAGAATAAGGTTCATATGATTAGAGTATGTGAAAATGTGACCAAGAAAATACTGTGAACTTCTCTTGTGTTGCCATGGTAACCGAGAAAATTGTCCCTCATGGTGATAAAGAACCTCTATCTTCAAAAATGATAACTCATGAAGGAATGGTCAAGAGAATGTTTTTAATGGTTAATTTTATCAATAAATACATATTCAAGGTGCTGAACCTAAAAAAATGGAACTTTTATCAGTTTTTTAGAATTTGTTAAGATTTTTCCCCAAAATGGATTTTTTTGAAAATTAAGCAAGCATGCAGTGTATTATAAATTAAAGAGCTTTACAATACTTGTCAATTTTAAAGGTTCAGCTCCTAGATGCTGTTTGCATCTTTTAGTATTAAAAATTTCAGAACAATTGGTCCAAACGTAATAGAAATATATTTTTTGAAATATTCGGTTTTTGTTGAATTTCGTGATTTGAGAAAAATAGCTTTAAAGTTAAGATAAAAATGTTATGTTGACGTTCGTCCGGCAAGTCTTACAGCAGCGGTAAAATGGGTTGAAATGCCATTTAGAACAACAAAACACTCAGAGTAAAATGCATTGCCGCGCGAGTGTTATCCCGCGGGACTGGGAGCGCCTTTACATTAGCGAGAGACATTGTAATGGCGCCGAGACGTAGTTCTACGTCAAGGTGTGAGTCCGTCGAAATAAGGTTCCATTTTAATGTTGCGGCTGACTTAAGGGACGTCATGTAAAGTCCGAGTAATAGTCGATCTGCCAATGACTTTTCAAAGAACCGAGAAGTCGAGCAACGTCGGATATTCTGGCGTTGTTGTTTATGTGGTGGAGGTCGCATCAAGGAACTGACGGAGACCCGAACTTTAGTCTAGCTAGGCCAAAACATTTTTAAAAAAAATTAGACTGACATATTATTGAGATATGTTAGTTAGTCTCTCGCCTAGGATATGTTTGGCTTTTTGGTTTTGACCCCGAATTAGAGCCGCGGTTAAATTCCCTTAGTTTAAAGAATTGGGGAAGGTCCATGTCGAATTCTCAAAAAGTGTATCCATAATGCAATTCGAGAGCAGTTTTCAGGGTGGTGATAGGCTCTATGATATTGGTGTTCCTATCTGTGGAATAAAAGGCAAGTAGCGTAATGTTTTTATTTAGTCCATTGATTTTCTTCCTTTCTAACATTGATGAAATATTGCTGCTAAGTTAAATAAACGACTGAGTCTCTACAGGGCTGGTTTTGATACGATTAACAGTTTAACTGAACATTAACACAGTTTACTGCTCCCCCCTGATTAATATATTGATCTTGGTTGTCAATTTCATACCGGTTCATCTCATTGCGGCGTAAACAATTCCCGTTTCTTCAAATATTTCGTTGTCTGAAGAGGTACCCGACCCAAATCTTATATCAAACTAAACCGCGAAATGTGGACAATATTCTTGTTATGAGATGAAATCGCACTGAACGTTTCGTTGCCAGAAAATCATCAACAAATGTAACCTGTTTAACTGCCACATTGCTTCTTGTTAAAACGAGACAAGAGCGTGAGAAATATTGAGGATTACCAGTTTATAACATGTATTTTGGGTTTCTGAGAAAGCGAGTCCAGAGATTTTCATGTGATTATGGAATTTCTAAGAATTGTCAATTTAGTGACCTTGATATCTCAGCAGTGCCTTAGTTGTAAACATGCAGATAAATTCAACGGAATATGTACGTTTTCTAGTGTTTTTAAATTTTTAAGACCCAAACCACCTTGAAATGCAAATTTCATCGAAAAGTTGTGTTTTTAAGATTTTGACACTTTGAAGGGTAAATAGGAAAAATTAAAACTTGCAATATAAAAAGGAACATATAGAGAATTGATTTAACACATATTTGAAAAATTGAAAAAAAAATATTTTGGGGTGTAAGACCCCCTTAAGCTGTAATACGCTATCACTGCTCCAATTCCATTTTCGCTGGCATATGTGTCTATACGGTAATACTTCCCTCCGTCAGGACGTAACTCAGTATTGGCGAAGAAACCAACTACTTGTATCGACTTAAAATGTTCCAGAAAGACTCGTAATAATGATCTACAAAAAATATAAAAAAAACCCAACCTTTTAGGTTTAATAATAATAATTTTAGAATTTTGTGACGTCACAGTGAAAATCACCTTTTCATGTGTACATGTAGGTCTCGTGAGCTCTCGGGGGGGGGGGGGGGTACTCTTGTATAGATATGGGCATGTGGAAATCCTTGAAAAATTCTTATTGAAAATTCCAAAACTGATTTTCGCACGCTTAATTTTTGGTAGCTATAGTGATACACCTTTCGGCAGAAACGGTTGAAAACCGAAAATGTACTATAGGACTGAAAATACTAATGGTATACTATTTTTGAGATTTTATTGTTGAACCCCTAAATAAATTGCGGCACCCGTCCCTCCTTTGATACGCGTCGTAGTTTCGAAGAAAAGACCTGGGTACGAGATTCTTTCAGTATTTTCTTCTTATTTGCTCGGTTCTTTGATTTCTTTGACTGGCAGTGACTGGCTTTAGGATGTTACGATTGTATTGCTTTCTCCATAAACGTGAAGGAAACCTGTAACGTGAACTGGATAGTAATCTGGATTCACATTTCTGTCAACCCGAAAGAGGGAGGATTGTGTATGTGTGTGGTAAGTAAAAAATTAAGTGTAAGTTATATACATGTTATAGAATTTCGAGATTTCTCACAACCCTGAAAGGTGTTCTTCTCAAAGACCCTACTGTTCATGGAACTACTATCCATCCATTCTTTTTATAAGTAAGGTTACTTACTGTGCGTATAAATAGAAGAAATGTCAAAAGCAGCTGAATCTCGCCATTTTTATATAATTGTTTAAAGTTTGTCAGCATCCCGACAATTATGTGTGATTGTTAAAAGGATTACTAAATTGTTTAGTGTAATCTCTGAGAAACTCCGTTTGTGTGGGGTGGAAATCACGATGTTTCGATACACGAATATTCAACCCGGACCGATGACAAGTTTGGCAGGAAGAGTTCATGTCCTCTAAACAATCGATATGTTTTGAATATTTGTTATAAATTTCGAACTTTGTACTGTGTGGCACACGCGTTGCTTCGAGGGTTTTTTACCAGATTTTGACATTTTCTGGTGTATCGGTGTTGGTGATCTGAGACTTTCACCACACAGAATCTCAGATCCTATATTCCTATATCGATTTGTGTATTAATCAAATGTTTAACGTCCACATTTAAACAGTCAGATTTTTTGTTTTGAAATAGTAATTGATCCATGAAAACCCCTACTACAAAACTCCAACCTTTGTTGAACTTTGCTAATTCTTGTGACTTTGTCTCAATATATTAATTGGAAGAATGTATAAACGAGTTCTAGAAATTATTTCAAGATTTCTTGTGTTCGTTCTTAAGGTCATGTTTCGTGGTCAATCTGTTCTGCTCTTGACTTCAAAGGAGGATTATGCACCTGTCAATGTAAACCCTGTGGGGAGAGGGGGGGGGGGGGGGGGGGGAGGTTGGAGGCCAGGCAAGGGTAGGGGATTTGACAAAAATACTAAAAAGTTAATCAGATTTCCCGGGGTTGAACTGGGGGTTGAAAGTGACAATTTGTTCAAATCAAGTGGTTTCCCCCAAATCTATTATATTGCTTTAACACGCTTGATGCAACTGAAATAATATGTATCAAATATCATAAACTGAAATCTTTATTAATATTGAAAACATAAACATGACATAAAAAGTAAAATTGAGCAGATACTTTGCTGGAATATGCAGGACAGATACTTTTAATAGTCCCACATTTCACTACAGTTTAAACATTGCCAGTGTTCTGGTGCAAGTAATAATCCACCGTATCCACACTGCAATCCATGTTGCTCCAACAGTGAACAGCCATCGCAGCTGTATTCTGAGCCCACATTCCTTAATGCACACTAGGACCCAGGCCTTATGAAGAAAACTGATCATGTGCCTAAATTTGTGATGCCCAATCCCAGGGCCAAATTGAATGGTCAAATGTCCCAGGTACAGAAAGCTTCTACTTGTCAAATCCCCTATCCTTTCCCGGCCTCCCCCCCTCTGCGAGGAATACATTGATAGGTGCATTAGTAAGAGCTAGTGTGGTTGTGTTGTTTTTCTGTCGTTCCTCGCTGCTTTTCGTATTTTGCTTTACTTTAAATATAAAAACATGATTATTTGAAAAGCAACAACTGCAATGTGACTTTAGCCACGCTATTGTCATCATGCACCACGCCATTGTTAACATTAATAACTACAGGTGTACTGTAGCTTTAGCCTCTTGCATGCTTATGTCTTAAATCAATGAAAGGTGTAGAAGTGTCAACATCGTTCTTATTCCTTGTCACCTTGTCTATTGCTACTGTAGGTGAAACGCCATTCTTTATTTGTATTATATTATTTTGTAAATAATCTCAAAGTTCAAGTAATGTGCAATAAATCACTGTTGTTAAAGAAAGTTCTGACTTCTCCAACTGAGAATTGAACCATGATCAGGGCAGATGAAAATATCCAAATACAGTATATAAATGTATATTGTGGCATACTACAGTAGTCCAAGACATGAGCCATAATAAATACAGTGTTTGCTCTGGGCTCTGATTGGTTCCTTGATTAGGTTTAGGGTTTGTGTAGATCTTTTCATGAAGATCTTTTCTTTCTCATTGCATTTGAAGACCATTGTCATGAAAAGATGGAATTTGGACTGACACTAAATTTTTGGGAAGGACATGGTTGCATTACTGTATTTGGAAATTTTCTTGGTCTGTTTTCCTGGTACCAGATGGCAATAAAATGATCAGCTTTCTAAAGTAGACTGTAGTGCTCTATGTAAGGAATGTCTTACACAGGGCATTTATTGTCATTACTTTAAGAACATTTAATTGTTGTTTAAGAACATTAAAAGTTATGCTTTATTGAACTAATATTAAGTAAAGAGTAGGTCTGCATGACTAATGAAGTCAACAGTTCAAACAACTCTCAGTATTTCTACATGTCTCGCATCATCGTATGCTTGCACTGACTACAAAAACTAGCATTAGAATATAACATATTCTACAAAATGAATACTATTAGCAGTTGTCTTTTGTTTAAAGTGAAATGAAAACAAACCAAACAAACCTGCATGGACCTTCTGTACCGTAAAATAACAAAGCAGTACATGTACTGGTTGATTAAATCAGAATTCTATAATATTTTTTTGAAAGATCTCTCATTAGAATACACATTTACCCCCCCCCCCCCCCCCCCACTGCCCCACTGAGAGTATGAATTTTCAGATCGTCACAAAAGGGAATGTGCATGCAGTGATTTTGCGCTGGATAATTAACAGGCCTTTTCATAAGGAAAACTGCACATATGCGGTAATTCGCACGCATAAATCGCGTAAATAACTTTGCGCATGCGTATCGCACAAACTGATCAGGGTTACCAGTTTGGCTTTTTTTAAGCCAAATTTCTCTAATTTGGCTTGTTTTTACAAGGTTTGGCTTGGAAAAATTTCATTTGGCTTATAACTATTTTTTGGCTTATTTTTGGCTTTTTTTTTCTAAAAAATGGAAAGTCGTCGGTCTTTTCACCATATTTCAGTTTTTCATCGGTTAAAATTTGCCGCTTTGTTGTTTAGAAAGACTAATTGTTAAATCTCGGTATAGAGCAGTAGGGATTACCCGATCCACGGAGTTGGGTAACCATGGGATAACTATCAACCAATCAGAGACAAATTCTTAATTTAGAACATATGCCACTGTCCTCGCAGAGGTCCGACCGCATAATTTTTCAAGTTTCAACCAATCATAATTCAAGAATTTTGATCCGTTTAAAACTTCAGCGGTTGACTAAGATGAACTTCTCTTTTTAACCGAGTTTTAAACTGAATACTTGCATGACAGACTATCTTATATATAAATATATATTATATATATATATATATATATATATATATATATATATATATATATATATCGGAGAACAACCTTATTACCATATATATATATATATATATATATATATATATATATATATATATATATATATATATATATATATATATATATATATATATATACTTGAACTATTTGAACTATATGAAATATTTTGAAATGTGAAATGTGAGTGTATACCTAAATAAATAATTTTAAAAAATAAGCAAATTTTAAGTTTTTATAAGATAAAGTGATAAACCGATTATTTATGGCATACTTGCATAATTATTACTGCAATTAGCACTCAGGCCCAGTCCCCCACCTTAATTTTAGAGTTTGGCTTTTTTTGGCTTATTTTGAACATGCGTTTGGCTTATTTTGGCCCAGAGGACCTGGCAACCTTGAAACTGATCAGTTATGGCACAGTGGTATGAACGGCAGACCTAACTTTTATATTCTCTACACATCTGTGTTGTCGTTTTTTAAACGAAAAGAAAGCTGTATTGCTTGATGTCCGTTGTAAAATCTTTCGCCTGAACGTGTTCGTTTAGTTGTAAAACGTAAAACCTATTATGCTGTGAAAACTGTTACTCTTGCTGAAAGACGATATACGTCGGTTGCAAGACTTTACCTTGGGAGACCTTACTTTGCATTTTGAGACCTTACCTTACGTTGTGAGACCTTACGTTACGGCATTGTGAGACTTTGCGTTACATTGTAAGACCTTACGTTACAGGACCTTGCGTTACATTGTGAGACCTTACGTTATGTTGTGTTGTGAGACTATGCGTTACATTGTGAGACCTTACGTTACGTTATGGGACCTTGCGTTACATTGTGAGATCTTAGGTTAAGCCGGTTTTCCACTGGCGAATTTTGTCGCGCGAAGCGACCTTTTTCTTTTGTCTTATAAGCTCTTGAGTGGAACTACTGTAATTAGAAATCTATTCCAATCTAATAGAAATGTCGCCTCGCGTGACAAAATTCGCCAGTGGAAAACCGGCTTTACGTTGTGAGATGTGACATTGCTGAAACTTCCACACATTTTCAAATGAACAATTGAACATGGCTTTTTACATCTTTAAACTTGTCTCCAAACGTCTAAATATCCAGCGATTGATTGAACTCTTGTCGAAAACTCCTCGCAGACAGAATCCACTAAACCTTTTTGCAGTATTAAGGTAACGTTCAAATCACATTCCAACTTTTCACGTTTAGTCATATCAAATACACCTGAGACGCAAGCTATCCAACTTTAAACAGCAAGCCGAATGACCAAACCATGAAATGGTGCTGTTATCACGTTTGAAGTGTGATCTTTTTTGACATGCGAGATGATAGCTGCAAAGCGGAAACTTCCCGAAACTCAAAGGGAAGACTTCGTGCGTATATCTCACCTGAGGATTTGGTGACGCGCGTGACACAGCGATTTCGCGAAATATATAGAAAAAAATACAGCATCGTTAAATGAGCTTCGCAACTTTCAGAAAAATTGCTTCGCAGATTTTCGCAATTTTTAAAATCGCTTCGCAATTTGCATTTGCGAAGCGCTAATTCGGACTCTGCACATACGGTACTGCATATCTGTACAGAACTTGTATAAACTAGTAAAACTACAGTTAACAAAATTAACAAAACACAGCTCTGTGTATGCTCAGGCAGAAATACTCAACTTCTTGATGTTTATATTATGTTTCAGATATTATGCAGTCATGTTGTAAAACGTGAAAGGTATGGACCTGTCAAATGAAAATGATAACAATGACCAGAATGACCAGGTAAGATGTTTTACTGGTGAATTAAAGACATCTTTTAATGTACTATTACATATTATACTGTAGCAGGCCTTAATTAATGCCCTGAGCAAAACACATGCTCTATAAAAGCACTCCTTCATGACCCATAAGGCACTGACTTTTGCACACCTACTGTACATGTACATGTATGTACTCAAAACACTTGATTTAAGGCGGCTCCCTATAGTTTCAATAAATACGCACTACATGTATTTCATAGGCTCATTATTTAATGTTATTCACAAGTTTAAAATTTTGTTAGATAAATACTAAGTAGACTTTACTATAGCAGTATAGCAGAACTATTGCAGATATAAAATATATATCAAAAAGTTCAATTATTTGCTTTTACCATCAAATGTTGCATATAATTTGTTAATATTAATTCAGGTTAACGTGCGAAAATAAGAGAACATCATCAATCATCTTGACAGATAGTTATTTATCTAGACGCTCTCTGAGGGGCTTACTTCCTGTTGTTGTAGTTATCTTATGTACTAGACATATAGATTGAACTCTCAGTTGTTTCTATTAAAGTTTATACATCATGTAGTCCATTCAAGCGTCACGCGTTTTCTACACTGTTAAACGTATACTTTAACAGGTTATGGGCCCAGAGCTAAGTTTGGGCAACTTGGATGTACGACATTTATTATTTGCGAAAGTAACCTGAGAATGTTGGCATGGCTTCAAACGAAGAAACGGCGCTGTCTCGCATCGAGAAGTTCAATGGAACGAATTTTCATTTGTGGAAATTCAAAATGCAAATGGTTCTTGAAGACAAGGATCTTTGGGGCATCGTGACTGGCGATGAGGTAGAACCTGCCGAAGAAGGAACTACTGAAGCTCAACGACGACAATTTCAACGACGTGCCCGTAAAGCGCTAGCGACGATTTGTTTATCTCTGGGAGATGAACAACTAGCGTTGGTTCGATCTGCGAACACTTCAAAGGAAGCCTGGTGTAAATTGGAAAGCCACTACGAGGTAAAATCGTTAGCGAATAAGTTATTTCTGCGTAAGAGGTATTTTACAATGACAATGGCCGAGAACGATACGATGACGAAGCATATCAACAAGTTGAAAGCTTTGGCAGAACAACTTGAGGCTGTAGGCGCTCCAATTACCGAAGATGATCAAGTTGCAACGTTGTTATGTAGTCTTCCTGATTCGTATAATAATTTAATCATGGCTTTGGAGTCTCGCGCTGAGGATTTAAAACTGGAATTCGTCACTGCAAGATTACTTCATGAAGAACACAAGCGTAAAGAAATTTCTCTTCCTGTTGACAATACAGAGAAAGCTCTTCTCACATCGAAAGGTAAACAACACGAAAAGCCTAAAGGTAAGAAGAAAGGGAAATGCTACAATTGTGGGATACTAGGACATTGGGCTAGAGATTGCCGGAAACCGAAGAAAGTTCAATCTGAAGAAAAGAAAGGAACTCAAGCCAATGCGTCTTGTGCGAGTAAATCTACTGTTACCGTGGAACAACACACTTTATTTTGGAGTTCGAAACATGCCAACAACAGTTCGACGTGGTATATAGATTCAGGCGCTTCACAGCACATGTCTCATCAAAAGGATTCAATGGAAGATTATGTCGAATTTGCTACTCCAGAGAAAGTACGCTTAGGAGACAACCGAGTAATAGAAGCACTTGGAAAAGGATCAGTTTGTTTACAAGTCAAAGTTGGCGAGAATTACAAGCAAGCTGAATTACAAGATGTTTTGTATGTGCCAGACCTAGCCAAAAATCTGTTTTCTGTTAGTGCCATCACCAAGAAAGGACATGTTATGTCGTTTGATCAGCAAAAGTGTGTCATCATAGACAAGAGTGGAAATCTGGTGGGTTCTGGTAAAGTGAGTGATAACCTCTTCGTTCTTGATGTCCTTGAAGTGAAGGAAAAGTCACATAATGTCAACGCTGCTACCGGAGAGTGCTCAGAACATTTATGGCACCAAAGATACGGACATTTGGGCTTAAAGAACCTGAGGAAGCTACGAGACGAGGAACTTGTCCAAGGTTTGAAATTCAAGTCTTCACAAGAATCAACGTTTTGCGATGGTTGTGCAAAGGGCAAGCAAAACAGGATGTCATTTCCTAAAGAACAAGCAACTCGAGCAACCGAAATCCTAGGGATTGTTCATAGCGATGTTTGTGGTCCCATGCAAACGAAGAGTCATGGAGGAAATCATTACTTCGTAACATTCATTGATGATAAGTCCAGATTCACAGCAGTCTACTTCATGAAACATAAAGATCAGGTCTTCGAGAAATTCAAGGAGTATGCAGCAATGGTTACGAATGTGACTGGAAAGAATATCAAGATCTTGCGTTCAGATAATGGTGGAGAATACACCTCGAAAGTATTTGTTGACTACCTCCGCAAGAAAGGAATCCAGAGGCAGTTGACCATTCCTCGAACACCACAGCAGAATGGAGTCGCCGAGAGAATGAACAGAACCATACAAGAAGCAGCAAGATCAATGATGCACAATGCAGGACTTGATTATGGGTACTGGGGTGAAGCTGTGGCAACTGCAGTTATGCTTAGAAATCGTAGTCCAACCGTTGCAGTGGCGAATATGACCCCTTACGAGAGTTTCATGGGCAAGAAAGCAGGTATTTCAAATTTGAAAGTTTTGGGGTGCAACGCTTACATGCACATCACCAAAGAAACCGGAAAGAAGTGGGACGCTAAATCAAAGAAATGCATTTTCATTGGATATAGCCTCGAGAGCAAAGCATATAGACTATGGGATCCTAAAGCAAGAAAAGTGCATTTATCCAGAGATGTCCTGTTCGAGGAGAATAACTTTGACGAACGTGTCAGAGCACCACAGTACACCAAGAGTTTGGAACGTGCACCTGACAACCAAGAACAAGCAATGGAAGAAGAGTCGCCAGAAGAGCCAGAGAAACAACACAGTGTAATTCGCCAGGATGATGCTGAGGAAAGCAACCAACAAGAAGCTGACAAGCAAGCGGCAGGAGATTTTCCAGAGGAGCCAGTAAATGAAGATCAAAGTGTAGTTACCAATGACGATGCTGAAGAAGAAACTGAAGTACAAGAAACTGACAACCATCAAGAAGAGTCAGAACAATTGCCACGCCGTTCAGAGCGAAGTAGAATGCCACCCTATAGAGATGGTGCAATCACTGGTGATTGGTGGAAACACAATGCTGCATGTAGCAGTACAGAGGGTATTTCTGAAGAGCCTACAACACTTGAAGCAGCTTTAACTTCACCTGATAAAGCACAATGGAAAGAAGCTCTCGACAATGAATACACATCTCTCGTAAAGAATAACACTTGGACACTTGTACCACTCCCGGAAGGACGCAATGCAGTTGATTGTCGGTGGGTTTTCAAAGTGAAATACAATGCTGATGGATCTATTGAGCGACATAAAGCCCGTCTTGTTGCAAAAGGTTTTTCACAAGAAGCTGGTCTAGACTACGAGGAAACCTTTTCTCCTGTAGCACGTTACACATCAATCCGTACGATCCTCGCATTAGCAAATCAGTTGAACTTAGAAGTTCATCAAATGGATGTTTCCACAGCATTTCTTAACGGAGAATTACAAGAAGAAATCTACATGACGCAGCCTGAAGGGTATGTTGAGAAAGGCCAAGAACATTTGGTTTGCAAGTTGAACAAAAGCATCTATGGTCTAAAGCAAGCATCTAGATGTTGGTACAATACAATCGACGAATTTCTCAAGAATTCAGGGTATATACAGTGCAAGTCCGACCCATGTCTCTACATAAAGTAAGAGGGAGACAGTTTCATGTTGGTAGCCTTGTACGTTGACGACTTATTAATAGCAAGTAACAGCAAAAAGATGTTGCGCAGAGAGAAAGAAGCTTTGAAGAGCCGATTTGAAATGAAAGATCTTGGAGAAGTCCACTACTGTCTTGCAATCCAGATCGAACGCAAACGAAACAAGAAGCTCATGCTGCTGCATCAAACCAAGTATCTCACAAGCTTACTAAAGAAGTTTGGAATGGAGAATTGCAAACCAGTCTCAACTCCTCTTGATCAAAGCACAAAGTTATTGCCAAATGAGGGAGATCCGATAGAGAAGACCAAGTATCAAGCACTTGTTGGTAGTCTGACCTATGCAGTAACTGGTACAAGACCTGACCTTGCACATGCTTTAGGAGTGGTTAGTCAATTCTGTTCAAATCCAGGCCTTGAACATTGGAAAGCAGCAAAGCGAATCCTGCGTTACATTAAAGGAACAATGGATTATGGAATTAAATTCGATGGTTCTAAACTAGATACAGTACGAGTATCTGGATTTGTTGACGCTGATTGGGGTAGTAACCCAAATGGACGGAGATCTCAGTCGGGATATCTATTTTCTTTGTGTGGTGGAATTATTAGCTGGGCTAGTAAACGACAAAGTACCGTGGTTTTATCTTCAACAGAAGCCGAATATGTTGCAGCATCCCTTGCATGTCAAGAAGCAGTGTGGTTACGTGCATTACTTCATGATCTCAACTTTGTTCAAGAAGAAAGTACAATCATCAAAGAGGACAACCAAGGAGCAATAGCCTTATCCAAGAATCCAAAGTATCATTCCAGAACGAAGCATATCGACATCAAGCATCATTTCATTCGTGAAAAGGTCGACAATTCCGAAATCACCTTGGAACATTGTCCTACAGACCAGATGGTAGCAGACCTATTAACTAAAGCATTAGGAAGACTTTATTTCAACGTTTCAGAGACCTTATGGGCGTAACTAATGTTATCTGAATAGTTGACGGACACGATAATACTTTATTAGATTAAAGACTTACATATATAGTTCTCTATTTTCGAGAGGGAGTGTTAATATTAATTCAGGTTAACGTGCGAAAATAAGAGAACATCATCAATCATCTTGACAGATAGTTATTTATCCAGACGCTCTCTGAGGGGCTTACTTCCTGTTGTTGTAGTTATCTTATGTACTAGACATATAGATTGAACTCTCAGTTGTTTCTATTAAAGTTTATACATCATGTAGTCCATTCAAGCGTCACGCGTTTTCTACACTGTTAAACGTATACTTTAACATAATTGAAGCAGCATGCATGTCTTCAGTTTGCTTCGGTGAAATTTTTTAAAAATTGCTGGAGTGATAGATACTCGTATGGAGAATATCCATGCACAAAATCAGAGAGGGTTGTATTGTATGGACAGATTTTTTGCTATAAAAATTATCGATTTAAAAAAGTTCTGTCTTATGAAAATTTTTTAAAATTATGTATACTTTCGAACTTTTATAAACTACTTACAGTGTATTTATGAAATTTTAGCAAAATTCACCGAAGACGTCTCACAAGTCTAACATCTATGTCGATGCGGTCATAGAATTTCGAATCGACGAGATCGCTATTTACGCATGCGTAGCGATACTATTTCTAGTCACCAGTCCCCTATTGAAATTACTGTAGGGAGCCACCGTAACCCATTGCTGCCTAGCATGTCTGAGGGTTCTCCCCTTGATGAGTTAAATCATCTTGCATTATATAGACAGAGTACAAATAAATAAAGGGACTGTTTTTGGCCGGCTTAGGCAGGAACGGTTAAGCACTTGTTAACGCATTGCTGCTTAACGTATTGCTGCTTAAACACGGAGCGACTGCATAAGTACTGGCTGAGGTACTCAGCCAATCCTGCCCAAACGCATGTGATTGGTACACAGAGCTAAAATTACTTCCGGCCTTACCGAGGAACTTTGGCTAAGACTGAAGAGTGGAGCTTTTGTGAGACTTGTTTACTGTTTTTAAATTAAACTTGCCACTTCCCAAACGTCGAATTTGTCTTTTTCAAGTGTAACACATCATTTTGAGTAGAAAGACGGAAAAATTACGCTTCTATTTAAAAAAATGACAAAAGACAAAGCAGCTATAACGTGACCTTCAAACATCGTTTGGAAGCAAGGTCATAATATAAGCTTATTATATTTTACAAATTCATTGACCAAACAAATTTAATCACTTCAGAATTGTTTTTATCTAAGACTCTTATGCTTCTCTTTACAATTTACATGGGTAATTGAAAGGTAAAAAGATTATAAATAAAAGATAATTCTCAAAACTTCACCAGCTCACTGACTCGTTGTTGACTTGACTGTTGACATTTCAAACTCTCAGTGCGTAGCCGGGGGGGCGTTCCCTTTTATGCGCTCGCTCCGTGTTTAACGCATTGCTCCACTGACCTTATAAGATCACGTGGCATACTAAGCTAACACCGACCTTTGGATATGAGCTTGTTACCGATGACGTTATGTGCAGTTACGAAATCGAACCGATGTTTAGGCGAGCATTCACGAATCAGGGCCAGAGGGATTGATTTGTACAATAACATAATTTTATTCAAACAACTTACATTGTATCCAACTTTTATTACTACTGTTTGACGATAGTTGAATCATACATGTATGTCTTTATACAGTAATTTTGCTAATAGTACTTGATTTTGGCGAAGAAGGTAGTCATTTTGTGATTATATCTCTGTTTAGAGCCTGAATAGCAGGCTATATCTGTTTATATAGGCATTGACAGATGCATTTGCATAAACGTTAACAAAAACATAGAACAAAGAGTTTGGTTGCGTTTGCAGACACTTCAATTCTAATGATTGCTACTCATGTACTGTATGTAGTGCTTATCTCACAAAGCTTTATCTAGTCCTCAGAGTTTCTCAAACACGTCAGTGGATAAATAATATACACATTGTGTATACACAAATACACATTGTGTGCTTATTTTTTTTTCTCCACACTAGATACTACACAATTCTGTACGGAAACCTCAGACAACTCGGTTAATAAGTCTTTAATATATCCTGTATTATTATATGGCTGGGTTTGATTTCCGGTCCGTACGCAAAACGACGCACGCTGATTGGTTCCCGAGAGGTTGGGATTTTACGATATTGACCGACCGGTCAATAAGCTTTTTTCTCGGCCCTGTAAGTTTTGGCGGGAACATATCTGAGTTGATTTGAATACAAATAAAAGAGAAATAGGTATCTTTATTCAAATATTCTGAACAATAAAATGTGTTGGAACATCACTGCTGGTTTTCTGTAAAGCTGTTTATCTAAAAACACGACAAATAAAAGCCGAATTGGTGTAAATAAGAAGGCCAAGAAGCGACACGAAAAAGTCAACAGGTATGGTAAACAGCATACTCCGAAGACGAAAACAACGCTCGTAGCTTAAAAATAAAATGAACCAATAGCCATATAATAAATTCCTTATTAACCTCGTTTGCTCGGTCTGTACTGGAAAGTATTTGCCCTCGGGTTTGTCGCACAAACCTCGTTCCTTCGTCGCTCGGTCTGTACAAAAACCTCAGGCAAATACTTTCCCGTACAGTCCTCGCACTCGGTTAATAAGTCTTTATTGTTATATACCAAAGACTTTCGTTTGCCAGTAATGAAATCCTATTGGTCAAATCATGGTCACGTGTTGTTCAACAAACTCAATGTTTCTTTCTGCCGAGGGAAACATTGCACTGTTTCCCTCTGACGTCAACAATGAAGAGGGAAACAATGCAATGTTTCCCTCTGACGTCGCTTTAATCATGCGTTGTTCACGTGAATACACGATTATTGCATCAGATCAAGAACTTTGGACTCTTTGGGCATTTTGAAAGCAAGAGCTTGTTTCGAGCTTGTTTGGTACGAAATAGTCCATTTTCTGAAAGAAAGAATTCCTATACATATCTTCAAAGGTCTGAAAAACACTTGGAGAACTTTAAAGCTGTTCTTAGTGTTGAGTCTGGTGTATTTGTTTAGTTGAATGACTTGAATTGAAATTACGAAGACAAAGTCAAAGTGTTTTGGTAAGTCCTTTCGCCGTTTGCAAGTTTCAAGGCAGTTTTGTATTTTGTATTTTAAAAGTCTTTGGTATATAACAAAATACTTGTTGACTTTTTCCTCGAGAAACATCGAGTTTTACGGTCCCTCAGGCTTCAATGTCACCCTCGGGCTAAAGCCCTCGGGTGACATTGAAGCCTTCGGGTCCGTAAAACTCGATGTTTCTCGAGGAAAAAGTCAACAAGTGTATAGTATACCCTAAATATTAGAAACTTTTCCGCTTGTTTTTGCTGTACAAGCTGTCGTAAGTTAAACTCAAAGAAAAACTCCGAGCTTCAGATGGGCATTCCGAATACCAGCCGGACGCTCTAACCATTGAGCCACTGGAACTCAGATGGTAGACCGAAGTTGTTTTCGATATTTATACCTGGAAGTTAGTCAAACCGTGCGTGTGTCACAAGTGACTTGTTGGATTACAAGTGCGCATTGTGTCGGTTTATTTTCAGTAAATGTTTTTCTATGTTAGTAGTGTTTTGAGCTTGAAGTTGGTAAAGTTTTTCATTTGTTTTTCCTATACAAGCTGCCATACGTTAAATTTAGGGAAATAATTACTTGTTTGACTAGTTCCTAGGTATAAATATCGAAAACAACCTCAGTCTATCATCTGAGTTGCAGTGGCGCAAATAGAGCGTCTTGCTGGCATTCGGAAGTTTAAAGTGCCTATGAAGTGAAATTTTTTATTGCTTCATTTGAAAGAGCATCAAAAAGTAGGGCAATATGCAATTTACCGTTCCTTGATATCTTTTATAGTTCCAGAGTTATAAAGATTTAAAGATGTCAGAATGAAGAAAAAATATGGCACAAACAAATTGCTGATTCAGTGCAAATTGTGACGTCATGTGGTGTTAATTTGGTGAATGTTTAAATGAACTATAGCTCAGTTACTATGTGTCAGAATCAAATAAACCTTTGCACACATATAGTGCAAGATGAAACACAGTTGATAATATCACCAGGCCCCTTGCACGGATTTTACAAAACACCATGTATTTATTTCTGTGGGCATAATTTTCAAACTATTATAGTATAAACGTATTTTAGGCATGAATAGGTATGACAAGCACTTGTCTGATATTATTTTATTCTTATCAGGAAAGAGAAGGTGGTTTATATATAAAATCCGTGCAAGGGGCCTGGGTACAACAGTGTTACCTTGACAACAAAATTGGTGATATTATCAACTGTGTTTCATCTTGCACTATATAGTAACTGAGCTATATATAGTTCATTTAATTTTAAACATTCACCAAATTAACATGCAAACCACATGACGTCACAATTTGGGCTGAATCAGCAATTTGTTTGTGCCATATTTTTTCTTCATTTTGACATCTTTAAATCTTTATAACTTTGGAACCATAAAAGATATCAAGGAACGGTAAACTACATATTGTCCTACTTTTTGATGCTCTTTCAAATGAAGCAATAAAAAGTTTCATTTCATAGGCACTTTAAGGGTTCAAGTGTCGTCTGGAGCTCAGAGTTTTTCTCTGAGTTTAACTAAAGCCCTGTTTACACGGCCAAAATTTAAGCGCGCTTAAGTTAAGCGTGCTTAAAATGGGCCACCTTGGTGCGTTTACACGGTCATTTAATAATCCCTTACTAAAACACGTACACCATTATTCAACATGGCGGACGAGCTATATTTTTGGTTTTGGAAGCTTCGTATGGGAAGCGTGCGTCAAAGAACCACGGAAGACATCGGTACACGAGAAAGAGTGATAGCTAAAAGAAAGAAAGAAACAAAGGAACAAAGAATAGCGAGATGGAAACTTCTACAGTAGGGCAAAAAAATGCAATTTAACGTATTAATAACACCGTATTAATAGCAAGCGTTTTTCAATCCCGTTGCGTTTACACGGCCAAGTTAAGCGCGATTAACTGATCGTGCTCAGTTTAATCCACCTCCTTGAGGTGGTGCAAACTAATCGCGATTAATTTACGCCGATCTACACAGACATTTTAAGCCCGCTTAAAGTCAGATGTGGCTCATGCAGATCCCGTGTAGTTTCATTTTTCGCAACTGGTCCCGGTGTGGTCTTAAAATGTATATATTCTACACTCGAATTTTCCTTCACCCAAAATCCTTAGAACATGCTATGTAATCGAGTGAAATGCCCAATATTACTTTATATGACAGCTTGTACAACAAAAATAAACGAAAAACTTTACCAACTTCAAACTGAAAATACTACTAACATGTTTGAAACTTCTTCCCCAAAATTGTCAACTTAATAGTATCTACGTAGTGGTATCTACGCTAAATTTAGCTATGAGAAGCATTGTTTTGTATGTTATTTTTGGGGTGATTTCCAGGCACTCGGCGTTGGAGATACGAATATCGACACCAAATCTCAAGCGAATGATGAAAAACACGGAACTTTAAAACTCCCATCCGGCACTACCCAGTCTAGCATCGAACGTGTTTGGCAATGGAACAATCAAGCAGACGTGGAGATCCCCACGACTGGTTTGTCAAGAAGCGGACCTCCTTCACCTGCAAGTTATTCTGTTAATCGAAGACGGACGGAGTCGGTACCCGATACAGCAGCACTAGCCCAAAATGGAATGAAGTTATTAGCGGATGACATGGGCTTATCCCATCCTGTTACCTCGCATGATTCAGCGCCATTCGATTTAATCAATTACAGTCATTCTCCAACAAAATGGAGTGGTAATCACAATGCGGTTGATCAAATGCAGCAACTGAAAGCAAATTATCTTGATGAAGTGAGTGATGTGGTAGGGTAAGGGTGCCTCTATAGTGATTAGTGAAAAAACATGATCTAATGTGAAGAAAGTTGAGGTGAAAGATTGAGTTCAAAGATTGTGTGGGAAAGTTATTTGAGGGGGGGGGGGGGGGGGGGGGGGGAGCATTCACGGGCTATTTTTATTTCAGGAAAATAAAAAAAAGGAAAAAGAATTAGAATATCCCATGTGCTATACTTACAGAAAAGCGAAGCCAATTTTGCTTTGCTCTGTCATTTTGCATTTCTCAAATAGTCGTAATATGACTTTTGTGACATAAAATCAGCCCACTAACCGCGGGCTAGCTCGCTTTATATGAGCGGCCCCTAACTACTCTCAACTGCGAATAGGACCGTACTGTATATTGTCGGTCTCTCGCTTAAAGTACATAGTTATGACATGAAAATTAAGTTTGTCTTATTTGAAAGAACACTTAAAATGTCAAAGTAACATCTTTTGCAGATTCCGTTTGGCAGAGTTTCTTCGTTGTTGAATGAATGAATGAATGAATGAATGAATGAATGAATGAATGAATGAATGAATGGATGAATGAATGAATGGATGAAGAACTTTATTTAACCACGCTAACCCCGTCAACCGAAGATGATTTCCACAGGGGGCGTGTAAAAAGAAATTACATAAGTATAATATTTAAAGTTATTTACAAAATATGAAGTTTAGTGTCAAAATAGTACAATGTTTAAAGTTATCTACAAAATATGAGGTATAGTGTCAAAATAGGAAATATATAATTAATGAGTAATCTATTTACAAGGTTAATATTTTCACGATTGAAAAATGTGAGTAGCAATTTTCTTTTGAAAACTTGAAAGGGATTTGCTCTCCCCAAAGCTCGTTTGGAATAGAGTTCCATAGGTGAGCACCGTCATACATGAAACTATTTTTCATATTATTAGTTGTTGAGACTTGAGATGAAATATTTTAGTTTGTTTGATGTGTACTGTGCATGTAAATGTCACATGTTGTAATGTACACGTGCATAATAAGTTATCATAGTTTGCTAACATTAATAAAGAAATACCAAATGGTTTTCCGTGTTTGTATACTATGATCCAAACACGCGGAAATTGCGAGACTGGAGAAACGCGTTTTGCTGTAGCTTTTGGAAAGTCGAGCAATTTCCCAAGTGTTTGGATAAGAGTCTCCAAACACGGGAAAAAACCATTTGGTATTTCTTTTATAAAATAATCACAAGTGAATATGATATACTGTCCGACATTTTCAAAAAATCGTTTTCGCGGGAATTTTCCATGTTTGGATACTCTGATCCAAACACGGCAATTGACCAATCAGGGCTCGCGTAGTATACATATTATTTTATAAAGTAATATCATGTTTGCGGGGATTTCTTTTGTACTCACAGGTCCATTAACAACAAACATACCTCATTATATTCATTTTTACTAATCCTACTTCCGATGATTAGAACTAATCATACCAGGTTTCACGTCAACGAAGGTGACAACAAAAGAAATTCCCGCAAACAAAAGAAATTCCCGCAAACATGATATATTTCAAAGAAATAGCATAAAAAGAGGTGCATTAGCTATTAAACGTCCTGCTCGATTTGGGTCATTTAGTAAATAACCCTCGTCGAGTGGGACGTTTAACAGCTAATACACCTCTTTTTATTTTATGTTATTACTTATAAGAAATCACTTGAAATTCTACAGCTTTGGCGTCGTGAAACGAACACACGCATGCGCTTCCTTCAAACATAATTTGGTTTCATAAGAGCAAATATATATATAATCTACATCACAACATGTGACCTTTACATATCAAACAAACCGAAAGATCTCATCAACGAAGCAAAGAACCCCAAAAACTGCAAAAGATGTTACTTTTCATATTATATGCACGTTAACGTACATGTACCACCAGATCAATTATCTTAGAAGCCTAGTTCAAACAAAGTCACTACCATCAAGACACTAACGAGATGCGCACATGAAGTACAGGCGGCGTGTGCTGTTAGCTCGCTGAAGTATTTCTATCAATTTTTCTCTTGACAGCTTTCTTTTCATAATGATATTATATTTTTGGATGAGCCGATGTCAGGTAGGGTGATCTAATATTTGGCTGATTATCTGTTAATATTCAAACAGACAGACAGACAGACAGACAGACAGACAGACAGACAGACAGACAGACAGACAGACAGACAGACAGACAGACAGACAGACAGACAGACAGACAGACAGACAGACAGACAGACAGACAGACAGAGTAAAGTGAAAAGGTGGTACATGTGTACTGCTGAGATTTTTAGTAATATATATATATATATATATATATATATATATATATATATATATATATATATATATATATTCGCTTACCTCAAAAGTCTGCAACAGGCTGTTTCATCTAAAAAAGAATCTTCAGGCAGATGACAATTTTCGAAAACAGGGGGTGCTTATATCCTTCCTGCCGGAACGTGGGAGTGTGGGGGCGAAACAATACATGCATTCATGGCTTTTGTTGCGCTGTTTGCGCGGAATTTATTTCGATGACGACATTGATTGATAATTTCTGCTCTTTTGTTGAGTAAACAATTCTTGTTTTTATCTTTCAAAATATAAATTTTTTCTTCTAAACATAAATTACATCGTTTTGAACCTCCCGTGTACGAAATAGAATGTTTTAAAATTTGCCAATTAATACTAAAATCCTTATTGTTTTCTTTCAATGCCCAAATATATTTCGAAAGTTCGGTGTCGTTTGCATGCTTTTATGCTGAAAAGATTTAGTGTGGTTGGCCAATCGCTCTTTGAATGTGGTTGAAGTCATGCCAATGTAATTCTTGATCGTGTTTGTGTTGTTTACTGTGACTGTTGCTTTATATATATATATATATATATATATATATATATATATATATATATATATATATATATATATATATATATATATATATATATATATATATATATATATATATATATATATATATATATATATATATATATATATATATATATACGGTACCGTCTGTAGTTATACGTATATATATATATATATATATATATATATATATATATATATATATATATATGTTTTGCAGCCAATCCAATTTCAGAAATTACGTCACATGTTACCCCTGTAAACCCCATACAAACTAAAACCAATGATGCTAATTAGTTACAACAACTAGTGGATGTATACTCTTCTGATACAACCACTTGTGCTTGTAACTAATTAGCATCTCAATACCCCAAAGGGATTTTTACTATTCATTTCACAAGTTGTTTACAACACTCGCGTCCTTGTTGTATTGAATATACAATCACTCGCCTTCGGCTCGTGATTGTATATTCAATACAACACGGCCGCTCGTGTTGTAAACATTACATATATATATATATATATATATATATATATATGATATGAACTTATGCCCTCTAAATTATTTTAAGTTTCTCTCTTTTACCGCTTTATTCCCACTCCCCCTCCCCGCCGTCTGGTTACCGATCGTTTGTAAAAATAGCAATGATTTAACATTTTTGCATCTCATTGGTTCCTTTTCTACGCATCTGATTGGCTACTTTCAATCAATGTCACCCTTTTCGCATATTTAAACCCTGTTTTATAAGATAAAACCCTGTTATATAAAGTAAAACAGGGCTTAAATTCCATTAAATGTTACTCTAATGAAGGGCTCCGTCTGTAGTTTACCACCTTTTTACTTTGTTCTGTTCAAAACATAGACTTGCTCCAAGTCCGCCTCTTAGCGCTAGTTTTTGCGGGCGAGCGGAAAGGCGGGAGAACGGAAAAGCGGGCGGAAAGAGGTGGACTTGTTTCGCTTGCAGGTTTTTGAATCTAATTAAATATTCTGGCGGGAAGTCGCTGAAATGTACATCGCCCTGTTTTGACGTGTTTCGGGTTGTCGTACTTGAAATGGAAAGTGGTTCTACCCTTACTAAAACGTTTTCAAGAGTCTGTTTAACTCCAATTTCCAAAGATAGCACTTGCATAGCAATTTAGCCTGAATATAATTACTTCCCGAATTACGTCACCGGTCGAAAAATTCACCGGTGAGTTACGCGCGAGGATTATCTCGAGAGATCTAAAAATAACTTGAACACGGAGCGAGCGCATAAAAGGGAGCCCCCCCCCCCCCCGGCTACGCACTGACAGCTTGAAATGTCAACAGTCAAGTCAAGTCAACAACGAGTCAGTGAGCTGGTGAAGTTTTGAGAATTATCTTTTATTTATAACCTTTTTACCTTTCAATTACCCATGTAAATTGTAAAGAGAAGCATAAGAGTCTTAGATAAAAACAATTCTGAAGTGATTAGATTTATTTGGTCAATGAATTTGTAAAATATATAAGCTTATATCATGACCTTGCTTTCAAACGATGTTTGAAGGTCACGTCGAGCTGCTTTGTCTTTCGCCGTTTTTTAAAATAGAGTTCCACATAAAATACAGTACTTTGATATTTAACTAAAACAGACCATTTAAACGAAGACAATAAATAGTTTATTATATGAACTTTGCAAGTCAATATATCACAAATTGAGAACTTTTTAGTAGTCATTTGTCTGGCTTTCCAGACAACATGTACTGTCGGTCGTGCAAAAACAAAGTTGTCGTCGTTGAAAAGTGAGATGATGTTCAGACACCTACATGGAGATATTCATTATCAACATTCTTGGTGTATATAAAAGGGTCTTATAATTACAAGGACGGAATATATGAATGAATAAGCAAAGAATACAGACATCATCTGCATTCAAAAAGAAAAATGGTGAGACGCTTGGTCTTTTTTGTACGGTTTTCCCCACCTTAGTTTTGTTTCGACGTATTGCAAGCGTAATTTTTCCGTCTTTCTACTCAAAATGATGTGTTACACTTGAAAAAGACGTTTGGGAAGTGGCAAGTTTAATTTAAAAACAGTAAACAAGTCTCACAAGAGCTCCACTCTTCAGTCTTAGCCAAAGTTCCTCTGTAAGGCCGGAAGTAATTTTAGCTGTGTGGACCAATCAGATGCGTTTGGGCGGTATTGGCTGAGTACCTCAGCCAGTACTTATGCAGTCGCTCCGTGTTTAAGAGAAATTAGGATTGAATCCGACCTATTGCTATACATTTCCTTTCTTACCTTTACGCTCGCATAGATATATTATTACTTTATAACACTTTGTGTAATTTCAGACGATACAGAAGGAGGTGTTTTTGCAAATTATTTAAAGTGTCATTCTTGTTATGAGATTGTGCCGAAAAGTGCAAAGATTGTGATATTTGATACAAGATTACTGGTAAGTCTATTTAAAGGGTATTGGCAAAAAAAATTAAATTTGTCCCATTTGAAAGAACTCATCAAATGGTAAAAGAAGACCTTTTGTAATTTTTCTGTATCTTTCTTGTGTTTTGAAATATTTTGACCAAAGACAGCGTGCTGTCCGCCATCTTGTTGTAATATTGGGCCTAATTAATCCTGGTTTCCATATAATTGTAATTGTTGTAATTCAGTCGGCGATTGATCGGCGATTGCTTGCGATATTTTACAACAGTCGTGTTTCCATATAGTTGTAATTGTTGTAATTCAAATCGCCGATTCGCTCGGACTGAGGACTTTTCGGTTTTGACAAAGTTCAGATGAGCTAAGTTTGATATTCAAAAACAAATTGAATGACTAAAACTTTGTTTGTGATCATTTTCACAGTGGAGTTGCCAGTTTTTTTAAATGATGCGCTCGCAACACCCTGAAACTCGCTTATGGATACTTTGAATACAGATATAGTTTTAATTTCAACTTTTCAACTCATTTGAAATCACTACTGTATCTCCACATTGTGGCGATGACTTCAAGTGAGTCAAACCGTTGAAATTGAAATGTTAACTTTATTTGAAATATCTGTTATTTAGTATAATTTAAAAGTACTCCGTATATAGTGACCATAAGTTCTGGTATAGCTGTATGGTACTATATTCTTAAATTTCTTGTAACTTTTAAAAAATAAAATAAAAAATAAAAAAAGAAAAAATATAGCATTAGGACATTAATTATTCTACCGTATTTCCCCATTTCCTCCACTTTTTCTTTTATCTTAATTTTCATACTTCCTACAATTTTTCCTTAAAAATTTTCTGACCACTTAGAAAATGTTTTGGGGACCGTGGTCTGATACTTTTCCCACCCTTGTGTTTAAGAAAAAACAGCAAAACAAACTACTTTGCGTGTCCCTTTCTTTCTCTATAACCGCTCCATTTTATAGACAATGAAACAATCAAGTCCACTATGTTTTTTGTTAATCCAGCAAATTTTTGAATATTTAACAATTATTCACCGAAGTGGAGGTGAATAGTAACTACTTATTGACCGAGCGTGAGGTCTGTACTAGTGAAATATCGGACCGATGTTTTTTAGTACGGACCGAGACGAGCGCAGCGAGTTGAGGTCAGTGCAAAAGACAGAGGTCCGATATTTCACTAGTACAGACCGAACAAGCGAGGTCAATAAGTAGTTTATTATATGGCCATAAATGTTGTGAACGTTCTGTGAAAACTGGATCTATCTTTCTTGCGAACTAAACGAAAATGGCAGACATTTTCCCATTTTTAAAGTACTTTCCGTTGAGTTAGAATCCTGAACTTTCTACCCCAAATAATATTTTTCAATTGCTTTTGTTTGACATATTGCTCAAGATTGTACGTTAAGTTGTTGAATAAAAAATCATCTGAAATTCTGATACTTGTGAGAAGTAAATGTTATATTATTACGAACAATGTTACGAACGTTTTGGACATTTTAAAAACGTTCACAAAACGTGGAAACCCGAACTATACATCAAATGAAAGCTTATAAAAT
The DNA here is from genome assembly GCA_964035015.1 of Corallium rubrum. Taxonomy (NCBI): domain Eukaryota; kingdom Metazoa; phylum Cnidaria; class Anthozoa; order Scleralcyonacea; family Coralliidae; genus Corallium; species Corallium rubrum. Next base: position 31,226,836 of record OZ035998.1, read on the forward strand.
TTCTAACAACATACCTGCACGATATCATTTCAACAATGAGTAGTTCTGAAATTATAATCCATCTTGTTGCCGATATACTGACATGCCTGCCATTTTGTTTATAAAATTAACTTACGGTCCCGAACGGCAGCTTCCGCTCTGAGCGGGCGGATACGGGAAATATCCGACCGCTTATGAACCAATCAAATTACAGGATTTCCGTATTCGGACCTCTCAGCGCTGCTGCCATATAATAATGCAAGATATTCACCGAGCCGATTCGGCGAGGTGAATATCCACACTATTCACCGACACTGAGGTGAATAATTGTTTTAGCATATACCTCATAAATGAAATAACAAGTTTAACATTCTTAACTTATATTTTTCGGTATTTTATACAAGACATGGCCGCTAGCAACTTGGACACTTGGCATACTCGATATTTGTCGACAAAACAGTTTTTTAATGCAACTTTTGAATATATTAATGGCTAGAAAATTGTAAAGAAACATACCTGTGGACACTCTTCTACTTAATTTTGTTGACTTTTCTCGTTATTCTACAACATCAGCCTTGTTTATCAACAAAATCTCCTGCGTCGGTAAACAAAGCAAAACTGGCCGCCATTTTGTTTTGCCCTCAGGTGAATAGTGCAGGATATCCCGAGTTAGAGGAACCAATCAGATTGCGCAAAAAGCACTATTCACCTGCGAGGTATATGCTAATAAAGTAACAAAGGACAAAGGACTGGGTGGCTAATCATCCTTACTTGCAGCCAGCGACTGAATTGCGAAGGACGCAGATCAACGTGGCCGTGTCGAGGCATATCAAAGGCGCTCGAAGCAGCCGCCAACGACACAGTTCAGACCACGGATCACAGCTAAGATGTTAGGTGTTGATAGTGTATAAGGATAATGAGCGCCATCAAACATTTTTTCATTAAAGTGCCTATGAAGCGAAAATTAAGTTTGTCTTATTTGAAAGAACACTTAAAATGGAAGAGTAACATATATTGTAGTTTTTCGTATCCTTGCTTCGTTCTTGAGATATTTCAGGTTAATTCTTTGAATGTTTTCATGGCGATAATGTAATATAAATAAGTTTATAAATGACGTGAGCCAACAACTTGTTGTCATTGCTCTGGTGAAGGCCTGAGTCAACAGGCCGAAAGCTTAGCAAAGAAATATTTTACGTGGTTTTTCCACGAAACTTATTTATATTATATTTCAGGTTATTAATTCTTTGAACGTTTTCATGGCGATAAAGTAATATAAATAAGTTTTGTGGAAACACCACGTAAAATATTTCTTTGCTAAGCTTTCGGCCTGTTGACTCAGGCCTTCATCAGAGCAATGACAACAAGTTGTTGGCTCACGTCATGTATAAACTAAGCAACTGATCAATTAAATCACGTAAGAATACAATGGCGTATCACCTTAATTTTATTAATTAGAAAACAAAATCAAGAATGTTCTCCGAATAGGGCACGCCACGTGCTATTTAATGGCTGTCCCTCCTGAGAAATAGTGTGATGTTTGGCGATCTCAATGGATTCTCTAGTTCTTCGCGTGAAGTATTGCTTGTCGCTGGCTAAGAGTGATGACTCTTCCCACTTAACACGATGGTCATACTTCCAAGCGTGTTTGGCAACAGCAGACTTTTCTTGTTGCGCTTTTATGCAACATGTCTTGTGTTCCTTCAGGCGAGTTGAGAGATTCCTTCCTGTTTCTCCGATGTATACCAAGCCACATTCACAAGGAATGCGATACACTCCAGGCTTTGATAAGCTATCCACTTCATCTTTATGTGTGAAAAGTACCTTGAACAATTTGTTGACTACTGTGAAATACCTTCATACCAGCACGATTTAGAATCCTCTCAATCTTGTGAGATGCTGGTCCGATATACGGAAGAGAAACTGAAGGTGGTTCTTGCTGGGGCTGTGTATTCGGCTCTGGATGTACCGAAGGAGTTATAGAAGCTTGAATCATCTTCCCAGGAAAACCGTTGTTAGTTAAAACCAACTTAAGGTGATCTAATTCTTCCTGAAGATGTTCTTCGTCACAGATTGTTCGCGCTCGATGAACGAGAGTTTTGCACACAGATGATTTAATACTTGGATGATGGAATGAAGTGTAGTTAAGGTATCTGTCAGTGTGTGTTGGTTTTCGATACACAGTATGACTTAAAGTCCCATGTGATTTAACGGAAAGCCAAACGTCCAAGAATGGGATAGATTTGTCTTGATTTTGTAATTCCATAGTGAATTTGATTGAAGGATGTATGCTGTTAAGGTGGTCAAGAAAATTAGACAAAGCATTCAAACCATGTGACCAGGTACTTAGCGTATCATCAACATAACGTTTCCACATACCTGGTTTTAACGGGGCAGTTGCAAGAGCCTTCTTCTCAAATTCCTCCATGTATAGATTTGCCATGTATAGATTAGGGACAGCCATTAAATAGCACGTGGCGTGCCCTATTCGGAGAACATTCTTGATTTTGTTTTCTAATTAATAAAATTAACGTGATACGCCATTGTATTCTTACGTGATTTAATTGATCAGTTGCTTAGTTTATAAATGACGTGAGCCAACAACTTGTTGTCATTGCTCTGATGAAGGCCTGAGTCAACAGGCCAAAAGCTTAGCAAAGAAATATTTTACGTGGTGTTTCCACAAAACTTATTTATATATTTCAGGTTGTTTGACATGCAAATTAAACATTTTGACGTCACACGTGCATAATGAGTTATCGAAAAAGTTATATATCTTTGCTATTATCAAATATAATAATCACTTGAAGATCTACTTGTTTAGCGGCTGTGGGCGAAACACATCCACATGCTTCCTTCGAATTAATTTGGTTTGGTAATGGAAAAGATATCTAACCTCCGATAGCTCATTATGCACCTACGACGTCAAAATGTTTAATTTGCATATCAAACAAAGTAAAATATCTCAACTACGCAAAGGAAACGAAAAACTGAAAAATATGTTACTCTACCAGTTTAAGTATTCATAGGCAGTTTGATTTGTTTTACACGGAGAATCTTGTGGTCTCATTTTTATGAAATTTTCATCCTGGTGACAGACAAAATGACAGAATAACAAAACAAATACCAGTGAAAATATAACCTTCTTGCGGAGATAATAAATCTATTGAATCTAATTCTTTAAAATATGAATAAAGTAGATAAAACTATATGATAATTTTTACCAAATATTTTTAGGTTAAAAAAGCTTTTTATGCCCTGGTGGCCAATGGTAAGGTCATTATTTTAACTTTTATTACTTTTGTTAGTGGTCTGGTCTGTCTGGTCTGGTCTGGTCTGGTCTGTCGGTCAGTCTGGTTGGTTGGTTGGTTGGTCTGGTCTGGTCTGGTCTGGTCTGGTCTGGTCTGGTCTGGTCTGGTCTGTCTGTCTGTCTGTCTGTCTGTTTGTTTGTTTGTTTGTTTGTTTGTTTGTTTGTTTGTTTATTTGTTTGTGTGTATGCTGAATATCTTTAAGATTTTCAAATCGTGCCCTCGAAACGTAAACTAACGTTTAATTTTGATTGACACTGGCCTAATGTCATTAACCTTTATTTCAAAAGTGTTCTCACTATTTTAGTTTTCACGATTCGGATTTTCTTTGTATCAACTCATGTTTCATTTGTTTTAAGGAGTGAGATCTGCTCCACTCTGGGATAATGGCAGGCAAGAATATGTTGGTAAATAATCTAATACTGTGTTTCATTTTTCGTATTTTTAGGTATTTTTTCCCTTAACGTTCAGTCTTAAATTTCTATTTTTATGTTTTTAGGGATGTTGACGATTTCTGATTTTATCAATATATTAGTGTCATATTATAAATCACCTATGGTAAGTCTTTTATGAGGATGGCTCCCTACTATTTCTTGTAAAGTTGTAAAAATGCAAGTTTCAACTTCAAAAAGTGCACATGAATATTTCGTGAAAGAAAGAAACTAATTACCATTCAGCCCATTATAGGTTGTAACGATACTCGTCGTAAACAAGAAATGCGTCTCATTTACAAACTTGGTACCATTCACCCTCACGGCCTCAATGAGCGATTCTCTTTCATTTAGCTCACTCCACCACCATATTCCACACCTTTTCCTTAACCTTTTTCTGATGATTTAAATAGTAATTTATAACCTGTTTCTTTGCCTATTTGCAGGTAGCTGACCCACAAATTGGGTCAGCACCTGCACACAGGCTAAAATTACATATTAATTTATTTGTTTACTTTGTTTTTATTGGCTTACATGTGTTCACGTGATTCCCATTGTAGCTCTGCTATAAATACGCGTGACCACATGTGAGTTGTTTACTAATTTCTCCTGACGAAGGGCCTTCGCTCGAAACGTCGAGAAGATTTTTCTCTGTTTTTCAGGCCAACGTGACTTAACCCTGGTAATATTTGGATTTCAACCGTGGCCGACGCTGTCCTAGAAGCTTTTAATTAAGTTTGACCTTTCAAAATGGCCGCAAATCTACATTTAATCAAATTTATTCCAAAAACGAGTTCACTGACCCCATTTCAGTTTAAATAATCAATATACGAATTTTATATTTTTTAAAAAAATGTGTAGATTCAATTTTTTTAAAAAACTAAAAACCTCTGACTTTTTCTTGGTTAAAAACATGAAATTAAATGAAATTAACGGGAATGAATTGAAATGAAATGAAAACAAGTCCAGTTCAGTCCTAGTCCAGTTCTAGTCCAGTCTAGGTTAGGCTAGTCTATAGACTAGACTGGTTAGACTATAGTATAGTTGTAAAAATGCAAGTTTCAACCACGAAATTAAGTTTTTGCATATAGACTAATGTCCAGAGCATCAAATCATGTTGGTGGATAAAGAATTTTGTCTGTTGCTGTGATAATAATGACGTTTTTGACCGCAAATTTGCATTTAACCTAGATGTAATATATTTCAAAAACGAGTTCGTGACCTCATTATTTTTTGCATTACATTTATTTTTCAGTTTAAGTAATTAATATGCGAATTTTTTATTTTTTTAAAAAAAATCTGTCGATCCAATTTTTTAAAAAACTAAAAAACTATGAAAATGAAGACAAGTCTAGTCCTGTCCTGTCTAGTCTAGGCCAGTTCAGTTCAGTCCAGTCCACTCCAGTTCAGTTCAGTCCAGTCCACTCAAGTCCAGTCCTGTCCTCTCGAGGCCAGTGTTCAGTCTTGTCTAGTCCAGTCCAGTCTTCTCTAGTCCTGTCCGGTCCACTTAGTCTAGTTCAGTCCAGTCCACTCAAGTCTAATCCACTCCAGTCCAGGTCACTCGAGTCGAGGCCACTCGAGCCGAGTCCACTCGAGTCGAGTCCAGTCTAGTCCAGTCCACTCGAGTCGAGTCCACCCAAGTCCAGTCCAGTCCACTCGAGTCCAGTTCAGTTCAGTTCAGTCCAGTCCAGTCCAGTCCAGTCCAGTCCAGTCCAGTCCAGACCACTCGAGTCCAGTTCAGTCTTGTCTAGTCCAGTCCACTCAAGTCCAGTTCAGTTTAGTTCAGTTCAGTCCAGTTCAATTCAGTCCAGTCCAGACCACTCGAGTCCAGTTCAGTCTTGTCTAGTCCAGTCCACTCAAGTCCAGTTCAGTTTAGTTCAGTTTAGTTCAATTCAGTTCAGTTCAGTTCAGTTCAGTTCAGTTCAGTTCAGTTCAGTTCAGTTCAGTTCAGTTCAGTTCAGTCCAGTCCAGTCCAGCAGTCCAGTCCAGTCCAATCCAATCCAATCAAACTTGCTATTTATCTGATCCACGTATTATAAATCCGACCTTCCAACAGCCCGTATGCTGATGTAGTAATCAGGGATTCGATTAGTGAAACCAACTAATTCAGCATCTTTTGTTTTCTAGGTGCAGATGGAAGAAGTGGAAGAACACAGAATTGAAACTTGGAGAGGTAATATATCTCAGAATAATATATTAAACTCAGAATACAGTCTTCCTCAGTTCCACCCAATATTCAACAACGAAATTGGGTAGAGGATGGAACTACGTTTTTCTTTAGCTGCATGGCTTAACAAGTTCCTTGGTAAGAGAACCCTCTCAGTCTTTCTAACAATGCCCCATTTTGAATTTGACAGAATTTCAATTACGAAAACATCAATATATTCAAAACTCTTAGTAATTTTCCGTTAGGGGGATTTACATCATTTCTTGTTTAAGGATTTATATGTTTGTGAAAATTGATCGTCTAGAGAAAATTGATAGTCTTGAGAAAGACCGCTGTTGATGTTAGTGACTGACGTTTTGACGGCCTCAGTTGTGGTCATCTTCAGATTTTATATTTGACTGACTTTGTTGGACAACAGTTATTATTATTATTATTATTATTATTATTATTGTAATTATTATTATTATAATTATTATTATTATTATTATTATTATTATTATTATTATTATCATCATTATTATTGTTGTTGTTAAATGTTTATTATTATGTGCATATAATTATGGACATGCATACACTATTTTGAAAAACTACTACTGACCGTAAACTGTTCTTTTTTCTTCCTAGAATTATCAAAGCATAAGTTACCCTCTTCGTTAATACATATAGCACCTTTTCAAAGGTACGATCGTATACTTCTCTTTTTATTATTGTGAAAAACGGAATAATTTCTTATTAACCGAAAGCACGGTCATTACGGAAAAATATCAGCCTGAGGTCTTGACAGTACAGACCGAGGTCTGATGTTTTTCCGTAATGACCAAGCGGACGAGGTTAATAAGAGGTTTATTATATGGCATTTTGAAACAACACATCTTACATTACCTTGTCAATAGTGTGACCTCGAGCGTGTGACATAGACTCATCGTTTTCAATGTTGTTGCTCTTGTTGTCATCGCTTTCGGAATCACTGCCAGATTGCTCATCGCCCCACTCATACATAATTTAGTCCACAGGTTATTGAATTCACAAAATATTTTCATTGTTTAGTTGCAAACAACATGTCTGCCAATATATATATATATATATATATATATATATATATATATATATATATATATACATATACATATATATACAGTCAACTCTCGTCATAGCGGACGCCCTGGGGACCGTCATTTGGTGTCCGTAATAACGAGAGTCTGCAATAGCGGGATGCGATGAAAATATCCCGATTTCAGGTTGTAAAATGTCACTACAATGTATCACTGCTTTTTTGTTTTAAAATGTCCAGTTTATTTCAATTTCTAGTTGACGTTTACTGTGATACATAAGTACACAGTACAAATCAAAATACAAGTCAAAAATTTGTATTCAAGTTGGGGTTTTTTATTCCAAAACCAAAAATACAACGGTAACATGAATCAGTGTCAAATGTTTTTTCTTTCCTTCACTGTAAAGGTACAGTAACAAGACTCATTAAACTTACACGAAGTTTTATTCTGTGATGAAATACCTCTCTAGCGTGCTTTGATGTGATCTTTCGCTCACGGCATTCTCGCTTACTTTATCCGCAAGCAGAGAAAACTCTTTTGCAAGTGTGAACTTGCCGCGCTGAAGAAAGAAAAGCTCTATGTCCCGTGCGCTTTCAAGAACTGCTCGGCAGCTCTTCAGCCTGCTTCATCATCACCATCACTCTCGAGAATGATTGTGTCTTGGTCGCTAGTAACATTAACTACACTTTAACTTATAAAAAATAGCAAGATGTAAATATGTCACTCGATAAATTAACATGTTATTCACTTTCATGTGTCGAGAGAAAAATACGTCCAAGGTGTCCGTTGTAACGAGAGTAGAACAATAAAAATGTTTAATAAAAGTACCACATGAAGTGTCCGCAATTCCGTAATAGCGAGAGTTATTTCAATACATTTCATAGTAGTTTCGGCCAGGGATTTACCAACTGTCGTTAATAGCGGGGTGTCCGTAATAGCGGGGTGTCCGCAAGGCGAGCGTTGACTGTACCAAGTCAAAGAAAACAAAAGAAGAAAGACGTCAAATTACTGAAGAGCACGCGCGACAACCAATTAAAACCGTTGTTGTATTAACTCCATGTTATAATTGAAGTGATTAGTTGTACGTATATATGTAGTGCATGTGGTACGTTTGCGAGCTTGGTGTAATGTAACATCTGAGCCTCAGTGTCTCGATGGTTAGATCGTCTCACCGGTCACTGGAAGGTTGCAGGTTCGAACCCTGTCTTGGGCTCAGAAATCCTTTCTGAGTAATTGAGCTTGACGAACTTCCAACAAACATCTGTCATAATAATTTTGTTGCGCATTTTGAAATAAATATTCTTATTTTTTTTCGGTCCGTATCCTACCAAATCCTGCTTTCTGATTGGTTAACGAGCGGTCCGTATGAGCCCGTACGGACCGCTCGAGATAATTTTTTTAATGTGTTTTATAGGCCGTAAAATTGATCGATTTTCATAACTATTTCGCTTGCCACAGAAAAAATATATTCAACAGAGAGCTACGGGGATACAAATGAGTTTTATTATCCAAATGGCTTTGACAACTTCGTGTGAAAACAGCGAATTTTAAAAGAAAGCGAGAATGCTGTGAAAAAGCAAACTTTCAGCCAGCGACATTTATAAAGTTTTAAAGTATTATTGCTCAACGACGTATGAAAACAGTTTAAAACAATAGGCAAAACATACATAAACTTGTGAACACAGTATTTTGAATCACTAAATAAAACTATATAGAAGTATATATTAAAAAAACATACCACGAGAGGACAGAAAAGCCGAAACCTTTTGATACTAAACTGTCATTCTTCTGTTGTCCAACTATATTCAACAAAACCGCTACAAGTCTTTACCCTTTAGTCAAATATTTTCCACATGCCAACCTCGTATCGTGTCATGTCTTTGAAAAAAGTTTCAAATGGCTTCTTACAAGCATTTTCGTCTTCAAACTCGAACGACCCACTTTCAATTTCCATGCAGTCAGCCGAGTATTGAAAGCGATTTTCCAAACGAACAGCCAAAAACGAGCAAGCGACGAAGAAGGACGAAGAATCTTTATCAACTAAACTTTAAAAGCACTAGATTTTCAAATTTTGACTGTTTTTTTATCACAAAGACGTTCCAAGCTTCCCTGTCAGACTGCATGTCGGCAGTTGTTTACTGTCGAACGATAAACTTTGGACTTTTGAATATCACGTGAATGTCATCCCGATTACGCAATTAAATTATGTTAATTTACTTAATTATGTAAATTATAAATCGTACGATTAATAAAAAAAATAAATATGTTATTTACCGTTTTGGTCGGTCCGTATAGAGAAATATTTCCCTCGGTCTCAAAAACGACCCTCGGCCTGCGGCCTCGGGCAGTTTTTGAGACCTCGGGAAATATTTCTTTATACGGACCTCACAGCCGGTAAATAACATATATATATTTTTGTTATTAGTTTATATGAAGCGTGTGAAATATTGATCAAGCACAAGATTCATCGTCTCCCAGTGATTGATCCGTCCTCGGCTAACTTTCTTTTTGTTATATCACATAAAAGGATCCTGCATTACCTTCACGAACATGTGAGTAACTTTTCAATCAGCATGTATGCATGCAGTCTACTTTCTTGTGAGAGGGCCGTCTAGTTTAGTGTAGTCTTGAGAAAGACTGTAAAACACACATAGATACAGGCATTTTATGCATAGTCATTCAAAATATGGTCTGGTAACTCAGCTGAAGTCTTTGTTCTATCTTTTTGTTCGCCTTTATGCATTTTTGTGCATGGTGTGTGGTCACTGAACCTATTTTATTTTAGTATAATGAACGAATTATCCAATAGCAACGTTTCAGTGCAATTACTTAACCGTGCTATTTAAATATTAATAAACCTAAAACAAAGGATGTGCACGGTGTAAGGTACGCTTCAACATAAAATCACAGCTCATTATAGACGCTTTGAAGTTTGCCGAGTTTCCAGACCATATCTCGATTGACTATGTTTTATGTGACTGCGCTACATTCTCGTGTAAATTTACTTTCCTTTGCTGTTCAACGTATCGGTGCAAGATCTCTAAGAAGTGTACTTTTTAATTTTTGTAGTTTTCGGAAATGGTCATGCCTGATTTTATGTATAAGACGTTAGGAGAACTTGGTATCGGAACGTTGTGCAAGATTGCTACGGTAATGAGACGACGTCAATGAGAGATGGGGTAGGGTGGGATGAGATGAGAGGAGATGAGATGAGATAAGATATGGGTTGGGATGAGATGAGGTCATTGAGATGAGATCTGAGATGAAATGAGATGAGATGCAAAGGTATTAGATGAGATATGAAATCAACCTCGGTCCCGGGGCCTTTCTGAAATTGGTAGGGCGGGAAAAGGCCCTGGCATCGGCTGGTGCATTTTCATTGGTTGATTGCTTTTCTTAAACATTCCTCGTGAAACATATTTATGCATAGTTTTGTGGCGGTTATGATTAAGACCCCGTTTACACGATACCGGCACAAAAATGACATGAAAACGGCACAAAATGAAGACGGGTTCCTTGACGGCATGAAATGAAATGAAATGAAAACGGAACACTAACCAGTATCGTGTAAACGCCCGTGCCGTAACAGTTTGATGACAGTAATCACGATATATATGACCACAGTATCCGGGTCAGCAGTATTCACAAAGTCTTCTCAATTCTCATTGGAAGAGAATAGTCACATGCTAATCCGTCATTATATTATACCGGCACAGTGTAAACGCAAGACTCTTTGGCATGTATTTATACCGGCATGATTTTGTTCCGTTTTCAAATTGTACCGGCATCGTGTAAACGGGGTCTAAATAGCTTCAACGGGACCGCCAACGGGACAAATGGGACCGCCATTACAATGAACTTCTCCCACGGGACTGCTATTACTCAGAATGATATTGACCAAGTATGAGATGAGAAGAGAAAAGACGAAATGAGATGAGATGCTATTTGATGAGATGTGAGGTAAGATGCGATGGAATGGGATGAGGTGTGAGATGAGATGAGATGAGATATGAGATGAGATGAGACGAGATGAAAGTACTGTAGTAATTCGATCTTAACCTGAATTCTGCTTCAACTTTAGATAAGTCCCGACACCCCGCTAATAGTGGCTCTTAATATGTTTGCTGAACATAAGGTGTCAGCCTTACCAATTGTAGATGAAAATGGTGAGTCATAACGTCTGTTCCTATTTATACAGTAGATGTTTAATGTTGGTATACATGTATCCTGCGAGCAGAGCTTTCTTTTCCTTCAGTGTTTCCTAGTTTGTCGGGAGAGGAAAGAAACGAGAGCTCTACCGCATTCCTCATTTGTGTTTCGCTTTAAATTATTAAGTACCCAGTCCAAATCAGAGCAGAAACCGGTTAAACGAGTCGTAAATGAGTTGCTTTTCCCTAAATATTGGACGAAGTCAAATACGAGCATTCTTGTCTTCCCTCTCACAAAGAGAGAAGTGTATGTGACATGTGCGAGGCTTGCGATGGTGTATGGAAAGTAAGGAAGGAAAGGAAAGGGCTGGGTGCTAATCACCCTTACTTGTAGCCGGTGGCTGAATTGCCAAGGACTCAGATCAACGTGGCCGTGTCGAAGGTATGTCAAAGGCGCGCCAGACAGCCGCCATACGACACATGTCTGACCATTGTTCACAGCTAAGGTGTGAGGGAGGAAAACCGGAGAACCCGACGAAAAACCCTCGAAGTACAGGAGAGACCAACTACAACTCTACTCACATGAGTCCCAAGCTTGACAAGTATTAACCCCGTGCAACCGGGCTTAGCTTTGAACTGTGGAGGTAAGAGGCAGCGTGCTAAACAGCACACGCCGTCCCTGCTCTACCTAAGTGGGAGACATGGGCATGAATGTGGAGCATAGTGCAAGATTGGAGCAGACAGAGATGAGGATGGTACTGTGGATGTGTGGTGTATCTCTGATGGATAGAGTGCCGAGTGCGGAGTTGAGAGAACAAATGGGGATCAGTGTCTGACGTTGTGAAGTTAAAGTGGCTATATATATATATGATGGCTGGGACGTGTTACGGAAAGGTGACGGTGGTGGAGAAGGATACGGGAGAGCGTGGTTTGGAAAGGAGGATGCACAAGAGAGAGAGAGAAACAAGTGGAAGAATCCAGTGTGGATTATAACGGTCGGCAATCGGCTATTTGCCGACCAAAAATACGAAATGGCCGACCATTTCTGTTCCGGTCGGACGTTTTGACCGACCAAGAAATATAAATTAAAAACAAAAAAAAATCACATATTCTGTCTATCTGAAGAATATATATTAGTATATGCATTAACAGCTATGAACTAGAGTGAAGACCGACAATAGAGGAGCGCGATTTTCTGGCTACAAACCCCACAAACAAACAACAAGGAATCCACCATCCGGCTACCCAATCAAAGATGCTTAGACGCGTTGGATTTAAGCACTCACTTTATCTCTCCTTATTATATAATTGTGGTTATAGCGTTTATTATTCTCTCCCAACTATTCACTTATTTACATCGACTCCCAACTCCAAATCCCTGTTGATGAGACCATCATACAAGGTCGAAATGTGCGTCCAGGGTTGTGTCCTAAGATTATTGCACTATATACTATACGTTACAAATCTTTTGTTCTTTAATCTATTTTCTGATGTTTTTACATGGTTCTTAAGTAACATTTTTACACTGCATGTCTAACAGCGTGGTCCGTGTCGCCTTTCATATGCACGGAGGCTAATTGCGCTTTTTATTCAAATTCCCTTCTAACCTCTCCCTCGTTCATCTAATTTACACGACTAAAACTTCAATGTGGTTCTCATTAACTACACTTAAACTTATAAGAAAACTTAGAAAATTGGCCGACCAATCTCGTTTAATGTCCGAGCAACTTTATAGTGGGTCGGTCATTTGTCCTGCCGGAGCGAAATCGTTATAATCCACACTGGAAGAATCTGCTGTGAAGAGCCGCTTGCCAAACCCTGCGCAAGCAAGGGAAACGGCCGTGAAACGAAGGCGGTCGTCGTTGTTAAGGTGGCGCCCTAAAGTTTTTATAAAGTGACTTACAGTATGTTTATGACATCTTCCAGTGACATTCTGGCAATTACCTTTTTGTTGTTTATCTTTTGAAAATCGTTGTTACAGTAGAATTTTCGATATAGAAAAACAACAGACATGAAAATGAATATGCCTGAAATGCCACCAAAACAGTTGCGCAAATCAGTGAACTGTTGTTTTTAAATTTTGTTTTAACCAGTAGTTACATACATACATGTATATTAGTTACATATTTTCAGTTACATATTTAAATATCTTTATTATTATAATTGTAATTTAAGCTGTATGTCTCCAACGTAATTGGCTCAAGCCTCAAGCTGTGTTAGTGTTTCTGTGCCGTTGAATATTTTTGTTTACTTTGTTAATCCACTAACGGCAGCCAAAGTTAAATAAATAAATAAAATTAAATATTCGTAGTTAGTGACAATAACCTACAGTATTGTTGTGTATTTTTTCAAAATGCTTAGTCAGTGGCGCCCGTAACACCGCTCTAAGATTAGGGTGAGGCGGTTAATCGATAAACCGGAAAAAACCGATGTTTTTCGAAAACCGATTCGACCGATGTTGCTCCAGGCAAAAAACCGAAAAACCGAAAAAAACGAAAAAACCCGTTTGAATCTCAGTAACATTGAAACAAAATGGCAGTAATAATTACAGGGAAGCGAAGCATCAAAGCTAAGCCGGATCACACGCTTGATTGGTTCAGCAAATCAGCGCCCTGATTGGTTCAGAGTTAACAAATTAACATATAAACACGTGTAGAAACAGAAAGCGAAGAATTGAACAATGTCAAAGAGGAGCTCTTGAAGAATGTTGTTCTTCTAGAGTGCAGCATTGAAGAAGAAGAAGAAGATGTCTTGCCATCGCCCGCTGCAAAGAAGGCAAAACTCCGCCTTGGGGCATTGACCAGCCTGAAAAAGAAAGAAACGGCGTCACCAGCAGCCTCTCCACGTAGCCGTCTCTCCAAGGAGATTGACACTTACCTCAGTTATCCAGTCATTGACGGAGACGACGAACCTTTAGAATGGTGGAAGGTTAACGCAAAAGAACTTCCGTTACTGTCACAATTGGCAAGAATATACCTCGCCATTCAAGCCACCAGTTCGCCATCAGAGAGGCTTTTTAGCAAAGCGGGGCAAGTTGCTACACCAGCGCGAGCGCAACTAAAGCCCGAGAAAGTTGACAAACTTGTCTTCCTAGCGGAGAATTTGTAAGGATAGACTACCGCATTCGCTTGTATATAGATAGAAAGAAAGCCAGTTTTACTGTTACTTAGTCATTTCCTTGTGTGTAGAACGTATATAGCTACAATGTTTGAAAATTTAATTCTTGTAAATATTACGATACATTGTACTAACTGTTTTAAAAACTAAAGTCTTGAACGTGTAGCGTGAAGTTTAATCAAGTAAATCTACAGATATAAATATCGATTTTTTCGGTTTTTTCGTTTTTTTCCAGGCGGTTTTCGGTTTTCGGTTTTTACCCTGAACCGCCTCACCCTATCTAAGATTTGTCTAATTCTTTTCTAGGCGTTGTAGTTGATATCTATGCCAGGTTTGATGTTATAGTAAGTCTATTCTCTATAATACTATAAGTATATTATAGTCAAGTGTTGTTTGAATTACGTCTACCGGTGAAATTCGGGGAAGCATTGAACATTTCAAAGTTTATATACTGAAAATTATATGTGACATCGACGCAAAAATAGTGGTCATAAAACATGGTTTGACAAGTTAGCATTGTTTTAAAAATATCAAAATTATAACGTGGACGTTTTCTACCTACGTGATCATCTTCATGTGAATAAATGTTTTAACTTATCAAACCTGGTTTTATGAAAATTACATGCACATGTATGCACAAGCACATGTACAAACACAAGCACAAGCACAAGCACAAGCACAAGCACAAGCACAAGCACAAGCACAAGCACAAGCACATGCAATTCACAGTCACATGGACATGCACATGCACATGCACATGCACATGCACATGCACATGCACATGCACATGCACAAGCACGAGCACGAGCACATGGACATTCACGTGCACAAGAATATGCACATAGACAAGAACATGCACAAACACATGGACAATCACATGCCCAAGGACAAGCACATGCACATGTACATGTACATGTACATGTACATGTACATGTACATGTACATGTACATGTACATGTACATGTACATGTACATGTACATGTACATGTACATGTACATGTACACGCATATGCACAAGCACATACACAAGCAGAAGTATAGACAAGCACATGCACAAGAACATGGACAAGTACAAGTACATGCACAATCACATGGAAATTCATATGCACGTGGACATGGACATGGACAAGCACATTCACAAGCACATGGACATACACATGGACATTCACGCCCACAAGCAGACGGACACAGACAAGCAAGATCGCATGCACATTCAATTGCACAAGCACATGGACATAGACAAGGAAGATCACATGTACATGTACATGTACATGTACATGTACATGTACATGTACATGTACATGTACATGTACATGTACAAGCACATGCACATGCACAAACAAACGGACATGGACAACCAACGGATATGGATATACGTGATAACGACCATCTTGTCGCATACGCACGGTTCATCTCGTTCTCTACTAGATTCTCAGGTTTATACCGTAAAACAACCTCGGTCTGTCATTTAAGTTCGAGTACCTTAATGGTTAGAGCATCTGGCTAGCAGTCACTGACAGTCAGAAGGTTGGGGGTTCGAGTCCGGTCTTGAGCTCAGAGTTTTTTTAGTATTAACATTTAACGACAGCTTGTACAACAAGTACTGGGAAAACTTGATACAGGTATGTACAACAGATCGGTCGCACTCTGTAATCATCCCGTTCAGACAGGTGTGCATCATAATATATAAGACACTGATATCAGTGCCGTGGGGCGCTGTAACACAACGTTCGTTTTTAGTACTATATGTACAATATACGTTTGATACAATCGTTTGTATCAGATATACAACCTCCTTCACGGTCATGATTTCTTTTGTGTTT
>OZ035998.1:31247857-31295357 GCA_964035015.1 Corallium rubrum
TGCTAACTGGTCAGTGACTCGTGTTACTGCATGTACATGTGTATATAATGAGAAGTGTGTTTTAACCAACTTCGAGCTAGCCGCTAGGCGTTTAATTAATATGAGATCAAACTCAACTTTCGAATGTTTCTTGATCAAACAAATCAGGAAATGAATCAGTTGTCAAATAAATCAGTATTTTAAGATAAGTTTGAGGTAAGAGTTGACTTAATCTATCTAAGTGCATGTTTATCACATATCCAACCTTTGTCTCGCTTATGATTTTCCTATGTGTTTGGTTTATAAATTATTAATGATTTGGTAATGATTACAGTGCCCTGTATTTACACTATATACATGTATATAAGAAATTTATGCTCACAAGATATCTTGGCTGTTATATCGACATTACAAAACCTTGACTTGGTGCTTTGTTTTCTTGTTTTAGGTGTTATTCAATATCTTGTATAATGAAATTAAGAAACCAAAGTTTGTACACACCAGAGCTGCTACAGCGGTCTGACCGCAGAATAGTCGATACACCAGAAGTCTGACTCTTGTGAAAGTACTAAAATATTCTATAATTTGGTGTCTAAGTGTCATCCAATTGTACATTTATTTCCTAAGCTTAGACCTGAGTCAACATGCCGAAAGCTCAGCAAATAAATATTTTACGTGGTGTTTCCACAAAAATAATCTATATGATCTAGGGTGAGTTGTACAAAGTTGAGATAAGAACAGCACTAATCATGCTTTGAAAACCTAATATAAAATTTTATCCACTGAATACGTGTAGTTATGTATCATAGTGCTGTTCAGTGGATAAAAGTTAAATTGGGTTGTTCAAAGCACCACTATAGTGGTTCTCTAGCTAGGATTTATCCACCAGATGAGCTATCCGGGCTTCGTACAAAAACCTGAATTTCGTACAAAAACCTTGAAAATCGCTTCATGTAAAACTTTGGGGCATGCTTATAATGCTAACATATGCTATGCCATATATTAATATACGGAAACAGCCAGTAAAGATGTATGTATAGTATGTGCCATGTTCAAATTGGCAACACATGTATAAAATGATTTAAAATAACTCTTTTTTTGTGTGTGTCTGTGTACTTTTCACACATTTTCATGAATTGAACTAAGTTTTATCCCTACGTAGAACGCGTCATACAGTCTCTCTTCTATATCCGAGGAATTATCCCACTTGCCTGACTGTGCATCGGTCTACTTGCTTGCCTACCTTCTTCAGTTGCTTGCTTTTCTTCTTTCTTGCTCTTCTGTTTGTCTGCCTTCGTGCTTGCCTGCCTGCCTACCAGCTTGCTTGCCTTTTGTGCGACTTTTTGTCACCCAGAATAAGTAACGGCCACAAATCCAACTTCTCACCTTACCAAGAAGTGTACTTAAAAATAGGCACTGTGCACACAACAACTTACTTAGTATTTTACTAACTTTGAAGTTGCAGTCGGTTTTGTGAGACCTGATTGGTCAGTCTTTTCCAACTTATTACGTGAGCTCCTTCATGTTAAGTTTCAAGTAAATGCTCCCTTAATTTAAAATTATTTCCCTAATTTGCTTGCGTTTCAAATTGCAGGGGTAATTAGCGCTGTGTCTGATGTGTTCTCTGACAAATGATGGAGAAAAATATTTTGGTATGTTTGACTTAAAGCTTGTTTACTTGTCGTTGTTCTTGTTCTTGTTCTTGTTCTTGTTCTTGTTCTTGTCCTTGTCCTTGTCCTTGTCCTTGTCCTTGTCCTTGTCCTTGTCCTTGTCCTTGTCCTTGTCCTTGTCCTTGTCCTTGTTCTTGACGTTGTCCTCGTCCTTGCCTTTGTTTTTTGTACAGAGGGCTGCAAATAAATATTTTTTCTTGACAGGACATGTATCTGATCCATTTCCAATTTTGGTCAGACATTACTAAAATTTGTTCGGACATAAAACCATAATCACTGCATTTTGTCGGACATATGATTCTTCAGAATGCAGTTCTGAGTTCATGATATAAAGCCGGTTTCCGTGGCGGCCGTCTGACTCGTCTGTTTAGTGTCGCGCGCGTGTTATACTTATACATTGTTTTAAGTAACTCCTTGGTACCAGAGTAATTAAATAGTATCAGTTTCTCTCAGAAGACCGATTCAGTTACGGAAGATTTAAAATTTAAACATGCTCAATCTAGTCGATAGAATTACGAAAGGAAATCGGAATTTTTCTCTCAAAAAGAGAAGTTTCTTTTTCAACAGCATAAAGCCGAATTTCTTGATCAGACATTATATTTTATTTGCACGGACACTATGTCTGATGACAATTTGGTTTTGTTCTGACATTTGCCAAATTTAGTCGGACATTGTCCGACAGTAATTTGTAGCCCTAGCCTAGATTGTCCTTAGCCTTGGACTTTGTGTGTCTGTGACACTGTGTGTGCGTCGGCTGGCCGTCCGTCTGGCTGGTCGGTCGGTCTGTCTGTCTGTCTGTCTGTCCGTCCGTCCGTCCGTCCGTCCGTCCGTCCGTCCGTCCGTCCGTCCGTCCGTCCGTCCGTCTGTCTGTCTGTCTGTCTGTCTGTCTGTCTGTCTGTCTGTCTGACTTACAAGGTCTTGTTATGCAAAGATCGCTTAGCCTTATATTATTATTGCATAATATTCTACATTATATTCCTATTGTAACTTTGTATAAATGAAACATTTTCATCCTAGGTCACTCGATTTACATCATACAATGGAAAAGTTTGATACGAGAAACAAACTGAAAGGTTACCAGTGATATACTTACAACCTTGACCGACTAGAATCTTTTGGATATAATTTTAATGGTCGTTTGCGTGGAGCTCTAAGCTTTGTAAACAGAAACAATAGTGAACCTGTTTGTGGTTGCTTTCTTTTTAAAACGATTTGTGTGCAATTTCTGCACAAATTTGTAGATGTCTTCTGGAATTGTTAAAATTCTTAACAAAGAGAAAAGAGAAAAATAGCCTTTATCTAATTTGGATTTTCTTCACCCTTTCTTTTCGTTCTTTTTATGCTATACACTCGCTAAAATGTCTTATTTTAAAGGGGAACTACAGTCTGTTTTGCGCATGTTCTTTCATTTTGTTGTTGGGGACTCCAGCAGAAATCCGATATGTTCATTCTCATTCCAAGCGGTCAATAGTTAACGTTGATCCTGTTCGTAAACCGATTCAAGTATGTAAGTGAGAATCTCAACCGATTCGACCCGAGGCTCTTCCTTTCCGCCTCGCCTACTCTTCCGCCTTCGCCTCCTTTCAAGAGCGTTTGGAACCAGGGTAAGTGAATAGTTGAATGCGAAAATGTTTTTTTGATTTAAATTTTTATTTATTGTGACATTGAGGTTTGTATTTCCAAAATGGTAACGAGGATGACGTCAAAGTAAGCATTTGTGTTTCTTTTTCCCTTTGTCTATATATAAGCTGCTTGAAAATGTTAATGAAAAAAAAATAAAAATATAAAATATACTATTTAAGCGCGCCATTAACCTGCAAATTGGGTAGTACTTGTTCTGCAACGAAATATTATGTATGCAAATGATGCCTCCTTTGATGTCTTCCGCATTTCCTTTGAAACTGCAAACCTCAATATAACAATAAAAAAAAGCCTCACATCAAAAATATTTTGACATTCAACTATACACTTTACAGAGATCAGTAATATCGTATTTGGGGTGGCTATATGCACTTGCACTGAATGAAAGGTTTACTACTTAAAATATTAGCGGACGGGCTTAAATGTCATCTTTGTATGAAACTATGATTATCAATGTTGTCTTGCAGTGTATTAGTGAATCAAGGATAACAGGCGTCAATGATCTGTCATTTTCCGTTATAAGTTATGGTGTGTAGTGCTACTGTAGTTTGATTTAATTTAGTGATTTTGATGAGTTTTAATGATAAGTTGAAAAGTAAGAAACCGGTCAAGATTTTTATTTGAAACTGAGATCACCGCAACACTTATCTCATCATGACACACCCACATTTCATTGTTCTAACAGGCCGATTAAATCATTTATTCAACTGATTAGTATGCACACATTTAGGCTTGATTTCCAGCCGTATTTCGATCCCTGGTACTTGCCTCTCCCGAAATCACGGCTGGACTTCGTGAGCTTGTCCATTGTCGATTTGCAACCAGTCACAAACGTGCCTGCACATTTTCAGCAGGCATATATTATTGGGAATATTGCATGAACCCCTTAAGTTCAAAATGGTAATCAATAGATTGCTAATCGATGAGTGAGGCATGGGATAACATTTTAGAAACGTTTAAGATTGATTGTCTAGAATATTTCCAACGGGAAGCTCTATCGAAATTGGTTGATAGCCAAGATATTCTCGTCGTTCAGGCTACAGGATCAGGGACGAACTTCTATTTCAGTCAGCTTCTATGGTTTTTGATATAGTGAAATTAATTTATGCAATACGTCACAGACACGCGCTGTGGCTCACGCGTCCAGCCGTCTCTTTCGGGGGAGGTATGTATACCGGGGCCCGCAAAACGGTTGGAAGTTTATCGCATACTAATGAGTATTTTGATTTCTAACTCTCGAAGTTTCTTATTTGGTAAATTAGATAAAGAAAAGTAATGATTTCATTGCAGAAGAGTGATGAGATAAGATGGTTAATCAATGGTCACGAGTGTGGTTTGCACTTGACGTGACGTCATGGCGGCCATGTTGAAGGAACTTTAACAACAGCTATTGTATTTGGAGTATGTTTCCTCCAACATGGCCGCCGTATCTTTGTCTCCTAAATCTCAAGGAACTGATTGGAAACCATCAATATGTAATAATTAACAACGAGTTTGAGTGTTTCATCAGGGGATCCAAACACGAGAAAACATGATGAAAACACGAGGCCAAAGGTCGAGTGGTTGTATTGTTTTCAAGTATTTGGATTCCCCTGATTAAACATGATAAACGAGTTCTTGATATGGCATCAATTGGAAAATGCAATTGAAATAGACCCTCGTCACATTTTATTCACGACGGTGTCAAATTTATGCATACATCAACTTGTTTATCTTCCATATAGATAATTGAGATCTGGTTTTCATCATAGTCCCTAGAAATAGATTGTTTGGAAACGCGGCCAAAGTCTTAATTTGTACTATTAGTAAGTTTTTGTTCACGTTTGTGCACCTTGCTAAACACATTGTATAGTCTTGGTATAATGAAGCAATCATCCAATAGCAGCGTAATTGTTGTAAATAACACGTTTTACTGCTTAATAATACTAACAAATGCAAAAACTAAGCCAATTACAACAGTTCATTCAATCATCTGACTGAAGTTAGATAAAATCGTATACCATCTCAGCTATTCGACGAAAACAGTCCCTGTGCGCGCTAAAGTTGATCTTTTTTCTTTTTCGAGTGGACTAGATGTCAAATTACCGGAAAATG
This sequence comes from Corallium rubrum, assembly GCA_964035015.1. Taxonomy (NCBI): domain Eukaryota; kingdom Metazoa; phylum Cnidaria; class Anthozoa; order Scleralcyonacea; family Coralliidae; genus Corallium; species Corallium rubrum. The sequence goes on from OZ035998.1 coordinate 31,253,242, forward strand.
GCGGGGTTCAAATTTTCGACCTTTTTTTTGATATACAGGGAATCGAGGGGTCGGAGACATGGCCAATTATAGGAGAGACTTAATCCTGATACTACCAGTAGGATTTCGTTTTCTTTCTTTTTTGACTTGACTAAGGTGTCAAACTATCAGAAAATGCAGTTCAAGTTTTCCAAGCCCTCGACCCCCCTGATAAAGATTCTACAGTCGGCTCTGCGCATGTGCCAAGTGGGGCTCCAAAACATGACATTCGTAGATAATTACATGAAGTACTCGGCTTAATGTAAACCGTTGGGAACAACATGGCAGAAAACCAAGCGATTCGGCGAGGATATCTCTTCAGATTTCTTCTATTTCTTTTGAAAATGTTTTGTTTTGGGTACAAGTAATGAAGAGGAAGCAAGAAAAGCTTACAATCTTGAATAAGGTATCAGTATTTTTTTTGTAAATAAAGATGTAAACATTAGTTCCCTACATGCGCAGAACCGACTGTAGACCACCTTTAATAATGAAGTTATGGATTGATTTCGTTGAGTTTTTACGAGTTTTGTGATATAGGCAAGTTTATCGATTACCGGGCAGGGTAAAAAACTTCGATAAATATTAATGAACGTAAAACAAAAGATTTGTGCACTTTCAGGCCACCCTCAACATGAAGTGCAGCTCATTGTCAGCCGTTTTGATATTCACCGCGTTTCCAGACAATTTAATTCTACCCTACGAGATTACACTTTACACTAAAAGGTTAACATCAAACGAACAACTTTTGAAATACTTCTTTCCGTGTATGATATATTATTACATGAAACACTATCTAAGGGGGTGTTCATATCATCCCGGTTACCGGGCTGGCCCGCTCAGTGGGGATCTCGCCTCGTAGTTCTTTTCCTATAAAAATTTGCTTTGCGTTCATATGAGAAAGCGGGCTGGCCCGCTTACCGAGATCTCGGCAGCGTGTGCCAAGATCATAAGTAATCATTCCTGTCCGGGGGCTTCCCCAGAGGTCAATAAAATCGTCTGGCGTTAGCCAGAATAAAATACTAAAGACCAATTCGGACAAGAAAGAGTTAAGGATAGTTGAAGATTTTATTGTTTATTGGCATATAAATCACAATTGTATAATAAAAGGATTGATTATGAAGCATACAAACATGTGCAATACGACAAAATTGCGATCTTTGATGGCTGATGTCTAGTCACGGATCATCAGACAAGCTAATTTTAGTCGTGATTGGGATGAAAACTACCATATGAACACAAAACAGACTTCGTTTTGCTTACCAGGCCATCCCGCTTACCGGGATCATATGAACACCCCCTAAACATCCTCTTCCTGGATCGAACTCTGAACGTGTTAAATTTCAGCCAATCAGAAGCGCTGAAGCGGGTAATTTAAAAAACCTGCCACCTTTTCAATTTGTCCGTTTGGGGCATGTTGGCGAGCAGTGTAGACTTTTGTCGTTCAAAACCTTTAAAAAATTGCCGAAGTCTTGCTAGAAAACTAGCCCCAAGGTGGTAAAAAAACGGCTTCCAAGTTGAGAAGGAGTTTAAGTATGCTTTTTAGTTGTTGCTTGCTTTTAATCGTTGATTTTATTCATGTAATTTGACGGTCCCATGGCGAATTCCTTCAGCTGCATGCTCAGTCCGAAATGCGAGATTTCTTCGGTTTTATCACTTCAAAATGGCCAGAAATTCTTCAAAAAGAAACACAATTACAAGAAACTATATTTCCAACCGAAGTTGAGCATTTTTTGGAGATTTTCGACGTTTTAGGGCCGAAATCAACCAAACTTTCGAGAACCACGTTCTCGAAGCTGTCTGAAGTTTCTTGCATGGCAGTTTTTGTTCACCCTTTGTCCGAAGATTTAGCACATGCTGGACCGTTTTTAGCTTTTTTTCGAATAGAGACATGTTTAGAAGATAGCCTTAGTGACTATTCGTCTTTTGTGAACGTTTTGAAGATTTATTTGTTCAAATTCTGCTCGTTCGGCCATATCGGGAGCGAGAAGATGCCGGCACAAACAATTGTAGTGATCCCGACGGGATCATCCCGTATAGGACGTTTAATGATTTGACTTCTTCGATAAAACTAAGCAACGTGTAGTCTGTAGAGGACAGTTCTTTATATCCATTATATTTCTTCTCCTCACGTTTTGAAGACGTTTTTGTACAAATTCTGGCAATTCGCTTTCTGGATTTCAGCAGTTCGTTGTCTATCGACCACTTTTATAATAGTAACTAATTTGAATATTCTTTTATGTGCATCTTAATAAGCCTTTCTAGCCTCGTTTGTGAGTCTGCAATTCAAAAGAATCTGCTTCATAACGAGCCTTCATAAGTGGTGGCCATTATGAAAGTGGTCTTATACACCAAATCGTGGTTTCATTAGGCACGTGCAAATTAGTTTTCAGTTGGGGCCCCTATGCAAATTACATCGTGTCTATTAAAGCATAACGGGAAGATAATATAGGCTGGGTCGCTGGGACTGTTTTTTTCATGTTTTGAGTTCATTATTTTTAGACACTACGCTTAGGATTATTGTCAAGGATAATCGATAAGCAAAGTTAATTTATCCTTATAGAATACCTGAACATTAAAAAGTTTCTGAAATCAGAAATGTTCTGTTTACTACGGCTGCTTCAGCCTCATGTTATAACTACGTTTTATCCCGACTCAGATTGTATGCGCAGTGGAAACTCCGATTTCGTCTATACACGTGTGCATGCCTTCGCTATTATGTGGTCTTCGTTGATACGTCTATTCATGCATTGAGATATTCAGACCTCGTTTTCTTAAAAACTTTGAAGCCACGAGCTTAATTCCTTTCAGTTCAGTAGTATTCTCGTTCGAAATCAAGACAACTGAACGACTTTAGTAAGTTAAAACATGGGTTAAAATTCCACACAAGTTCTACTGCGAATTTTGAGGAAAGTCTTTGTGCATGGAAAGAGAAAAACAGAAATTGAAGCTTCGAGATTTCGCTAGCGTGTCACTACATTTCTACTTTGGTTGAACTATAGTCGTGCGTGGATTCATTGTCAAATTTTTATTGAGTCTATTTTTAAGTTTTCAGTATAGATTCGAAAAATGTTACAATACAGTTGCGCATAAATCCAACCAAACAATCTACTGAGAGTCTGTAAAATCTTCCTCCATCGATTTCCAAATTTCCCGGGGGAGCATGCCCCCGGAACCCCCTAAAATTTATTTTGATTTCGGCTCCCCCTTTCAAAATACTGGCTACGTCCCTGTTGTAAACTTATCTAATATCATATTTTCCGGTCTCAACCGGTTGGGCTAAATGGGCTGAGACATTATACACGCTTACCAGTTACCTCATATTAATCATAACACAAGCAAAATGCAATCAGCTTGGAAAGATCTCAGCGAACCAAAGTGACAAACTTGGAAAGGTTAGCTTTGCTGCTTAATCAGTTTATGGAATGCAGGACCATTTTTTCGTCGGCGCATTGTGGCTCCACTTAGTAATTCGTGAAAGGTTAATCTCAAAATACTAGTCTGTACTATCTTATATAAATCAATTATCACTTGCTTACTTCTAATGCTGTAGCAGAATAGAATTTACAAACTTTGTCTTTGTATATTGTTAATACTAATAATGGTCTATCTATACGTAGCCGGATGTGTACAGGCTAATCTAAACGCTTCAGTTTCCAAAATTCGACCATCAATTCTACCCGAATCTTACCTCTGTGTCCCTGTGTTTGTGTTGTAAAACTTAAAGGCTAGATGTATATATACATGTAGTGCAAGCTTGGTTCGGTGCGACGTGTTAGACTATTATACACTTGTTGACTGGCGCCGGGGGAAACATCGAGTTTTACGGACCCGAAGGCTTCAATGCCACCGAGGGCTTTAGCCCGAGGGTGACATTGAAGCCTGAGGGACCGTAAAACTCGATGTTTCTCGAGGCAAAAGTTTTAAAATACAAAATACCAAGTTGACTCGAAACTTGCAAAAGGCAAAAAGACTTACCAAACACTTTGACTTTGTCTTCGTAATTTCAATTCAACTAAACAAATACACCAGACTCAACAAGTACAAAGAACAGCTTTAAATTTATCCAGGTTTTCTTCAGACCTTCTTTGACGATGTGTATAGATATTCTTTCCTATGGAAAATGGACTATTTCATAGCAAACAGCTCGAAACAGCTCTTGTTTTCAAAATGTCCCAAAAAGTCCAAAGTTCTTGATCTGATGCAATAATCATTGTGTATTCACGTGAACAACGCATGATTAAAGCTGACGTCAGAGGGAAACATTGCGGCAAACAGTGCAATGTTTCCCTCGGCAGAAAGAAACATTGACTTTGTTGAATAACACTTGACCATGATTTGACCAATAGGATTTCATTATTGGCAAACGAAAGTCTTTGGTATATAACAACACAGACTAAAACACGATCAAGTCGGTTTTCTTTGTATTTTGAGGGATTTATATCCCATAATTAAATCCCTCATTAATTCATAGGGATTACATATAAAGCCCGTATATATATATATATATATATATATATATATATATATATATATATATATATATATATATATATATATATATATCCCTATGAATTAATTGCCCAATAGGCGAGGCAAGCTCCACTCAAAGTAAACATACTGTTGAAGATAAACGAAGTATAGATACAGTTTCTGGATGTTTAACACTGTTATTCTGCTATTGTTGGCTCGCTTGCAAGTCTGTTTGCCATTGCTTACTTTGTGGGGAGCCCGCCAATTCCTTTGCAAAACGATGCGTGCGCAACACCCTGAAACTCGCCTATTCATAGGGTGCATGCTACAACCACAGAATAAAGACTATACAGAAGGGCCACTCGGGTCGGAACCTTTGAAGTTTTTGTCTCCGCGCATGTCGCATTACGCATGTTGCTCAGCCAGTAAACTGCATTTTCTGGCCAATAAGCACGCTGAACTGGCTGTCCTAGCCAGTAAACTGCATATTTTTGCATAAAAATACAAGGACACATTGTACCGCTAAGTGGCCCTTCTGTATAGTCTTTATTCTGTGCTACAACTATCTCGTATCGTAACGCCGGTGGCGCCCACATTCGAGAAGGAGAGCAAAGTTTACGAGAGGAAGGCAAACCAATGAAAATCATCAAAATCTGTTGGTTGAGTCCGCACTTTATTACACTGAACGCTGAGCATAAAATGTGGGATTGATACTGCATCAATACGCATGCCCAATGCTGTAATGATATCTGGAACTAATTATTCATCGATCTGACTAATTATTCAAACAAGCTTGTAGAAGTCTGTGTATGTGTTCAATGAACCTAGCTTTACGTACTTCTCAAGTTTGTTTATCGTCTAGGGGGGGGGGGGCTGAACTACTGAACAGGGCTTTTCTAAGAATTTTCTCGTGGGGGTCCGGGGGCATGCTCCCCCGGAAATTTTTGAAATTTAGAGTCTTGGAAATGCCATTTCCTGCATTCTGAGGGGTGATTTTTAAGAACACTGAAAGTCATGAAATGTCATGAAAACTAGTTAAAATACAACACATTTCAACAATTCTTCGATGTTGTGTTTACTGGGTTGACAGGAATGAGGCTGTAACAGTTACTTTGGCCTAACGAGTAACCTATATATAATTTGTGAATGGTGATTGGAGTCGGTTGCTGCAAAACTTCTGGGGGGGCTCAGCCTCCCCCCATTGAGATTTCTCCGGGGGCTAAAGCCTCTCCCCCCCCCCCCCCCCCCATACTCTACGTCTATGCTTTGGAGTCTTATTATTTCATAAAATCCCGTTAACATTCGACATAACAATGTCCTTCGACACTCGGGGTTGTTTTTTAGAAAACCTTCTTCAATCGCGTTTTAAGTCAGATAAATACCTCGAGCCGTATCTGGCTTCCGTTCTCGGTATTTATCCTATACTTATTACATATATGATGCTTAGTTGCGATATTGTCAAACCACTTCTCAATATTTGCAGTACTGCACAATCTGACATGTTTACCAGTGTTTTTGGTTTACATCTTTTAACTACGTCGTCAATTTGGGGTTTCCCAGTTCCCCTAATTGGCCACTGGAACGTCTGAACATCAGTGCATCAACAATCAACATGTTGATTTCAATTCTAACTTTTACTGCAACTTTTTAGTGTTTTATGTAATTGTATAATATTAGAAGCATTAATCAAAGATTAATAGTGAAGTGCGTTTGATACTCGCTAAAGGAAGTAAACTATGTAAGGTCAATACATTAAAGAAAAGAACCAGATGGATCGCGAATCTCGACTGCGCATCAGAATGACGCGTTCTGAGTCGGGATAAAACTTAATGAACTTTATAACATCAGGCTAAAGCTGCTGTTTTCATTTGCATTTCATTTACATTTCTGAACTCATTGTACTGAATTCCTCAGCCTAATGTTATAAATTGAAATAAGTTTTATCCCGACTCAGAACGCGTCATTCTGATGCGCAGTCGACATTCGCGATCCATGTATTGTTGCATTGCAATCGTGTGCTTGTTTGTCGACTAGTTGAACTGTTATATCTCATCACAAATATGTCATATTCCTAGCTACACAATTATTCACTGCTGCATGGCGTTAGCCATACTGCGAGTTAGGGAACCCTGACTGCGGGCAAAAAGAAATTAATACATATGTTGCGCTTACACATGCTCTGATTGGTCAGTTATCGTGTTTATATCAGGCTATAAACACGGTGGCAATACTGGTGTACCAAAACATCTAAATGGTGTCCATAATGGTGTACCAAAACAATGAAATAGTGTGGCCATACCGGTGTACCAAAACAATTAAATGGTGGCCATATTGGTGTACCAAAACAATGAAATAGTGTGGCCATACTGGTCTACCAAAACAACAAAATAGTGGCCATACTGGTGTACCAAAACAATGAAATAGCAGCCATACTGGTGTACCAAAACAATGAAATAGTGGCCATATTGGTGTACCAAAACAATGAAATGGTGGCCATATTGGTGTACCAAAACAATGAAATGGTGCCATACTGGTGTACAAAACAATGAAATGGTGGCCATATTGGTGTACCAAAACAATGAAATAGCAGCCATACTGGTGTACCAAAACAATGAAATAGTGGCCATACTGGTGTACCAAAACAATGAAATAGTGGCCATATTGGTGTACAAAACAATGAAATGGTGGCCATATTGGTGTACCAAAACAATGAAATAGTGGCCATATTGGTTACCAAAACAATAAAATGGTGGCCATATTGGTGTACCAAAACAATGAAATGGCAGCCATACTGGTGTACTTAAACATTGAAATGGTGGCTATATTGGTGTACCCAAACAATAATACACACTTGATGAAAGTAATGTATAAACTGTTGAATAACATCGACTTTTATTTGCAAGACATCAGTACAATAAATCAATAATAAACAATACAAGCAAAAATGAAGCAAACCACAAATATTAATACAGTTTAAAGCTCAATACATTTAAGTTACATACAGCATTCACAGACACAAGTCAGTTCGGCTAAATGTCAACCTCGAATCAGTGAAGATGTAAAACATAGCATGTTTACCTTTCACTTGCAAGTTGGCTTTATCAACTTTCTTTGTTCTTTGATTTACAGCACTTGAGCAACATTCTTCAATAACACATATGTATAAAATTGATCGAGAACACATTGATCGAGAGTTGATCGATTTGAGTACTACGCCGTTTCAGCGTACGGTTATCGAGATCGCCGACCAACCCAGGTCTTCTATGATCTACTGTAAGCATTGTGAGCGTGTTTATCATTAAAAAACAAATTCACTTCGAACAACACAACCAAAGGCGTCAGAAGAAAAAACTCGCTACTCCTGCATGAAAATCCGCCATGATGAAACATCAGCATTTGAGCTGTGACGTCATGCCTGCAGTTTCGCAAAGCCTGTTGGGGCAATATCGCGACCCAAAAAAACAAAAAAAAACACGACCGAAACCTAGACTCGGCAACCTGCGGTAGCCCGAGTAATTAGATTATGAGCTCGAGATTTCTATGAGGTAATAGTTGACGAGGGCGCAAGCCCGAGCCAACTATTACCTCATGGAAATCGAGAGCAAATATTACTTAATAGGTGGTGTGCAGCCAATCCCTTGAGATTCAAAGGACAAAGATATTTTTGCCACGTTGGATGATATTATAATTGCAGATGATGAAAATCTTTTGAAATCGTCAACCAACATGGCGGCAATGACGTAAGATGCACATCGGCAATAGACTATCTCGGTTAACCCTTTACTGCCCAACGGTCTTTAGTATTTTACTCTGGCTAACGCCAGACGATTTTACTCGTCAATGGAGTGGCTACTGGGCGATAAAGGGTTACAGTAATCGTAGAAATTGTTGCATTTGAACTATTTACTATATTTTTTTTATCTATTTTTTTTAACTATTTACTATTGGTAACACCGTTTTGAATTTGAAAAAAAAATAATAAAAAATTTGCAAATGGCGCTTATAAATCTGATTGGATACCCCTTTATTTTTATAGGAACTAATACAGAGGTAATTTAGCTTTGCCAAAAAGTTTAACCTAGATAGATAGTTAGACAGTAACTTTATGTATGTGTCAAAACAGAGTCAATCAAGATATGGTCCGGACTTTGGAGACTCGGGAACTTCAAAGTGTTCATGAGCTGCGATTTTAATGTTGAGATCATTTGTTTTTCGCTTATTAATATTTAAATAACACGATTGAGTGATCGAACCCAAACGATGCTGCTATTGGATAATTGCTTTATTATACCAAAAACACATTGTCTTTACTGTGCACAAGTTTACATATCTAAACGTGAACAAAAAGATAGAACAAAGACTTTTGCTGAGTTTCCAGACCATCTCTCAATAGACTGTATTCAAAATAAGATTCTAGCGCTGGAGGATGATAATAGTAAACTAGAATTTTTTATCAAAAGGGAAGTGCTGCGAGTTGCTACCATTTACTATTTAGTAGTAAGATACTTGTTATCGTCCGAAGCATTTTCAATTAAAGAGCTTAAACATACGTTTTCCCCAACATGGCCATGGACGTCACGCGTATAAAATCGAGCCATTAAAGAGTGATGGCGTCAGCACTCTTGCTTGAAGTGGCAATCTGCGCAGTTTTAGGTTGTTGATTTGCAGCAATAACGGCTGTTGCCATCTTTAATGGCTCAATTTTGCACGCGTGACGTGAGTGTTGACAATAACTTCGCATGCTTAAAATGTTAAGTGAAATCATCTAGCACAATGGTGTGGAATGTCATATAAAAACTAATGAACAAAGACTCGTATAAATACACTGTCTGCCCCTCGAAATGTCGCTAAGCCTTTTGTGGCCTTGATATATACTTCCAGCAACAAATAATAATAATAATAATAATAATAATAATAATAATAATAATAATAATAATAATAATAATAATAATAAAATTTCTATAGCGCATATACATTGCTGTTCTATGCGCTTGAGTTATGTTTGATATAATAGTATAGTAGAAAAATACACTTCTCTTTAATAAATCAATATATTCCAGCGCCAAACAATACCAACTTGCCAAGAAAAGTCCTCGAGGAAGAGAGACAACGTGGTGTAGCGTAGCGCACAATTTAATAATGCTGATCGGTAGACACTGCGTATACCGAAGATCATCGCCCACGAAATCCTAAGAATCGAGTTTGTGAACGCATATAAATTCGGCCCAGACCTCGTCAAGATTAGTGAGCTGCTCGCCTTACGGCTCACAGCAATTAATTACATTCATTCCGCCAAACGGAGTTAAGTTTCTCATTCTGATGTCACTGCTTTGAAAACTGTCTTTCAACATGTTATCATAGCATGTTAACAGAAGTCTTACAGGCTTGTTACAAGATGGTTATTAGCCTCAGGCTAGAGGCAAGTCTGTTTAACAGAAAGATTCTAGCTATTTGCCGTTATCTGTTAAAGTATAATAGATGCACGTCTCAACGTGGTAAGAACAAAAAAGTGACCCACGAAGTCGCCAAGGAGGCGTTTTATATAATAAAAAAACATAGGCATTGAAAACGTTGAATGAATAACGTCAACTGACGAGATCCATGATCTATACAAAGCAAACGTCATTGGCTCGTGATATTACAGTGAGACCTGTGATTGGTTTAAAGAAATCAGACCACGTTAACGTTAGTGACGTAATTTTATTTGTGAATACATGCAAAAAATGTTTACTAATTGTGAAAGAAGTTGCACAAAAGTTTTCTAATCTAACAGGCTTCAGTTACACTTTTGTACTTCACTTTTGAGACTGGTTTAAACACATGTGGATTAAAAACAACTTTCATTCATCATTGCGTGTTGTGCCAATACTTTCTTTGCATATTGGGCATTCTGTGCTATTAAAAAAGAAGAAAGAAAAAAAAAGCATCCTTGAGTTGGCTGGGGATGTGCACCGTGCATTTATATATAGGGGCACAAGATTATATTTTTAAAGAGTATAACATTTTACAATTCTTGGTTTTCATCTGACGTCACGGCCATGTTGGTGCACAGAAACAATGAAATGGTGGCCATATTGGTGCACAACCTTTATCCTATGGGAATTTAACTCTATTCTTATTCAAACATTTCGTATTGAGGGCATTATGTACACTACGGGTCACCTCTATTGTTTCACCACCCTAACGGCGCCACCGCAATCACGTGAGTGAAAACGACCATTAAAATACTTACACTCCGTCATCCAAACACTCCGTATGAGCCACGTGAGAACATGGGATGGTTACATATTCAGTCTGTATTAAAATATACATGGAACAAACATTTTTACTGCTGCTTTCTTATATGTATATGCACGTGTTATACGCTGTGGACGTGTTAGGATCGTCCTAAGGAGGAGGGCTAGCCTTCTTTGCCGAGATCCCGCATCTCAGCGTAATTCCTTGTAAAAACCTGTTTGCGTTTACATGACAAGAGGACCAGCCCTCCAAGGCGAGATCTCGCTATTGACAACCCGGGATCTTGCCTTCAAGTCAGGAGGACTGGCCCTCTTATAGGAGCTAGGACTAGCAAATCGAAGCTCAGTATATGCACAGATAATGGAAGGGGAACTGGATAGGAAACTTATGAAACCGGAAACGATGTTTGCACAACTTGCTATGGTAATTATACACTTATAAGGGGGCTAATCGCACCTAACGGGTGGTCCCACATGGCTAAAATCAGACACTACTGACTTAAAGTGCCTATGACATGAAAAAATGAGTATGGCATTTTTTACACAGACTGAAAGATGTTCAGCCAAATAATAGTCTCAGAAAGTTTGGCGTAATTCTGATGAATATTTTTCGAGTTACAACGCGTTGAAGTTGCCAACAGTTTGCCATATTTTCGAATAAAAAGTACGAAAAGTCTGGGACCGAGTTTAGGCCGCGATGACGTAGGCGTGTGGACTCATCGTAAATTTCACTGTGATGATACAGGTAAATACAGCAAGATAGGGCTTTGGAAAACCGAGTCAGAAAACGAATATTTTGTTTCACCAGCTACTATAGAAGACGAAGAATCAAATGATATGATTAAGCAGCAGTTTTTGGTTGATGCTGACAGTGATGAACCATCAGATCATGCATGATGCAGTCGAGAGGCGATCGTCGATGAGGTTCGTCGATGATGTTACATTCCTTCGGGAAATATTGTCCAAAGATTCGGCAGTGTTACAGTTAATAGTAAATTATTCTGAATATTGCCGAGTATTAACAAAACGAATAGAACTAAAACAGCAATATTTTCTATTCTATATGTTTCTATTATATATAATATACAATATGTGTGCCGACTGCCGGGTCCAGATAAATTACGTTGGGTCTTAGCTAGATTCCCGTAATATTATAAAGCAAATAGTACTGCGGATAACACAAAGTCTTTAAAATGCGCAAGCAAAGATGTGACGTGAGTCAAAAGTCGGGACGATACCTAGGCAAATGATTTTTGTACATCATACATAATTTCCGTTCCATTCTTCTGCTCTCGCTTTTTCAGTGAAACCTGTCCAAAATTGCTCTGGTGCATGCGACTCATTTTTCGGCTGATCTATACCACAATATCGTCCTTTCGAAGGCTGGGTTTGGGGCATAGTCCATAATCATAGCGGCGAAACATAATCTTATATATTTTATTGGCCGTTCCCTAAAATATACTATTCCACCTGATTGTTGTGATATAAGAAACTTCGATCAGTACGACATTTATAGTTCGAGTCGTCTAGCGTTACAATATTCCGCTCTGGTTCTTGGTCCTATTATTATGACTAATTTGCTCTGAGTTACTGTTTATATATCCCACATTTCAGCGACTCATGCAATTTCAGCTGGTTTGTTCAATCACGACATAATTTGCGCAGGCGACAAAACTGTGTTGGTCATGCATTCGCGTGCCAGACCCTTGTTTAATAACCAAATACTTAATATTACTGACTGATAATATGTAAAGAAACTCGCGCTAGAGATTAAGTTGAACATATATGCATGGATCGAATGCGGACAACTGTACAGTAAAATAGTGTATACGTTCAAGGCCAACATTAACATTACTAAAGACATCTTATTTGTAGTGAAAACCAGTTCTCTGTAACATGACTGATAAACTGATATCTAAGTGATTATTGTTATAGTAATATAGTATAACATACTAACTTTTAGCAAATCCCATGACCAGACCGACGATAAAATTGCACAAAGATTGCATGCAAAACAATGTAATTCTTAGACCAACATTCTACCCTCTATAATGGTTCTGTTCGCGACGTTGCTGCGATCACTTCAACATTTTTACGGCGACGACGTTTATTCGAACGCTGATCAAAAAGTAAACAAAACGTTTTTGCTTGACCTAACTTCACTCTTACTAGTAGGAGTGTTTATACTCGCGATTCAATGGAAAAATGAATATCCAGAGGTCATCAACACATCGGTAATACAGAATTTCACTATAACGCTAAAATAAAGTTGTTTTATTCAGAATCATAGCCATCCCAATTTGCTAAAAAACGGCTAATAATACCTGTTATTTTGTTCAGTCAACTTGAGATGTGTCCACACGCCTACGTCATAAGCCGGTCTGACCGCGCGATGGAATTTCGTACTCTTCGAGTTGTTTCAGGTGAACTTCGAAGAGTCGTAGTTCGAAAAATATGCGACAAAATGATGCCAAATTTCGTGAGATTGCCTTTCACAGGTATATATCTTTCACTTAATACAAAAAAATCGTATACCATTTTTTCCATGTCATAGGCACTTTAAGTGATATTACACTATTGTTTAATTTCAGCAATGGTTGATCCTGGCCATGTGGATCACTCGTTAGGTGCATTAGCTGCTTATAAGTGTGTAATTACCATAGCAAGTTGTGCAAACATCGTTTCCGGTTTTGTAACATCGTTTTAAGTTTCCTATCCAGGTCCCCTTTCATTATCTATGGTATATGTACACGGTAAAGTTTGCCTTTACTAATATTTTTTGGTCAACTTTTTATTTAACAAGTTGTGTTTGTTATAAATTCAAATCGTGTTTGCGAAAACATGACTTCAGGCTTCGTGGGAAAGCATCGCCAGAAATCATAACCGTGCCCGCCGTGGGTAGTCAGCGGTAACACCCAAAGGACTAACATTTGATTATATTTTGTTCAACATTTCGCGCCTATGCGTCTACTCCGAACGTTTTCTCAAGAAATAATCCACTGTAGAAGTTATAAAATATATTGGCAGAAAGATAATTCACCTTGCTACAACATACGTACAGTTTATCCCAAATAGCTTAGTTTTCTTAAAAAAAGCGAAATACCAAACATGTCCAAATCATAATAGCGGCCGCTATTACGAATTTTTTTTCCGCATGTAACATAATCTGTCTTCTCCGAATGTTTTCTCGAGAAATAAACCACTGTAGTAGCTTCAAATATACTGGAAGAAAGATAATTCATCTGGCTACAACATACGTACAGTTTATCCGATCAAATAGCTTAGTTTTCTTAAAAAAAGCGAAATACCGAACATATGTCCTCGGGTATTCCAGGGTGGAATCCTCGGGATGAAAAACGGAAAAAAGCACTTTTTCAACAGAAAAAAGGTAAGATCAATTTGTTCCTTAGCAATGTTTAAGTACTTGGAATTGAAAGCTCTAGTCTTCATGTTACGTCCTGGGGATCACATTTTGTCGTCCGAGCTTTGCTTTTATAAAAAGTTCACTTGATTTAGGTAACTCGACGGAAGTTTATAGTGCAAGTACCAATTTGTAAGGAGAAGAGCGACGAAAATGTTCATCAAGAAAAGTAAGGTCAATTTTAAACATACAAGAGTGACTGTTACTCCTAGATAGTTTACACGCCTTACTCCTGTACTGGGGGATCACCTTTTTTATTTTTTGTGTATAAATGATAAAAATTGGGAATAAAAGGACTTTTCCTATACATTTCATCACACTGAGTGAGTTCGCAACATTCGCCTCCGGGGCCTGGTGCGAGTGTAATATTTCAGTTGATGGTTATGATTTCTGGCGATGGTTGCACAATTCAGTAAACAAGCCACCGCGAGGTAAATTCGAGCCCCCTTACCAGGGCTAGCCCTACCAAAAAAGTTCATATAAACGCGAGGTGAAATCCAGCCCTCCTCCATATAAACACCCCCTTAGAGAAGGTTTCATGTATGTACATGTTTTGGGACAAAACTTAAGGTCTTAAGATTCGTTAAGGTTTGCAAGGTCATTTCGTTAAAGCGCTCTCAATTCGTCAGAATTTATGCTACAAAAATAAAATATCGTTAGAAAACTATTAATTTGTAGAATACAATGTTGTATTTGATTTTTGTGATAAACACAAGCGAATGATAGTTGCGAATTTTTTCAAGTAAAACCAGAGGGCTTCACTCGGGGCGACTTTAAAAGAACAAAGCGTTTCATTCTGTTCAAAAAAATTTTTCGCAGTTCGATTTCGAGATAAATTTCCAGCAAAAACGCTGTCAGCGTTTTTTATTTATTGCCTGGTTTCGAATTCATGACTTATTTTGTCCGTATGTTGGCCAAAAAAACAGCATTTTCAACTTTGGTCGTCAATAAAATAAGCAAAACTCGACATATCACAAAACTCTGACACCGCTTTGCTGGAAATTTATCTCGGAATTAAACTACAAAAAAAAAATTTTGAACAAAATAAGACGCTTTTTACTTGAGTCACCCCGAGTAAAGCCATTAATTTAACTCCTTAAGCCCTCGTTTTAATTAAAAAATTCACAACTATTACTGGTTTGTATTTATCGCAAAATCAAAGACAACATTGTATTCTACAAATTAATAGCTTTCTAAGGATATCTATTTTATTTTTGTGAAATAACTAATTCTGCCGAATTGAGAGCACTTTACGGAAATGATCCTGCAAACCTTAACAGTTATAGTATTTTGAGCTTGATCATGAATTGTGACTAAATAAACATGAAACAACATTGGGCATGCTCAGCTTATTACATATCGCAAATAGTTATAAACTTACGTCAAAACACTCCTCACAGATACAACATTCATAACCGGATTTATCTCGGTATTTCTGAAATGACTGGCCACCATGTTCAAAGCTGGGAAAAAATGTTAAGTTGTAGATTAACTTTGTTTCAGAAATTACACAAAACGAAGAAACTCTTCTTTAAAGGTGATGTACAGTGCGTTCTGCGCATGTACGAAACTAATGCTTACATCTTTATTTACAAAAAAAATACTAATACCTTATTAAAGATTGTAAGCTTTTCCTGGTTCCCATTCATTACTTGTACTCGGAACAAAACATTTTCAGGAGAAATAGAAGAAATCCGAGGAAATATCCTCGCCGAATCGCTTGGTTTTTTGCCATGTTGTTCCTAACGGTTTACATTGAGCTGAGTACTTCATGTAATTATCTACGAATGTCATGTTTTGGGGACCACATTGCGGTCATGCGCAGAACGGATAATATCACTTTAGCAAATCATTAAAAATTCATGAAGAAAATTCAAAAGAAATTAATATTTAATCGACATATATAAATCTCATACAGATTCGTCCTGATTTACATAAACTTTTTCCTCCTTAATTTACTTAGCTAAAATCACTCTTACTTGAAAAATAGTTGGAAAACATGGCTATTTAGATGAGTCCATTTCATAAGTACGATAAAGCAGTCGCAGCCGATCTGTGTCTGATTTACTAGGGCTCGCTTGCAGCTCGCCTTGTAAATCAGATACAATGTCTGCCAATTAGTACGACGCGCACCAACTTCACTCATCATGCGTATCAAGTCATTTTCAAGTCAAACCGTGTTTGGATCAATCAGATTGGAGACATTCAAGTCGATCCTTGCTTGAATCTCAAGTCAATCCACTCCACTGCGTGGATTGACTTCAGCTATTCGTTTCGATCAGATCGAAAAATTTCAATCTTCATGTAAACACAAGGGGAAATAACATGGAGGATTTGACTTGAACACTCAATCCGCCTTATGTAAACAGGGCTTTATTCTCATTATAAAATGCCCTGAAATGTTAATCAATAAACGTTGGTTCTAACTCGAACCCTAATCTTAACCCTAATCCTGTCTCTAATCAACGAAGTCTCCAAACTTGAAATAAACACTAGTAATATACACATACAGTACTAACCTTCCCGACTGTTGGTCACTTAAAGAGTCCGGCACCGGAAAGAATGCACCAGCAGAATTGGACTATGTAGAGAAAGTAAACAAAATATATTAACCTAACATTTGAGTTCACTCCACAATAGTCAATTATCCTGCAAAGCCAGCTAAATTATACCATGAGAAGGAATAATACACTGCTGAAAAGTCATAATGCCGTTAAATTTGTTGCTTGCAATGGAAGAGGTTAGATGGGATGACTCTCTGGGACTTTTTCCGAAGATGTACCCTTACGAAGCATGGATTTTGATGAAAACCTATCCCAACACCCCCTAACCCTAACCCCCTAACCCTAACCTCAAAAGTGTGGAGTTTTGGCCCGTCCTCGTCCCCTCGACCACCCTTAATATAATCGCCAATTTATGGTCCACAACTGTTTCCAAAGCTTGTGGGATGCGCAATAAAGTTCAATTAATACGTCACTTGGCGCAGCCTTCAGAAAAGGTCCCAGAGAGTCATCCCATCTAACTTCTACCGCTTGCAATAGACCCCTTTTAATAAGTCAAGGTACGCCATTTTCCACACTTGACGCCATTTCCGGCCTTTTGAATTCGATTGAAAATATACAAAAGCTAAACGAAATTAGATAATTTATTAAATAAACGAAATTGAAGAGAATTGAAAAGAAATTGCATAACGTCATAGGGTGAAAATTACGTATTCTATAAATATTAAAGGATCTATACATTCAATTATGGAGAAAAAATTGACCACGAGCACTTCCACTCTCAACCGAATCCCAGAAGATCAAAGAACTAAAAACCTAGATACTAGATAGTGTTAACAGTTTTTGCGATATTCGCTCTAGAAACTTAAAAATAAGGTTGTTACTCTTGTATTTTATCTCCTTATTTTTGGTGGTTCTCGCCAAACTCACCAGTGCCGTTGGAGTCGCGTCTACCCATGCATAACCAGTAAAATTGTTTATAACATGGTCACGACAGTGGCTTAACGGTTGCGGAACTGAAGTGTTGTAACGTATTTCTTTTGTTAGGACAAAACGAACATGTCGTTATGCTTTGCTTTCGCTAAAGTGCCTATGAAACGAAAATTACGTCTGTCTCATTTAAAAAAAACGCTTAAAATGAATAATTTCTTTTGCAATTGTTTGCCGTTGCCTTGCTTCATTGTTGAGATATTTTAGTTTGTTTAATATGCAAATTAAACATTTTGTGCATAATGACTTACCAGAAAGTTACACATCTTTGCTATTATCAAACCAAATTACTTCAAAGTAAGCGTGTGGGTGTGTTTCTCTTACAACATTAAACATGTAAAATTTTCAAGTGATAATGTTTAATAATGGAAAAGATATACAATCTTCTGATAACTCATTATGCACATGTGCGTGGCTTCAAAACGTTTAATTGCATATCAAACAACATGAAATATCACCACAACGAAGCAAAGGAAATGAAAAACTAAAAAACAAGTTGATTTAATACTTCCTCACAAATAATCGTCCAATTAAATGTCTACATATTAGCATCACCTGCCAGTCCAATATTATACACTTGTTGACTGGCGCCGAGGGAAACATCGAGTTTTACGGACCCGAAGGCTTCAATGTCACCCGAGGGCTTTAGCCCGAGGGTGACATTGAAGCCTGAGGGACCGTAAAACCCGATGTTTCTCGAGGCAAAAGTCAACAAGCGTTTTGTTATATACCAAAGACTTTTAAAGTACAAAATACCAAGTTGACTCGAAACTTGCAAAAGGCAGAAAGACTTACCAAAACACTTTGACTTTGTCTTCGTAATTTCAATTCAACTAAACAAATACACCAGACTCAACAAGTACAAAGAACAGCTTTAAATTTATCCAGGTTTTCTTCAGACCTTCTTTGAAGATGTGTACAGATATTCTTTCCTTTGGAAAATGGACTATTTCATAGCAAACAAGCTCGAACAGGGTTGTTCCCTGTTATTCTTAGGACTCCTTTTTGTAAAACATCAACGTTCAAGGCTTCGTATTTTAATCGACTTGTAAAAACATGGAACGCTGCTGTGAAAATACTTCCGGATCTTCCTGTGTATCCACTTCCCAAGTTTAAGTCCCAAATTCGACATGTTTACTCTCAGCTATTGTGTGAAACTTTTTCTCCTGACTTCGCATGTACATTTTTCGTTATGTCGATCATGTTCTTGTCATCCGTAGTCTCTTCATGTCGTGTTTAAGTGTATTTAACTTTGTAACTTTATGTAGTTTGTTTGTTGTTTTTTTGGGGGGTTTTTTGGGGTTTTTTTTTGTAATGGTGGACACCTCGCATGGGACTCGGTCCCGTTCGTGTTTAGCCTTTTTGGACACGTTCATTAGTTTGTACCTATGTATTTAACTTGTATTATTTATTTATATTTATTGTTCTGTATGAAATGTTGCCCAAATAAAGTTGTTAAACTAAGAAACAGCTCTTGTTTTCAAAATGTTCCGAAAAGTCCAAAGTTCTTGATCTGATGCAATAATCATTGTGTATTCACGTGAACAACGCATGATTAAAGCTGACGTCAGAGGGAAACATTGCACTGTTTCCCTCTTCATTGTTGACGTCAGAGGGAAACAATGCAATGTTTCCCTCGGCAGAAAGAAACGTTGAGTTTGTTGAACAACACATGACCATGATTTGACCAATAGAGGATTTCATCTTTGGCAAACGAAAGTCTTTGGTATATAACAATTTACGATGTAGAGGGCAACTACATATTGGACAATCTTTGGACAGGTCGCACGATTATTCGTTTGGTATAATAAAAAACACCTATTGGATTCATCTTCACCCAATATGGAAAATATTTAAATCTCGAATTTTAATAATAGGCTTGACCTTCGACCTCGCTCAATATTAAATTCTCGACTTAAGTATTTTGCAGATGAATCCAATAAGTTATATTGTCACTTTGCATGTGTTCTTTAAAATAAGACAAGCTCAACTTTTATTTTAAACGCACTTTAAACCACCATGACAACTATAAATGAAACCAACTTTCGTCATCTGATATAATATATTGCGCCGATAACGGGCGCTGCCGCGCTCCATTTTGAATTTGTATGCATCCTCGTTGCCAGGTCCTTTTCAGTATAATTGATTGTATGCTAGTTCAAGTTTAATGTAAATTGAGATGCTTTATTCAATCTTGAAAATTGACGATATGACTTGAAATTGACAACAAAATCACGATATGCATCAAATCTGGATCAGCTTCAGTGGTAAACTTGGTAGTTAAAGAAGAAACGTTGCGCGGTCATAGTGTAAATACCAATTAAGAACCCCTCGAAAGTGCAATCTTGCATGCATTATAAGGAAAGATAGCCCTATGCGTGTTACTTACCTGTGCAGCAACTACACCGTCGTCATCTGCTGGCGGCAAATTAAAAAGCACATTTGATTTGCACATTGGACATTTTGTCCTATTCAAAAAGAAAGGAAAAAAATAATACATTCTACGCTGTTAAACTTGAGGTTGTGAGTTTCGTGTTTGTTGGGGATGTGCACCGTGTACTTATAGGGGCACAAAATTATATTTTTAAAGAGTATAACATTTTACAATTAAAATTCACTTACAGTTCGGTACTAAATAGACATTTCGTATGGACCTTGTGAGAACATGGCAGTGTCATACAGTCTGTGGATTCAGTCTATATTAAAATATATATGGAATAAACATTTTTACTGCTGCTTTCCTATAGGTATGTGTTATACGCTGTGGACTTATTAGAGAAGGTTTCGTGTACGTACATCTTCTAACTTTTGGGACAAAACTTAAATAAACAAACAAACAAATCGACTAGCACAAAAATAAATAAATAGTTAAAGTGTAAGGGCAACAAAAATATTCTTGCTTTTCTTTTTAAAACCATACTAATGTACTCCAAGTAATAGTAACGACTTTTGTCAGCAACAACATTGGAAATTCGACAAAAAGCAATCTTGAACAATTTTTTGATATGCATCCGACGTCACAAGCTGACAGTAAAGCAAAATCTTTACTTAGTTATACCGATACGTAAGCATGTCAGACGTTTGTTTTTAGTGAATGTCGTTTTCAGGTCATTGCACAACAGCACTTTCAAAAACATGGAAAGCACTCAGATATCAGCAAAGTGTGATTTTATGACATTTACCCAGCTTGTGCTGTCACTAACTTCCAAGTTAATTAAGCAAAGTATTGAACCAAGATGGAAGATGGCTCGGCGGATGATAGGATTGTGTTTTGCAGGAATTAGTAATGTTGTTATCGGAAAAAAAATTGTTCTAGTTATAGCACTTGGATTACCTTAGTAAGTATGTTCATTAATCAGAACATCGTAAATTGAAAATTTTGACTTTTATTGCTCTTACCTTTTAGTTAAATTAAAAAATAAAAGTGGTACAAAATACAATACAGCTATTAAAGTGGCCATATATAGTTTGAGCCTGATCATGAATAGTCTCCTCGCAGCCGTTGTTAGAGTCGGTCCCAAACTCGCTCCTCGCCAACGGCTGCTCACTCGAGCAACAAATTCCATTCCCTTTGTACAATGAACCAATAGATTACAGCATTGATCACTGCTAAAATTAAACGGCCAGTCTTTCGCCGAGCGACGTTGTGTAAAGCTTGTTTAATCGAAAGCTAATATTTCGAAAAGTTTAGCTTAGAACATTACAAAATTTACGAAGAATAATGTTTTGACTATGTTCTTTCTGCATGCCCATGCATGCAAACAAAGGTGCGTAAAAGTCAATGTGAAGCGTGTGGGCATCAGAGAAATATTGTTGGCCGTGTTGACATTACATTTCAGAAGTCTGAAAATTTTCTGCGCACTTCACGGCACTTGAAATCACGAATATTTTCAGAAGTATAGCTTAGAACTGCACCGAATTTTTGAAGAGTGCTATTTCAATTATCCTCTTTCACCACATGGAGATAAACAAGCGTTGAAGTTACGAGCGTCAGCGAAATAAAAGTTGTAAACACAAACCCGACGGAAATGAGGTGAACAACAAGAGAGCGACTAGTATATAGAGCGACTAGTATATAGAGCGACTAGTATATATAGTTTACTCGAAAGTTAATATCTCGAGTAGTTTAGCTTAGAAGTTCACGAAATTTATGAAGAATGGTATTTTAATTATGTTCTTGCCGCTCATATAAATAAATCCGTACAAAAACTTTTGAAAAGGCTACAAGTGTTTGCGAAATGTAGCAGGTCCAGGTATAGTCTCCTTCGCAGACGTTCTTTTATAGTGCTTCAGGTGTGCATAAACTAACGATCGAGAATATAATTCTTCTACGTAAGCTAACCGAAGAAATCCTAAGACGTCGTAGGTGAATGACTTGTTCTTGCATACTAAAAGCTTCGCCATCTTGAATTCCACATTCGAGTCCAAAATTGTACTTCTTGCTCTCCCTTTTGCTGCTTAGTGGAAATGTTGAACTGAACCCAGGTCCTAATTACAAGTTTCCTTTTGGATTGTGTGCAAAGCCTGTGAAAATTAACCAGAAGGGTATTCAGTGTGACATTTGGTCTCACACTCGCTGCCTACAAATGTGCTCCGAAGTTTACGATGGCCTGGCAAACTCTTCTGCTGTTTGGATATGCACAAACTGTGGTGTGCCGAATTTTTCTTCTTCTTTACTTGAATGTGAATCTTCTGTGGAACATACGAACCCATTCTCAAGCCTGAGCCAAACTAGAAACTGTTCTCGGGTCCCCACTCTTCGCCATGTTCTATGCAGATGCCTGATGGTCTCCATCAATCTACACCGATAAGGTCCCAAAAACCCAGGATGAAGATCAAACATAAGCTGCGTTTACTAAATGTAAACTGCCAGTCTGTGGTTAATAAGAAGGAACATCTTCATGCCTTGATAGATAGTGTTAAACCAGACATCATTACAGGAACAGAGTCTTGGTTAAAACCTGATGTATTAGACAGTGAAATCTTTCCACCTGATTTTACTGTGTACCGCAAAGACAGAATATCGTCCATTGGAGGGGGAGTTTTTACCGCTGTTGCTGATAATATTCTATCAACGCATCTTGAGGAACTGGAAACAGATCCTGAAATGCTTTGAACCAACATTAGTGTTGTTGGCTCTAAAGATCTCTATGTGTGTTCATATTATAGACCCAATGTGAGTGATTTGTAAGAAGAATTGTCACATCTGGTTGTCTGGCGATTTCAACTTCCCAGGCATTGATTGGCTAGAAAATAACATCAAACCTAATTGCCCATATCGCAATTTACATGAACAGTTCCTCGATATCCTGGATGACAATGGTCTTACACAACTTATTGATAAACCCACACGACATAACAGCACCTTAGACTTGTTTGTTGCTAACAACCCATCACTTATCCAGTCTACTCAAGTAATTCCGGGACTGGCAGCTCATGATGCTGTGGTTATAGAAGGGGACATATCCCCCATTAGCAACAAGCAAAAGCCTAGAAAGATATCATTGTACAACAGCGCAGACTGGGATGGTTTTAAGTCATACATGCAAGATTTCTACCTCCTGTACCCAGAGGGTGAGGTCGATGTTGAATGCGCTTGGAAGTCATTTATTTGCTACCTGAGAAAGGGAATAAGCAAGTTTCCAGTCAAGATTGCAAGAAAGCGAAACAATATGCCCTGGATAAATGCTGACCTGAAACGTATGATGCGAAAGAGAGATAAATACTTTAAAATTAAGAACATAACACACAATCTGAGAGAGATTAAACATCATAAATCTTTAAAACGTGAGGTCCAAAAAAGAATCCGCCAAGCTTATTAAGGGATTACATGAACAGTATTTTCGAGGAATCGGATGGCAAAAGTAAACAACAAAGTCCTAACAGTAGTAAACGGTTCTGGTCCTTCATTATGCATGCACGCACTGACAAAATAGGTATTGCTTCTCTGAAATCAGGGGACTCAGTGCTGACTGACTCGCGCATCAAAGCAGAAGTGTTGAATAAGCATTTCAAGAGTGCCTTTTCACAATCTGGCCCAATGAAACTTGCACATATTGCGAAGGCAGCAACACAGCATCAAATGCCAGGCCAATGCAGCTACCCAGGCATGCCTCCAATTGACATCACAGTGGAAGGAGTCAGGAAATTATTGTCAAGCCTAAACCCTTATAAGGCTGTTGGCCCTGACAGTCTTCACCCACGCGTTTTAAAAGAGCTAAGCACAGAGATCGCTCCAGCTTTGTGCAAAATCTTCAGAGCTTCTCTGCAGTCTGGTGTAGTTCCATCAGATTGGAAACTAGCATTTGTGACACCTATTTATAAGAAGGGACCTAAGCAATTCCCAGAGAATTATAGACCGGTCTCACTCACATGTATTTGCACAAGATCATGGAACATATTTTAGTGTCAAATATTGTCGGGCACTTTGATAAACATCATATACTAAATGACTTTCAACATGGTTTTCGCCGATTCCATTCTTGTGAAACCCAGTTAATCGGTTTCATCAATGACATTGCAAAGGAAATGCAGAATGGAGGGCAAAGTGATGTTATTGTTATGGATTTTTCAAAAGCATTTGACAAAGTACCGCATAAAGAACTGGTATTCAAATGGCAACAGTGCGTCGTTTTGGAAGGGTAAAAATCCAACTACACCCATCTCTCATCAGGGGTTCCACAGGGCTCTGTGTTGGGACCCATTCTCTTTTTGGCCTTCATAAATGACTTACCAAGCTGTATAAAGTCCAGGGTACGCCTCTTTGCCAATGACACAGTGATTTACCTTGTTGTAAAATCTGTGGATGACTGCGTGCAACTGCAGCAAGATTTACAGAGTTTGGAAGATTGGGAGAAAGATTGGAAAATGTCATTCAATATTGCCAAATGCAATGGCCTTAGAATTACGAGACGACGTGAGCCGATTATCTTTAATTACAAGCTCCACGGCTGCTGCCTTGAAGCATTAGACACTACCAAATATCTTGGAGTACATCTTTCCAAAGATCTTAGATGGAATGATCATGTGAGAAACATCTCCAATAAAGCAAATAAGACACTGGGCTTTCTGAAACGAAATCTAAGACACTGCTCTATAGCCACGAAAGAGAGGGCACATAAAGCCCTTGTCCAGCCAACAGTTGAATACTGCTCTTCTGCATAAGACCCCTTCACACCCAAAAACATCAGAAAGGTGGAAATGGTTCAAAGGAGAGCAGCTCGTTGGGTCCTCTCACGTTACAATCGTCAAGACAGTGTCACTGATATGTTATGTGGCCTGGGCTGGAGGACATTGCAATCTCGAAGGACAATTGCTCGCTTGTCAATGCTTTATAAATTCAGAAATAATCTAGCCTATGTAGATACTAGTGAGCTCCAACCAGACACCTATAGTTCCACTCGTTCATCTGGACACGCATATAAGATACCTCTAATTAAATGTGATTATTTTAAGTATTATTTTTTTCCGAGAACCTTACAGGAGTGGAATAAACTGCCTAGCCAAGTAGCCTTAAGCAAATCACTGGACTCCTTTAAGGGAGCAATTTCCATGATTTGCTAGCTTATTTATTTATTTATTATTATTTATTATTTGTTATGATTCTTATGAATTATATTTATAGGTTTTATATTATTAGCGCAGTCTATAATATTCAGCATTGAATGTAGACTTATTTGGTAAATAAATAAACAAATAAAAGCTTCACAAGCGGAGAAACCACCACAGTAGCGTGGCCAGAAACCTTTGAGATTGTATCAGCGCTTGGTAAATCAGCGATTTACCACACTCGGTAGGAAAGTTTACAAACATCAGTATTCCCTTGGACAAATTGGACAACTGCTTTCCGTTGACAGGGATTAAGATATTTTATTTTAAACGTTTAAACGTAAATCACACACTTTCTTACACCAACTAATTATTCGCCATCAAAATACCGAGGCAAGGGCATGCCAAGGTCGGCTTTCCAGATTTTGGAAGGCTTGCTCTGATCATAATCTTATTGCCCATGGTCAGATGCGGAAATGGAATATGTTGCTCGAGTGAGCAGCCGTTGGTGAGGAGCGAGTTTGGGACCGACCCCATTCTCGTACCCAGAGCCTCTCCCGTGCAGGCGCGCGAAAAACTCTCTGGGGGAATCCAAACTGAAACCAGCATATCCTCCTACCTAGAATTACCAATAATCAGTAAGTGCAAAATGCCTAGAATTACCAATAATCGTTAATTTTATAAACTAATTCCCAACCCCCACACCCTAACCCTAACCGCTAAACCTTACCCTAAACCTAACCACAACCCCCCGGCAACCCTAACCCTAACCCACAACCCCCCGGTGGCCCTAAACCTAACCACAACCCTCCGGGAAAAAGTCCCACTTCTCAGACCCCGACCACAACACCCCTACTGGTTTTTTAGTTATATGCAATTTAGTTTAACATCCAGCATTTCCCGCATGTGGGGCAGAGAATTACCTACAATTACCAATTATTGGTAATTCAAGGCCGTTTCACACTTACTGATTATTGATAATTCTAAGGTAGGAGGATATTGACCGGAACGCCAAGACTTTTTGCTGTTCTTTCAAAGCGCATGCGTTGAACTTCGTGGTTTGGGACTTGGACACGAGATCATCGACAGTTGTTTGGAATATAATTTTCCTTTCGTTTTCGATTCTGGCGGTTTGGCGTATTAACTCGTTTGACTTTAGAACAGTTGTGATTGTGGTACATTCCGTTCGAAGAACGTATTTGTCAGGTGTGGCTCATCGCCGCATTTACTTGTCGGGACAGAAGACATTAAAATCTTAATACGAGTTCGCTTCAGAGCTTGGCAATAGAGCCGCGTCGGAATTTCTTCGTATTTATGGCCTCTTTTGGCATGGTGAAGGTAGTTCTCTTTAATTTGCTACACGCACCGTTCGTTTATATTTGACTTGTATATTTCATTGAAATTCATAAAACAGCCTGCAGTGTGCGGTCGATGGTCTATCGGTTTCAAATTGCTTCTCTGTCTTCTGTGTTTGATTTAATTATCCCCGAGCCCGGGCGTAGGGCCGAAGGCCCGGAGCCCGGTGAGGGTGCTAATCTCGACATGCGTGGAGTCCATTTTACACGCGTGTAGAAAAAGCAAGGGAGACAAAATCTGGAAATAGTTTATTTATTTGAATATATGTGTGGACGGACCATGCGCGATTAAGATTGTGGGACACTGGGGACAATATAGTTCTTGACAAAAAGATTTGAACTTAGACTTTGGGGAAACGTATATCACTTTTGAAAGAACCGAAATAAATCAACGTCTACGTATAAAGCAAAACAACGTCTTGAGTAGAAGGAAACCCGTCAAACCGAAACTCGAAAGGAGGAGAAAGCAAGAGTGAAACTTGAAAACCGACGAAGAAATAAAGGCCGGCGAAACGGTTTAAGTTTACGATAAAAATATAGAGCCGACCGCACTCAATAATCACGAACATTTAGAATAGTAAAATTGTTCGAGTTTCCGTATGTATATCCTATCACTGTTAATTTTGCTTTCTTTTTTGTGTGTCCTTAAAGTATTTAAGTATTTTATTGCATTTTTGTTAGTTTGCTTGCCTGTTGTATTTTTTATCTGTGGCTGCCGTCTTAATATCTTTTTCAAATAATTTTCTTATTGTAAAACCACTTGTGACTAACGTAGTTTGTCCATAATTGGCATAAAAATCGGAAAAGGAGCAATTTTTCTTTTGTAAAACGTACAAATGCTGTTGAAATATTTATTAACATGTAGTTGAAAACAATTTCAGCACTTTGAAATGTCATAAGTTGTTTGATAGTTTTCAACCAATTCAGTGCCTTTGAAAAATGTTTTCAGATGCTGTAGCGATGTTTTTTTGTAAACATGGAAAGAAAGAAGTGTAAAATATAACCCTAATATTTTGACAAAACTTTTCCGCCTGCCTCGGTAGTCTGGTGGTTAACACAGTCGGCTTGCACGGTAACATTGGTCGAGTTCAAACCGTGGTTGCGACTTGCAATTTCTTCATCTCAATATTTTTCACGAAATATCATCCTTAAATTTTTCTTTGTTCCTCGTTACCTTTTTCTTCAAAAAATAGAGTTATTAAAACTGCAATTTTTTTATTTCAAATTTTCTAGTAGAATTAAAACTATATTTTGATCAACAGGAGTGCCTATTTCCAGGCCCCCAATAAAAAGAGCGCAAGTGTTTCTATTAATCAGAGGGAATATCAGGAGGTATTTACAAAAATTCATGCAAAAGTGGGCGAGAGGTTATTGCGTTCATGTATTTCTAGTATAAGGGGAAACTAAAAGGGTTGATTGCTTTGATAAACGTTCGATTAAATTGTTCGGATTAGAATTATGATTAGAACTGTGCTTCGTTGTCAGTTTTCGTGTTTCAAATACTGTTTATTTATAAACAAGCTCCGTTATATATGGGCCTTTGAATTTGAACAACCAATCAGATCGCGATGATATATAGATTCCTCCAAAGCCTTTTCCGCGGGCCTGCACGGGAGAGGCTCTGGGGACGAGAATGGACCGACCCTAACAACGGCTGCGAGGGAGACTAGATCATGAATTGTCACTAAATGAACATGAAACAACATTTCAATGCGTGTTCAGCTTAGCACATATAGCAAATAGTCAAACTTACGTCGTCAAAACACTTATCACAGATAAGACATTCATAACCTGATTTATCTCGGTATCTCTGAAATGATGGGCCATCATGTTCACTCCTGCCTCCTGGGAAAAAAAAGGTTTTTAGATCGTAGATTATAGATTTGTTTTAGAAATTTCACAGAACAAAGAAACTTTTATTCTTTAGTATCTTAAGTAGCCAAATATAAAAGCAAAATAGAATCTTTTACGTATGTTGACTTGTGATTGATTTGTAATGTATGACATCATGTTGCAAGATTTCTGGGAACATTTCTTTTTGAATTTTTCCAATTTTCTTATGATACCCTAACTTCCTAACAAAACACGGAGTTAGGGAGAATTTAAAAGGAAGTATGCAACTGCTTTTTAGCATTACATATATTTTCTCATCTAGAATTCCCAATAATTCTTATTGCAAAATGCCCTTAAATCAAA
Source organism: Corallium rubrum (assembly GCA_964035015.1). Lineage (NCBI taxonomy): Eukaryota > Metazoa > Cnidaria > Anthozoa > Scleralcyonacea > Coralliidae > Corallium > Corallium rubrum. The sequence continues at coordinate 31,281,977 of OZ035998.1, forward strand.
GATAATCGTTCATTCTAGCTCTTACCTAAACTCTAAAAATGAAAATTAAGTCTGTCTTATTTAAAAGAACACTTAAAATAATAGAGTAACATCTTTTGTACTTTTTCTGTTCCTTGTTTCGTTCTTGAGATATTTCAGTTTGTTTAATATGCAAATCAAACACTTCACGTCATACGTGCATAATGACTAACGAGCAAAGATATATAACTTTCTTCAATAACTCATTATGCACGTGTGATGTCAAAATGTTTAATTTGCACATCAAAGAAACTGAATATCTCAAGAACGAAGCCAGGAAGCGAAAAACTGCAAAAGACGTTACTCTATAATTTTAAGTGATCTTTCAAATAATACAGACTTGTTTCATAGGCTTAAGAAATACCTAATGGGTTTCCATCTTTGGATAGCCTGATCCAAATACGAGGGATGTTGCAAGACTTTCGCAAAGCGTAAAAAAACACGAGCCGCTAGGCGAGCTAGCTTTCGAAAGCCGAGAGCAACATTCCGAGTGTTTGGATCAGGCTATCCAAACATGGAAACCCATTAGGTATTTCTTTTATAAAATGACCGACAATAAAATAACAGATTTTGTGGAAAAAAAATATGACAGAATACATATTCTCCCAAAATTCATCAACTACCAATCACGTTTCGTCTACTTTTCCCCAGACTTATAAACAACCAACCACATTTCGCCTTGTAATGTCGGCTTGATGACGAGCCGGACGAGCGAAACGAGAAAGAAAGTAATCCACTAATCCGAAAATTATTTTGCCTACAAATTCAACATTAAAGATGGGAATATCAATAAAGATGTGAACTCTGACCATCGAAAACACCGAATATTATTAGGAAAACGCTTAAACATTACTATAATCAACCGCCTCAGCGTCTGGCTCGTGGTTTTAGAGCAAATACAAGAAAAACATTCTTGGCCATAAAAAGCCCCTGAAACTGAAGCTTCCGAAAAAGTATTTTCATCGGCAGATTTGGATTTTATGTCGAGAGCTCTTGGGTATTTTACTTCATATCGACAAGGTCTTTTTCTTTTACCAAGTGAGTTCATCAGGCAAGAAAATTAAAGGTTGAAAGGTATTTGAACAGAATTTTATTTCGTTTTGATATCGTTTTCAAAACGTGTACTTCCCAAATCACGTTGTTTTGTTACCATATTAAAGAACCAACTACTGTATATTTTAGCGAGTTTAGCTTGACTCTTGAACACAACAGGGCCAGAAAACAATTTCAGGCTTAGTTATAGTTCTCTCACAATATATAAACATAGTGTCGTTTTTTACTGCCTTAAAAAGACTCAAAGACGGTGCTTTTTAACTAAGATTCTTTCAAGAAATTATTTGTTTGCTTGTAAATGGACTTTTTATAGTTCTCCGCCCTCGCTTATTTAAAATTTTTCCCTGTTGAAGCCCTTATACATACCTATACTTACTAATAATATTTTAGTAATTTCAATACTATTTTATTTGTGTCAGTACAAATTAAGGCGTCACTCAGAGGGCGTCACTCAAAATTGTTGCGAATATACTTCCGTGTTTGGATAGCCTGATCCAAACATGGGTATTGACCAAGCAGCGCTTGCGTACCATACATGTTATTTTATAAACTTTAATCCTGTCTCTAATCAACGAAGTTTCAAAACTTGATATGATGACTAATTGTAATATACAGTCACATACAGTACTAACCTTCCATTTGGCCATTCAAACATTCCGGCACCGAAGAGAATGCATCAGCAGAATTAGCCTAAGTAAACAAAATATATTAATCTAAACATTTGAATTTACTCAATAACATTTAATTAGCCTGCAAAGCCAGCTAAAATATACAATGAGAAGGAATAATACACTTAGACATCAGACCAAGGAAGTAAAAGCCTATAGTCTAGATAGTGTCAGGCCCTGTTTACATGAAGCGGATTGAGTGTTTAAGTCAAATCTCGCATGTTGTTTCTCTTTGTTGGTTTACATGAAGAAAATTGAAAGTTTTCGATCTGATCGAAACGAATGGCTGAAGTCAAGCCACGCAGTGGAGTGGATTGACTTGAGATTCAAGCAAGGATCGACTTGAATGTCTCCAATTTGATTCATCTAAACACGGTTCGACTTGAAAATGACTTGATACGCATGAGTAAAGTTGGGGCGCATCGTGCTAAAATGCAGACACTGAGGGAAACCAAGAAAACAGTGTTCCGCAAAACTGAAAACAAGGCTCGAAGCAGATCGGATTCTCTATGTAAGCCTGTGCCCGGATTGAGTTCACTCGCGTTTTTCGATCCAATTCAGGACTGTCAATCCGCTTCATGTAAACAGGGCCTTTTTTCATATTTGCTCCAGTACCCGAAAAATATTAAGGTTGTTACCCTTGCATTTTAACTCTTTCTTTTTGCTGGTTCTCTCTGCAATCTCACCGCACCGCCGGAGTCGCGTCTACCCACGACCAGTAAAATTCTCTATAGCGTTAGTCAGGGTAAAGCATGCCAGGTTTCAATTTGGTCACGACAGTGTCTTAAGTTGCCGAACTGAAGCGTTGCAACGTATTTCTTTTTTTAAACATGTCGTTATGCTTCACATGTCAAATCATTAATAATTCATGAATAATCCGCCAATTACAATTGTTTATTCAATCACCTGACTGAAGTTCGATACTCCAGTAAAACATCAGTGCTAAAATCGTTTACCACCCAAGATATTAGATCAATTCAACACACGAATTCAACACAGTAATTAAATTCGTTTGAGTCAGAGGGTTAATGCGACGATAATGCGCGTGTTCGAGTTACACGACGAATTATCGTCGCGTCAAATAAAATGTTTCTCTTCTGTCTGTGACAATTCGGCGCCATGTTTTCAAGAAGTCGTTCTCAGGCTACACGAGGCCAAGTAAAAACAATTAAATTCGACTGAACTCGACGTCGCATTTACGTCGCATTACCGAGGAAGTTAATTCGAATTAATCCGTCTGAATTAAATTTGTCTATTGTACGACATTTAGCGCAGGCCCACAATCACTCGGCCTTCCGCATCATGTTTTCTCGTGTTTGGATCCTCTGATAATATATCAACAATGATTTTCAGTGTTTCACTTCGACTGTTGCCGCATTTAGCTCAAGTGACCTGATTGCATGCTGGCTCAAGTTTGATTTCCAACGAAATTTTTCATTCAAACTTGAAAATTGACGATATGACTTCGAATTGACAAGAAAATCACGCTATGCATCAAAGCTCAGTCAGCATGCTACACTTGGTAGTTCAGTGAAAAACAAAACGCTGTTTTTTTTTGTATACCAAGAAGGAACAACTCTATTATTTACTTTGTCTAACAACGGACGATTTTACTCGGTAAGGGGTCTCGGAAAGCCATGTATGAATGGGTTGAAAGTGATCTTGCATATAACTTACCAAGGGCGGACCTGTCTGATTTTCTTGCACTGATAGCACACCATCCAGGACACGAACCAAGTCGTTGCCCCCGATATGAAGTAATGCATCGCGAAGGAAGCACACTAAGCATTTACCCCCGATATGATTATGATTCATCATCTCCATCCACATTCCTTCAAGCCAGCCCAGCTCGACTCCATACCAATATTCGATCTGCTTCTTTAATTCATTGCGCTGTTCTGCTGTATTCAAGATCTCGAATAAGACCTTTTTGATCTCGACCAAATCAGTTGGGCTGAGCTGAAATATTAAATATAATGATATCAAATTCACGTTTGAAATAGTTATAGATGTATTGATCTTTCAGTTTGGAGTTTACTAATTAGTAAAGTTTTCTCAGTTCTTGCTGTAGAAGCTTGTCGTAAGTTGTTAATACTCAGAAAACTCTCAGAAGAACGGAGATTTTTGGAGTTTTGAGTTTTTTGAAAGCACACTACGGCTTTGAAGTTCCAGAGTAATGAAATGAGTCCTAATGTTTTGCGATGATTGGCTAATGTTTTTTGTCATCCAATCAGCGCGCGTAAAGTTTCGGATGTCATAATTCGCGTCAGCCACAATGACAAACAAACAAACAAACAAACAAACAAACAAACAAACAAACAAACAAACAAACAAACAAACAAACAAACAAACAAACAAACAAACAAACAAACAAACAAACAAACAAACAAACAAACAAACAAACAAACAAACAAACAAACAAACAAACAAACAAACAAACAAACAAACAAACAAACAAACAAACAAACAAACAAACAAACAAACAAACAAACAAACAAACAAACAAACAAACAAACAAACAAACAAACAAACAAACAAACAAGAAATTTTACATGTCGTGGATACACCTAAATTTTAACACAACACCTCGACGAAAGGCGACAAGAAGATAAATTTGTAAAGTTTTATAATTTTTTTGGATCTGGTAACTACGGTAAAGTCCTTTATATTAAGGGCTACAGTTGATTTTGGTAATTTGCTGATACAACCATAATATATTTCCTTTTGAAGCAAAGCAGTTGTCCCGCGTTGCTCCGAACTTGAACATCATCAGAGCTAGCGAACCAAACTGAGTTGTTGTTCGTTATGACTTATCACTTAAACATAAATATTAACCTTGGACCTTGGTAAATGTGTGTACTGTCTTTAAGTTTTATATTTTATTCTGATTTCGTTTAACAATATTAGTTTACCGTATTAGTTTACTATATTTGTCCTACAATTGATGCTTATGAATTCTTGTTGATTTCCTACAGATGAGAGAAGCTTCTTTCCGAATAATTTTGTGGTCCGTTGACCGTTGCCTAGATGTATTTGGCAGCAGACGACTTTTCACAGCGACCATTTGAACAACAACCGAGATGTTCTCTTCCAGACATTTGGCCAATTTTCCCCAGTGTTTTGCTTGAAAGTCAGAGTTAGTTATTCAGATAGTCCATGAAATTAGAGATTCTTGTCTGTCTGTACAGCCAAGTGTTGAAAGTATACACTGCTGTCAAAAGTTTGGTTTTTGGTGCCAAATCTTTGCTTCCAAAGATTTGAGACGAATAATATCCCATGGCTGAAATCTCACTCTCTTGTCTCTATTTCAAATAACACCTTAATTTTTACAACAACAAAATGTTTTAATAAGATCCCCAATGTAGGATTACATATAACATTCAATTACAAATAGTATATTATATAAATTATAAACCTATATAAAACGTGTACTTTTACAAAATGGTTATCACATTTTGAGTTACATTTGAGAGTTTTTCTCAGATAGTTCGATGTCCGATGCATTAAGAACAGGAGCCCGCTTGTGCAACGATTGGCTTCCTCCAATGCAAAGGACTTGAGCTTACAGCAGGGCGAAGAATATTTTCTTCCGCAGACAACTCATGAATTTATTATTTGAATTTATTAAATTTGCCACTTAACGTGTGGCAGGAGAGAGGAACAGAACTTTCGTCCCAATTGACACCAAACTCCTATGTGTAGACAACTAAGGTGTTGATTTTACGGAGGGAGGAAAACCGGAGAACCCGGCGAAAAACCCTCGGAGCAGGAGAGACCAACTAAACTCTACTCACATAAGTCCCCAAGCTGGCGGAGTACGGGGTTATTCCCAAACGGTCACCCATCCAAGTACTAACCCCGTCCGACCTGGCTTAACTATTGGTGAGAGGCAGCGCCCTAACAGCACACGCCACCCGTGCTCCCCGTGCTCCACGCCACCCGTGCTCCACGCCACCCGTGCTCCACCGTACTTTGCTCAAAGTGCTTCTTCAAAGCAACCTTGTCTGCCAGAGAGGAAAGGAAATGTTGAGTTTCTCTTCCACACTCGCCAAAAGCACTGAAAACAAGTGGTGTGAAGGACCCATGCTCAATCTCAATGATGCGTTGATTGTAGTGTCGCTTCTTTTCCCTCTCATTGTCGTTGAAGGCACTGGCGAGGCTCCGGTTTCGATGTGTAGAGGCGTAGGGGTTAAATACCCGGCCGAACATCAAAAAATGCCTTTTCACATCTGTGCCAAAAACCTCGCGCAGCAATGTCGATTAGAGCATCATCAGCTGAATTGGCACTCGGTGGCAGCATTTCAACATCACACGCTACTTCGTCAATAGCAGCAGCTACAATCAGTGACAAAATACCTTGGGACATCTCGCATTGTTGGTACTTACCTAATATTTCTTTCAATTATTTTGGTAGTAAATTATATCCCTCCCTCCCCCTCCCTATTCAATGTTGAATTTAAAGTAACGAACTCAGTGAGCGTTGAAACGAGCGCCTAAAGAGTCACCAACATTGAACAGGGGGGCCGGGGGATAATTGGAGCGGAAAATATTGTCCTTTAGGTTGAAGTGTCCCAACACTTTTGTCACTGATTGTCTGCGAAAACATTTTTAGTTCATAAAATAAACCTAGTTACCTAGTCAGTTATTTTTCTAAAAATAGTTATATTTGACAAAGATGTTCACAATTTATTGTTAACAAAATTGTTATGGGCATTTTCAAGCCATTAAATAGGCAGTTTTGTTGTTTTAAAGTCAGTTTACTGCTCAAGGCGTCTTTGCACGTATTATGCAAAAAGATTTCGGCTAAAATAGGTGCGTTATCAGCAATGCAATTAAAAATGCTCGATTTACCTAAAACGAAGTTTTAATATATTTACAATCACTCGATTGCGCATTTAGTTATGTATATGTAGAGTATAACTTGTGCAATATCACTCTTCATCTAACGGGCGTCGCTTTAAACGAGAATTAAAACGTGTTTATTTTAGCCAGTTGCGCAATCTTTAACGGGTTCTGCGCCGGTATAGCAATAACGCTATTTGAGGTAGGGACCTTTTATTATTTTAACAGTTGCTGTAGAACGTACGCGTACTTTAATTTCAGCACAAAAACAAATATTAGAGAAGTGATGCTAGGTTTAAAAAAATCCGAAATTGTCAACGTCAACCAACGTCTATTAAAAGCACGAAAGGGACAAAACATATTGAAACTTGTTCTAGGTTTTCATTAGCAACCATGTTACGTACAACATTACTAATACATACTAAGGTAAAACGCGAAATATTTGCGGAAAATTATTGGAGATATATAACGTAATACAACGCTTGTATACGGTTGTCATGACAAATGTCACAACGTCCACGGTTCTCACCAACGGTTCTCACCAACGGTTCTCACGGTGCTCATTGAACACCGTGGACGTTAGTTTGCTAATTTACGCTTGTTTCTTTACAAATAGTCAGTGCTGCTGTTTTCTAATATCATCTGCATGGTATACTTTACATTTAATGAGTTTTAACCGGTATTGCATCGACAAAATAAAATAATTTAGAGGTAAAGCGGCGACGGTTCTCACTTCCGCAGTATAAAGAGATAGTATAGCATCAAGTTATTTATATAAATTAATATAGCGAGCATCGTTATAAAAAACGCATTTGAAAAGCGTGAATTGTAAATATGCATTATTTTCTTATTGAAAAACTAACATATCACAAGGCGGGTGTGCAGAAAATGTCATTTTAAACCACAATCTTCGTTCTAATACATGTTTTTCTGGTGAGAACCGTAGTGAGAACCGTTGTGAGAACCGTTGGACAGAACAGACGCACAACAGGGGGCCATTTTGACTATTGAATATCATATTTCCTTACTGAATTTTGCACAGAAATAGTTTATTTAGTCTACGATAACATTGCTTTAGCTTTCATGGCTTTAAAGTACGCTCCTAAGTTGGCTATAACGGCATGTTTTACAATATAAAGAAAATAGCTTTTCAGACAGTAGGAGATCGCGTATCTCATCGTGTCGACGGTGGATGAAGCCTCCTTTATATAATAGGGATAAGGCATGATCAACTGTGAATCCCTTGCCACACGCGCAATGCGTTGGAAGACAGTTCAACTCCCATCGATAGCGAAGATAGAAACTCCCGCTTATTTAGGACATACCCCTCATCAGCGAGTGAAAGAGCTGTTAGCCAAATAGACGAACATTTTAACTGGGCAAGGTCATTTGCACAGATCTGTTCTGATGTCATGCGCAATCGCAGATCATCAAGCTGAGCTTTGTACCTTGCTTCTCGTTCGTAGTCAACACGATGGCGTATCTTTTGGATTGGGTCGGTATTGACTCGTCAACTTTCCCGTTGTTTGGCTGGATGATCTTGTCAATGAGGCTTTGACATAGGACCATCGAATTCTCATTTTCTTTGGTACACATGTCCGAAAAAATTGGTATGCCGAGTCCTCCCAATCGTGTTCACAAAGACAGTATAGCTTACGATCGCCTTGGGACAGATTTCGGCAGTCCGTGATCGCAGGAAGAAACTGGTTATCGATGTTGTCGCTCTGCAGCAGTTGGTCTTGAATATCTGGCATTGTGCGGATGTGGTAAGTAAATCGATGACGAAATCCCGACACGAATGCAGAGTATGCTGTTTGTGGCTCACACTTGGCTATCCCACTTAACACGTGAAGTTGACTGGACCATTGCTTGACAAGAGACTGCGCATAATCACTCTTTTCGTGATCAGAACCGATGTATCCACCAAGGTACTTGCGGCCATCTGCGGATATACGAACATCTGTTCCAGCAAAAACGGCTTCAGCCATTTGGTGGAGGTCTGGCTTGACTATTAACCAAGACTTTTACGCTCGCGGATAGTAGCCAAGGAGAGGACCATGTGTGATGATGTTACCCCACCACGAACGTAGCTGCACAAGCTTACCAGCACCACTGAGATCATCTGTAAATGCAACATGCTTTACTTCATGGGCAGCATCGACTTCGATCATTCGTAGCAGGGGAGTAATAGCACCTTAATTGCTGCTGAAATAGTCACACCAAATCGTCTTCTCTTGCCAAACACAATTGAAGAATGAATTACGAATTATCTGCAAACAAGCTTCATTCATTTGCACCAAAAGCAACTGCGGCCTAAGTCAAACGTCGCTCTTCTCATGCGCCGAACCTAATGCAAATCAGCATAAACAAAGGATTTAGCAACCTCGTCCCCAGGGCATTTTGCCTCCACGTTGGGAGGTCGGCGAAAATGGCCCTGGCATTGGCTGGTCGATTCTATAATCGGATTGGCCGGTTTAAAAACTTGATTAATTCAGATACAGTGTAATTTATTCATCAAAATATGAATTGCAATAAATCCACTCTGCGAAGTTCATCCAAAGAATTGTAACGATAGCTTTGGTTAAAGTCAAGAACAACATTAGATATATGTTTCTTCCCGACATTTAAATGTATCCTGGATAATCGTGGGGAGTATCATGATGAGTAATGCTAGCCAGTTGCATTTATGATAAAGGTTCACATGAGTGATTCGGCAGAGCGTTAAATATTTCTTATTTATTATTCATGTATACGTATTATACAAAAACGAAACACAAAGACTGCATAAATTTTCTTGCCAAAACACCCCAAAATTCTGGGTGTCACGTGACCAGCCGATGCCAGGGCCATTTTCGCCGACCTCCCAACGTGGAGGCAAAATGCCCTGGGGACGAGGTTGAGGATTTAGCTCATTTTCATTAGGTTCGGCCCATGAGAAAAGCGACGTTTGACCTAGGCCTGCTTCTTCTACTGGATTAAGAAATTACCAGAAATTAATAAGCATCAAGTGTTGAAAGTATACACTGCTGTCAAAAGTTTGGTTTGGGGTTCCAGATCTTTGTTTCCAAAGACTATCAATTATGCATGCTACTTGATGTAACGTCGTTTAATTCCCTTCTTTCTATTGCAGATTGTACAATTCACCTTTTTCCATCTCAGGTCACTGGGTTTTTGGCAAAACAAACAAGCATCTAGAGAATACTCCGATTCTTCCTTCTTCTTTTTTAAAACCGTAACGGGGATTGTATTCGGCGGTTTACGTTTCGAACCCGATGTTGAAGTCATTGCATGTTTAATCATTTATTTATGCATATGAGTATTTAAATAAAAACGCCAAACGATATCCAACACCCCAACATGCAACCTCGTTCCCAGGGCCTTATTGCCCAACATGTACAAGATAAAACTTGTCAACACCCACTTCAACAATAAAATAACAAATATCCGATTCTTCCTTCTTCTTTTTTAAAACCGTAACGGGGATTGTATTCGGCGGTTTACGTTTCGAACCCGATGTTGAAGTCATTGCATGTTTAATCATTTATTTATGCATATGAGTATTTAAATAAAAACGCCAAACGATATCCAACACCCCAACATGCAACCTCGTTCCCAGGGCCTTATTGCCCAACATGTACAAGATAAAACTTGTCAACACCCACTTCAACAATAAAATAACAAATATAACTTACGATATTGTAATAATATATTATAACAATAAACGCTTGAATATATCTACTTAACAAACAGAAAATCGCTTGCGTGTCTCTGTACTGTGATACAAACACGAATGACGTGATTTCAACCGGAAAAAATGCCTAGTGGAAGCACGAGGCGAAGCCGAGTGTTTTCACACATTTTTTCCGGTTGAAATTGCGTCATTCGTGTTTGTATCACAGTACAGAGTCACAAAAGCGATTTTCTGTTTGTTTTATAAAATAACTAACCGTTTTACGAGGTAAAAAACCAAGGAGAAGCCACCAAAATGACCGAGACTCAGCTGACGAATGACGGCGTAATCAAATAAATACGTCAGTGATTACGTGAGATTTAACCAAACAGAGCATGCGTTGTACAATATAAAATGAAAATGACGTCAAACGTGTCTCTGTACTCTGAGTGAAAATGGCTCTCGTCCAATCAGAGCGTGCGTAGCATACCTGTTATTTTATAAAATCTTATACAAACGTTCAGTTGTTGTCCTTTTGCCTTCTTGCAATAAAATAGCCTGATTTCGCTCAAATATAAAAACTTGAGAGTTGAATATTCAGATCGAATATAATTTGCATGAAATGTGCCGGTATCTATGTGCCGGAGGGCTTGTTTTGTTGATTCGCGTGTTCTCATTGGCTATGTAGTCATAACCTGGTCAATCACAAGAAAGTACCCGAACAAAATTATTGCTAGGGAAACCGAATTTGCAATTTTCAATCCAGCTTGTAGCCAACCTCGTCCCCAGGGCATTTTGCCTCCACGTTGGGAGTCGGCGAAAATGGCCCTGGCATTGGCTGGTCACGTGACACCCAGAATTTTGGGGTGTTTTGGCAAGAAAAATCATGCGGTCTTTGTGTTTCGTTTTTGTATAATAAATATACATGAATAATAAATAAGAAATATTTAATGCTCTGCCGAATCACTCATGTGAACCTTTATCATAAATGCAACTGGCTAGCATTATTCATCATGATACTCCCCACGATTATCCAGGATACATTTAAATGTCGGGAAGAAACATATATCTAATGTTGTTCTTGACTTTAACCAAAGCTATCGTTACAATTCTTTGGATGAACTTCGCAGAGCGGATTTATTGCAATTCATATTTTGATGAATAAATTACACTGTATCTGAATTAATCAAGTTTTTAAACCGGCCAATCCGATTATAAAATCGACCAGCCGATGCCAGGGCCATTTTCGCCGACCTCCCAACGTGGAGGCAAAATGCCCTGGGGACGAGGTTGGCTTGTAGCGCGTGAAATAGTTGTAGAAAACCTCAAAATTTTCACATAAAAACTCCGAAACTCGGATAGCAACCGGTCTAGTCGTCTTTGTCGAAGTCTTTAAGCTACATTTCTGTGGTGGTTGCCTGCTTGTAACACGAAATGCCGGTTGACAGGTGTACCAGTAAATTTGTCCCCCCCCCCCTCCCCACTCAACAAAAAAAAAGTCCCCCCAGGGACATATTTCCTGGGAAATCTGTCCCGGGGGGGGACACATTTTTGGGGGGACATATTTCTTGTGACACCGGCCGTCTAATACGAAAATGTTCCACAATACGTACATTTTGAATGATTCCACATTTTGCGGTACAGTCGCGCGAAGATCTAGTAGGATATTCACTGTAAGGCTCGTATGGCCTTTCGGCGCTCAGTTCTACAACCTGTGCTGTAGCACCCTCAGAATTCTGATTTCTCATCAAGGTAGGACTCCCTGTGATATTTCCCACAACGGCATCTGCAGTAGCATCTTCGGAAACAAGGGTATTTGAGTGGATCCGTTGGGGTTGCCGAAGTAAATTACTGGCCACTACACCGCCACTTCCGCTCTCCAAGTCGCTGTTCTCAGCAGGTACCGGTACCGGTGACGGTGACTGACTCAGATTGTCACCTTCTTGGATTGCTCCACGTCTGTAGACTTCGTGATTGTCTCCACTAATTCCTAAATTTTGCATTTTTAAATTAAGATTAGATAAACTTTTCAGCTGATCTTCTAAATTTGTTAATGGACAGCAGTCACCTTGTTGTAAAGAGGAGGTTGGTTCTAATTCTGGAACATTGCCTGTTGGATTATCCATTACTGATTTTTCTTACTTGAAACGCTATAAAATAAATAGAGTAAAAATAACTAAAAGAAAATCCTTAATTTATATATATATACATATATATATATATATATATATATATATATATATATATATATATATATATATATATATATATATATATATATAATATATAATATATATGTTTAAGAAATCATGACCGTGAAGGAGGTTGTATATCTGATACAAACCACACGTGGTTGTATCACATATACAACCACTAGTGGTTGTATATCAGGTCACTATCTCCGCTCTAAAACATTGAAATTGAGCTTTTTCTGAATTAATCTGAACAAATATTACTCATATTAACATCAAAGACTCGGCGTGTTTTAAGCTGTTTACAACATTCGCGTCCGTGTTGTATCGAATATATAATCACTCGCCTTCGGCTCGTGATTGTACATTCGATACAACACGGCCGCTCATGTTGTAAACATTACATGTATGTATATGTATATGTATATGTATTTGTGAAATTCATTAATAATTCATGAGTTTTGCAGCCAATCCAATTTCAGAAATTACGTCACATGTATACCCCTGTAAACCACATTCTCAATATGATTATCCCAAAGGGATTTTTACTATTTATTCATTTCACAAGTTGTTTACAACACTCGCGTCCTTGTTGTATTGAATATACAATCACTCGCCTTCGGCTCGTGATTGTATAATTCAATACAACACATTTATTGACTTGGTATATATATATATATACCAAGTCAATAAATATACCAAGTAAATATAATGTTAGTGGTAGATTGAAGAGTGCTCGATACCTATACATAGGCAGAGCGGATTTAACTGTTTCTTACTTAAAATATCATTGTTGCTACTCTTAAAGGAATCTTTCACAGTTGCCTGATGATCGCCTAACCGCGTGAAACTCAGAGTAGCAACAATGATATTTTAAGTAAGAAACAGTCTGTTATATATATATATATATATATATATATATATATATATATATATAT
>OZ035998.1:31300357-31308357 GCA_964035015.1 Corallium rubrum
GTGGCCCTAATAAGACTAAGACTAATTTTAAGAGGCTGTTTACATGGAAGGCGGGACGGGACGGATCGCATCGCTACAATATTTTCCCTTTATTTATCTCATTTCGTTTATATGAAGAATGTGTTTGCCGGGACATTTTTGTCCCGTCCCGCATAAATTTGCGTCCCCCCCCCCCCAAAAATGTCCCCCCACGGACACATTTCTTAGGAAATATGTCCCCCTCTTAGGTTATTTGTCCTCCCCCCCCCCCCCAATTCCTTACAGGATAATTGATATACGTGTAATGTGGACAAAACTTTTTAAAAGTAAAAAAATATATATTTCTGAATGATAAAAGAAACTCTTTTTTGCTTTCGAAAGAGCGTGTTGGCTCGAGGTTAAGGAAGGGCTCCGCGTGAAACGTTTTATTAATATTAATATAATAGTTTAGTTTGCCGTTTTCAAAAAACGATATATACGGAAGCATTTATCATGCATGGTCGTCATGATTCGCAAACGCAGTATACGCCTTTTTTGCGGATACTGGTTGCTAAACCATAATCCGCTATGTCATGAGCGCGGTTGTGTGTGTGTGTGTGTGTGTGAACATAGTGAGAAACAAACCAGAATTCTGGAAAATGCTAGAAAATATCAGAAAACCAAACTACAGACTGTTATTCGGAGTCAGCAAGAACCAGAAGATGAACCTTGTGAAGAACAAGGCAATACCCGTGAGGAATGGATGATCTTATCTGAACTTCACACTCCATTTGACAACTCTGAACAAACATCAGAGTCAACACATGACTGGCACCAAGACAGAGCTCAGTATTCTGAACAACAAATTCATGAAATGCCGACATGGATAAAAACAAAAAAGGATAATCATGTCATTAATGAGCAGTATGAAGTTGTAGATATAAACAGTTTCAGTGACATGCAAGGACTTGCTTATAATATTGTCGAGTCATGATATATGTATTTCATCAGAAAAAGAACCATTGTGCCTTATTATTGATGTTGCTGGTACCGGTAAAAGTTACCTTATCAATGCTATTCGTAACCTTTTACAAGGTAAATGTGTAGTTACTGCAACAACTGGAAAAGTAGGCTCGATTTCCAGCCTTATCTCGACTCGCGGGACTTTACCCGCCCTCTACGAACGGCTGGACGCGTGAGCGGCTTGTTATGTCTGTGACGTAATGCATAATTTACCCACGGCAAAGATATTTTTGTCATTCATCCAACCAACACTATAAACAGAGTCAGTGAACGATAAATCGCAGATGTTTGAAATGGCAGAAATGCAGCAAAGACACGACTTATAATTCAGTGAGCTTCGTGAACTGAAGCAAGGTGCAATCTTTTCTTATGGACATCTTTAATCAACAATTTATAGGCCCGCCATTTCACGAAGACACAAACGGTCTGAAACGGTATTAATAATGTAAATAAACAGTCTGACATTCACTTGGTTCAGTTAGCTTTTTAGCATCTTCGTCGTTCTATAAATCGTCGCCGAACTCTGCCGTGATTCAAACTGACTTGAGAAACCGTATCTGATCATCTTCCATGAAAGAAATCAAAGGCGAAATCGCAGTTGTGATTGATTTCGAGTTAATATCAACAAACTATTGACACTGACTGAAATATCAGTGATTTTCCTGACCTAGTAGGTTAAATGACAAACACATCTAATGGTCACGTTGCAAATCTTCTAAAAAATAATCTTCAAAAGTTTCGAAAATTCGGTCGTACGCCTGGGCTGTCACGATGATTTATACAAATGTTCAATAATATATGCCTGCTGAAAATGTGCAGGCGCGTTTGTGATTGGTGGAAATTGACAATGACAAGCTCACGAGCCCAGCCGTGATTTCGGGGGCGGGTCGCAGCCCGACATAAGGCTGGAAACCGAGCCTACTGGAAAAGCTGCGTATAGTATAAGAGGTATTACTGTACACTCGTTGTTGAAATTGCCCATTGGTTCACGGGGTAGAAAAGATCTAACAGGTCAAAGTCTGTGTAGACTGCAAGAAAGCTTAAATGGACTTGACTACATTCTTATTGATGAATATTCTATGCTTGGTCAAGTTGCTTTTGGCTGGATAGATAAGCGTTGCTTGCAAACAAGCAACAGGATCTCATAACAAAGTTCTTGGAGGAATATCTCTGATTTTAATTGGTGACCCAGGTCAGTTGCCACCTGTAGCAGACAAGCCTCTTTATCACGCTAAGCCATCCAGTGCTGATGTTGAACAAGGCTATCAAACTTACAGAATGTTTGATAAGGTTGTTAAGCTCACTGTAAATCAGAGAGTACAAGGTATGAGTTCTGAACAGGTTAACTTCGTACAGCTGAGTCAACAGTTGATGACTGGAAATTACTTTTGACTCGTCAGCCATCAAACATCCCATATTTGTCTGAATTTGAAAATTCAACCAGACTCTTCTACGGCAATGAACAAGTTGCGAATTACAATCATGAACAACTGACTAAACTGGAGCATCCAGTTGTTCATATCAATGCCCGCCATTCATCTACAATTGCAAAAAAAATCTCTTCAGAAGATGTCTGGATTAGAACCTATGATTTTTCTAGCAAAGGGTGCTAGAGTCATGCTAACCATGAATTTGTGGTCAAGTGTTGGTCTCTGCAACGGGGCTACTGGGACAGTCATTGATTTCATCTTTGACAACAACCATCAGCCTCCAGCCTTACCTGTTGCTGTAATTGTTCAGGTTGAGAACTACAGAGGTCCTTCGTTTAATGAAACCCAACCATCATGTGTCCCAATATGCCCAATCACTGTCTCCTCACAGACAGAACATGGTTTCCATGAGAGGCAACAACTACCTCTCAGACTTGCTTGGGCTCTAACAATACACACTGAAGAGCCAAGGACTCACTTTACCAAAGGCTTGGATAGATATTGGTAAATCGGAGAGAACTGCTGGAGTCTCTTATGTTTCAATCAGTAGAGCAAAAACACTGTCGTCTTGGTTATTGAACCAATGACTTATGAAAGCATCATCAAATTTACAGTTTAGGCTTCAAGAAGAAATAAGGCTTGATCATTTGTCACAGATCACATGTAGTGCATATAACTCAGCAAACCATTAAGGTTGAATAATATCAGGAGATTTCAGTTGTATCTCAGTTACATCGACATGTACTGCTATGTGCATGTTATTCAATGAAATGTCAGTTTATTCATTTCAGTTTTAACTCACAAATTATATCTACTTTAATTTATAGTCTATATATTTAAGTCTTTTGTGTATACAAATTACGAAGATGATTGGCAAGGTCAATGGTAAGTCTTTATATCTTATTCATTGTAAATTATTAATCAACCCTAAATTCCAACCCCTCCCAATTCCCTGTGTTTGGCATGTGTGAACTCATATGCATGCTAATAAACAATTTTGTCTTTTTATAGATTTTTATAATTTGTGATATACAATACAAGTAGTGCAATGTCTACTGGCTACAAGTAACTACAAAGTATCCTCAAAAGAAAGGAATTATCAAACTGTTCTTCAAGGGAAACTAAGAAAAGTCCTTGATTCACTAAAGACAATGGTCAATGGATCTGTTAAATATCAATCACCATGGATTGAACTATATACAAAATACCATCTCTTTGACTGCTGTACAGTATATCTACAAGGAGTAATTGCATACAGTGATGGATTTCCACACAAATACTTATATGGATACACAGCATCTGCACAGTACTGTATTAGTTTATTACAGAAAGATACATTGAAACCTGAGAAGAAATGGATTATCATTTCACTAAAAGCACTCTTACTGATGTGATCTACTTCCAACAGAAGTATTAGTGTATCCTGGATAACCATGTTTGCTATACAGTAAATTAAATACAGTATTTATGTTCTCTTAGAAAATAAACTATGTTTTAATGATGGATTACTACACAATAATTATGTGCAGACATCTTGAAAGTAATGTATTGTTACCAAAGACTAACAAAAGTCAGAGATTATAAACAATGGGCAACTCCAAAATGCTAGCCCACATCTTGGAACATAATTATTTTACTTATACAAATTCTGCAAAATAGTCTGATGTACTCGATGGTATATTGCTGTATAATTTTTCAGCTGTAAATCTGTCATAACACGAGACACTTTGAATTTCATTTGTAGCTTGCCCAGAGCAAGAAGCATGGTTATTTATTGTTTCTATACTATAATAGTGTATAAGCCTTGTATATCCTGTCAAAACCCTTACTAATTATATCAAGAAATAAGTTGTAGTATAAATATGTAATTTTAAATCTATAATTAGAAAATTCAAAATAGATCTGTAAATACTCTGTGTCTGTTCCTGCCATTTGAGGCAGCACTTCACTTGCAATAGTAATTCTAGTATATTCATTATTTTTTGTGTTTTTGTTCGGTAAGTGTTACCCCATATTTAGGTTTGTAAAATGACGAGTTTTATCAATTATGCCACATGATTTGAGGAGTTTTTTAGATACTAGATCAATATGGTTTTTCCAAGTTAGTGTCTCATCAATTATGACACCCAACAATTTAGTGTGAAAAGAACGCCGATTTCGTCAAAGACGAAGGTGTGAAATGAACGCCGACATCTACTTCTGTAACCTGTTCGTGGTTCGAAGTAGTTTCAACGGGAATATTTGGCACTAAGACGATTCACAGCAGCTCATCACACGAGGAAAACCCGTCGGTGTGACGATTACAAAACGACAACAATAGGGCATGTCATCAGTCTCATATTTCTTTTTATCGAAGTATTGTTTGCGTTCGATCTTCTCATCTTCGATCAAGAATATATCGAAATATACTTGACTTGGTAATGTCGTCTACCTCTGGTTCTAATGCTGATAGCCAAAATGACTAGACTAGAGCCCTGTTTACACTGTCAAAATTTAAGCGGGATCTGAGCCACATCTGACTTTAAAACTCATTCTTGTCCGGCTCGAAATCACTCACAGCAGGTGGTCTCAGCAAATTTGTGAATTAGCATGCCATAATAACACAAAAATAATACCACAATATATAATTTGAATCGTTTTTACCTCTACTATTCAAATTTTGGGTTGTCGGGTCTTGTCAGACAACCCATTTTGCAAATTATGCTAATTTATGCTAATTATTATTAATATTATTATTATAATCTACAACAAAATGTTAAATATTTAAACAATAAATAACTTTAGCACCAAACTTTGGGGAAGTAAAATGAAAAGCACTATTTCACAAATTCAAATTGAAAAAATTAAAGCAATATAATAAAATGCGAATATTATATTGATTTTTTAGTATTTTTCATTGGGCGACCCCCCGTGGTGCCGCTCGAGCGGGATCGTCACTTATTTTGGAAATTTACAAATTAAAACAGAATTATACAAGAACATACAACCATAATACATCATTAAGATCGTTTTTAAGTCAGCTATTCAGATTTGTTGTTATTTTGCATGATATTTACTCCTGTTTGCCATTACAACGCCGACAAGTCGAGGCAAATTTTGTTCGAAAAAATGGCCGACCGGCTGAGTTCTTTTTGTCAAATTTTACCAAATTACTGCTAATCTACGAAATAATTACATCAAACAAATGCTTATACTCACTTTAGGAGTTGTTACAGCAAAAAATTTGGTTGGTTTCGCTTATATATTGACCAAAAAAAGCCATTTTGTTCATCTTGTCTCGTCGCGCCACGAGCAGACTTCCGGATCAAATTTCCTCGCTTCAGAGCTCGGGTAGTACTTCATGGCATATCATTATAAAGGTCTCATTTTAAAAAGGGATCTTTCAGGGTCATTTTAAGCCCGTGGGGGGTAATTTTGGTCAAAACCTCGCAGATCCACAACGAATCGAAGTCATCGTTCACCGGTGGACGATGACAATAGGGCCGGACCAGAATGAGTTAAGCGGGCTTAAAATTAGTCTGCGAAGCAGACTGCTGCTCGACCGCTCCCCCTGGAAGCGTTCTAACTTAAAATGTCCGTGTAAACAGATCGGCCGTAAATTAATCGCGATTAGTTTGCACCACCTCAAGGAGGTAGTTAAACCAAGCACGATCAGTTGCGCTTAACTTGGCCGTGTAAACGCAACGGGATTGAAAAACGCTTGCTATTAATACGGTGTTCTTAATACGATAAAATGCATTTTTTTTGCCCTGCTGTAGAAGCTTCCATCTTGCTATTCTTTGTTCCTTTGTTTGTTTCTTTCTTTTAGCTATTTGACTCTTTCTCGTGTACCGATATCTTCCGTTGTTCTTTGACACACGTTGTTCTTTGCTACACATACGAAGCTTCCAAAACCAAAAATATAGCTCGTCCGCCATGTTGAATAATGGGGTACGTGTTTTAGCAAGGGATTATTAAATGACCGTGTAAACGCACCAAGGCGGCGCATTTTAATGTAAACATTATTCCGGGATACGTAATCGAGATCGAAGATGAAGTAAAACTGTCTAGGCCATTACCTGAAGACGAATCATCAGAATGCATTGTCAAGCCGTATGAAGACAAATCGATTACAGATGAATTTAGGATCGCAAATTTAATGAGCAAATGCGACTTGAAAAATATCTTCTACGATGGCTATAAATTCGCTTTGCGGGGCACAATAAGGTGAACGATTTGTAAGTTATGAAAGTTTGCTTTATCAGTGAATATATGTTTACGTTTTATCGAATGTTGTATACGGCATGCCATATTTGCAATTGGCCATATTTGCTAAACAAAATTGTATGCTGTCAAAGCCAAATGATCCGCATGTTTATATTTGTTATATATCTGGTCACTGCGTCTAACGGGCTGCAAATATCGAAAAATTAACGAGGCAAAGTACAAAATAGAAGGTAGATACTGCCAGTATTGATTAATAGAATAATCGTTTAACCGATTTCTACTTGCGAATAAGCCAGCTGCGCACAATTCACCTAGGCTAATAGAATTGCTTCGTTCTTCAAAATTGCCACAATTCAGTGCTCGTCCAATTCGAGAAACAACAACAAATGTGCGATTTCATCTTCAAACTTGAAGAAATTGACTCTGTATGTATACTGTCGCCTGCAAGTTCAAATTTCAAAAGTGGATGCAAGTATTCCATTAATCTATAGTCAACAGACAGTTCTGTACTGATCTTTTATTTGATACTTTATCTTGTCAATTTTTCGACCTGCGTCTAGACGCGCCAGTGACCAGATTTCCAGGCAAACAAGTGTAAAGAACTTAATTGATCACTGTTATTAACCGTTTCAATTCAAGCTTTGATTTACTGACATTCCTTCGCATTCGCAAGCAGTTCAGTGTCAGAGAAATATCGAATAGAATTAAACATGCGAATCATTTGGCTTTGACAGCAGTGTATACAACAGTGCAGATAAAACGTAAACATAAATTCACTGATAAAAGCAACTTTCAATTAAACTTACAAATCATTTACCTTATCGTGATTCGTGCCCCTCAATTGCCTCAAAAGCAAATTTGTAGCCGTCGTACTAAAGACCTTTTTCAAGTCGCATTTGCTCATTATGATTTACGATCCAAATTTCATCGGCAACCGATTCGTCTTCATACGGCTTGACAATGCATTCGGATGATTCGTCTTCAGGTATGGCCAGACTGGAAGACAGTTTTACTTCGTCTTCGATCTCGATTACCTATCCCAGAATAATGTTTACATCCTAGTCTAGTCATTTTAGCTATCACTTGTGTTAGAACCAGAGGTAGACGACATTACCAAGTCAAGTATATTTCGATATATTCTTGATCAAAGATCGAACGCAAACAATACTTCGATAAAAAGAAATATGAGACTGGTGACATGCCCTATTGTTGTCGTTTTGTAATCGTCACACCAACGGGTTTTCCTCGTGTGATAAACTGCTGTGAATCGTCTTAGTGCGAAATATTCCCGTGAAACTACTTCGAACAACGAACCGGTCACAGAAGTAGATGTCGGCGTTCATTTCACACCTTTATACTTGACGAAATCGGCGTTCCTTTCAC
>OZ035998.1:31308557-31453427 GCA_964035015.1 Corallium rubrum
ATAAATGATATAGGGCATTTAACTCGATTACACAGCATGTTCTAAGGATTTAGGGTGAAGGAAAATTCGAGTGTAGAATATATACATTTAAACGTATTTATTCTACACTCGAATTTACTATTTAAATGTATATATTCTACACTCGAATTTTCCTTCACCCTAAATCCTTAGAACATGCTGTGTAATCGAGTTAAATGCCCTATATCATTTATAATATACCCAATTCTCTCCTGGCATTACCACCTTATTATATATACAGAACTCGCGATCGAGCTCTCGGCAACGGCCTTCCGTGGCTCAGTGGTCAGAGCATTGCACTAGAATCGCAAGGTCGTGGGTTCAATTCCTGCCGGAGGGCCTGTGTAGTTGCATTTTTCGCAACTGCTCCCGGTTTGGTCTTTAAATGTATATATTCTACACTCGAATTTTCCTTCACCCTAAATCCTTAGAACATGCTATATATATATATATATATATATATATATATATATATATATATATATATAAATATATATATTATATATATATATATTATAAATATATATATATATATTATATATATAATATATATATATATATAAAATATATATATATAAATATAATATATATATATATATATATATATATATATATATATATATATATATATATATATATATATTAAGCATGAAGTATAGTTACCTTAAAGTCTTCGCTACCAGAGGTTTCACCCTAAACGGGATCATCAGTCACCTGATGATCCCGTTTAGGTGAAACCTCTGGTAGCGAAGACTTTAAAAGACAATTAACATTCCTAGACTACAAGTCGTAAACACATTGATATACAATTTGTATTTTCTAAACTATTTACTCTGCATGTAATTATGTTATCTTTTCTTTGTTATTCACTCTTCATAAGATGTAACCATATGTAATTTTTCGGGTATACAATAAATTTTGTGGCCCTAATAAGACTAAGACTAATTTTAAGAGGCTGTTTACATGGAAGGCGGGACGGGACGGATCGCATCGCTACAATATTTTCCCTTTATTTATCTCATTTCGTTTATATGAAGAATGTGTTTGCCGGGACATTTTTGTCCCGTCCCGCATAAATTTGCGTCCCCCCCCCCCCAAAAATGTCCCCCCACGGACACATTTATTTAGGAAATATGTCCCCCTCTTAGGTTATTTGTCCTCCCCCCCCCCCCCCCCCAATTCCTTACAGGATAATTGATATACGTGTAATGTGGACAAAACTTTTTAAAAGTAAAAAAATATATATTTCTGAATGATAAAAGAAACTCTTTTTTGCTTTCGAAAGAGCGTGTTGGCTCGAGGTTAAGGAAGGGCTCCGCGTGAAACGTTTTATTAATATTAATATAATAGTTTAGTTTGCCGTTTTCAAAAAACGATATATACGGAAGCATTTATCATGCATGGTCGTCATGATTCGCAAACGCAGTATACGCCTTTTTTGCGGATACTGGTTGCTAAACCATAATCCGCTATGTCATGAGCGCGGTTGTGTGTGTGTGTGTGTGTGTGAACATAGTGAGAAACAAACCAGAATTCTGGAAAATGCTAGAAAATATCAGAAAACCAAACTACAGACTGTTATTCGGAGTCAGCAAGAACCAGAAGATGAACCTTGTGAAGAACAAGGCAATACCCGTGAGGAATGGATGATCTTATCTGAACTTCACACTCCATTTGACAACTCTGAACAAACATCAGAGTCAACACATGACTGGCACCAAGACAGAGCTCAGTATTCTGAACAACAAATTCATGAAATGCCGACATGGATAAAAACAAAAAAGGATAATCATGTCATTAATGAGCAGTATGAAGTTGTAGATATAAACAGTTTCAGTGACATGCAAGGACTTGCTTATAATATTGTCGAGTCATGATATATGTATTTCATCAGAAAAAGAACCATTGTGCCTTATTATTGATGTTGCTGGTACCGGTAAAAGTTACCTTATCAATGCTATTCGTAACCTTTTACAAGGTAAATGTGTAGTTACTGCAACAACTGGAAAAGTAGGCTCGATTTCCAGCCTTATCTCGACTCGCGGGACTTTACCCGCCCTCTACGAACGGCTGGACGCGTGAGCGGCTTGTTATGTCTGTGACGTAATGCATAATTTACCCACGGCAAAGATATTTTTGTCATTCATCCAACCAACACTATAAACAGAGTCAGTGAACGATAAATCGCAGATGTTTGAAATGGCAGAAATGCAGCAAAGACACGACTTATAATTCAGTGAGCTTCGTGAACTGAAGCAAGGTGCAATCTTTTCTTATGGACATCTTTAATCAACAATTTATAGGCCCGCCATTTCACGAAGACACAAACGGTCTAAAACGGTATTAATAATGTAAATAAACAGTCTGACATTCACTTGGTTCAGTTAGCTTTTTAGCATCTTCGTCGTTCTATAAATCGTCGCCGAACTCTGCCGTGATTCAAACTGACTTGAGAAACCGTATCTGATCATCTTCCATGAAAGAAATCAAAGGCGAAATCGCAGTTGTGATTGATTTCGAGTTAATATCAACAAACTATTGACACTGACTGAAATATCAGTGATTTTCCTGACCTAGTAGGTTAAATGACAAACACATCTAATGGTCACGTTGCAAATCTTCTAAAAAATAATCTTCAAAAGTTTCGAAAATTCGGTCGTACGCCTGGGCTGTCACGATGATTTATACAAATGTTCAATAATATATGCCTGCTGAAAATGTGCAGGCGCGTTTGTGATTGGTGGAAATTGACAATGACAAGCTCACGAGCCCAGCCGTGATTTCGGGGGCGGGTTGGAAAAGCTGCGTATAGTATAAGAGGTATTACTGTACACTCGTTGTTGAAATTGCCCATTGGTTCACGGGGTAGAAAAGATCTAACAGGTCAAAGTCTGTGTAGACTGCAAGAAAGCTTAAATGGACTTGACTACATTCTTATTGATGAATATTCTATGCTTGGTCAAGTTGCTTTAGGCTGGATAGATAAGCGTTGCTTGCAAACAAGCAACAGGATCTCATAACAAAGTTCTTGGAGGAATATCTCTGATTTTAATTGGTGACCCAGGTCAGTTGCCACCTGTAGCAGACAAGCCTCTTTATCACGCTAAGCCATCCAGTGCTGATGTTGAACAAGGCTATCAAACTTACAGAATGTTTGATAAGGTTGTTAAGCTCACTGTAAATCAGAGAGTACAAGGTATGAGTTCTGAACAGGTTAACTTCGTACAGCTGAGTCAACAGTTGATGACTGGAAATTACTTTTGACTCGTCAGCCATCAAACATCCCATATTTGTCTGAATTTGAAAATTCAACCAGACTCTTCTACGGCAATGAACAAGTTGCGAATTACAATCATGAACAACTGACTAAACTGGAGCATCCAGTTGTTCATATCAATGCCCGCCATTCATCTACAATTGCAAAAAAAATCTCTTCAGAAGATGTCTGGATTAGAACCTATGATTTTTCTAGCAAAGGGTGCTAGAGTCATGCTAACCATGAATTTGTGGTCAAGTGTTGGTCTCTGCAACGGGGCTACTGGGACAGTCATTGATTTCATCTTTGACAACAACCATCAGCCTCCAGCCTTACCTGTTGCTGTAATTGTTCAGGTTGAGAACTACAGAGGTCCTTCGTTTAATGAAACCCAACCATCATGTGTCCCAATATGCCCAATCACTGTCTCCTCACAGACAGAACATGGTTTCCATGAGAGGCAACAACTACCTCTCAGACTTGCTTGGGCTCTAACAATACACACTGAAGAGCCAAGGACTCACTTTACCAAAGGCTTGGATAGATATTGGTAAATCGGAGAGAACTGCTGGAGTCTCTTATGTTTCAATCAGTAGAGCAAAAACACTGTCGTCTTGGTTATTGAACCAATGACTTATGAAAGCATCATCAAATTTACAGTTTAGGCTTCAAGAAGAAATAAGGCTTGATCATTTGTCACAGATCACATGTAGTGCATATAACTCAGCAAACCATTAAGGTTGAATAATATCAGGAGATTTCAGTTGTATCTCAGTTACATCGACATGTACTGCTATGTGCATGTTATTCAATGAAATGTCAGTTTATTCATTTCAGTTTTAACTCACAAATTATATCTACTTTAATTTATAGTCTATATATTTAAGTCTTTTGTGTATACAAATTACGAAGATGATTGGCAAGGTCAATGGTAAGTCTTTATATCTTATTCATTGTAAATTATTAATCAACCCTAAATTCCAACCCCTCCCAATTCCCTGTGTTTGGCATGTGTGAACTCATATGCATGCTAATAAACAATTTTGTCTTTTTATAGATTTTTATAATTTGTGATATACAATACAAGTAGTGCAATGTCTACTGGCTACAAGTAACTACAAAGTATCCTCAAAAGAAAGGAATTATCAAACTGTTCTTCAAGGGAAACTAAGAAAAGTCCTTGATTCACTAAAGACAATGGTCAATGGATCTGTTAAATATCAATCACCATGGATTGAACTATATACAAAATACCATCTCTTTGACTGCTGTACAGTATATCTACAAGGAGTAATTGCATACAGTGATGGATTTCCACACAAATACTTATATGGATACACAGCATCTGCACAGTACTGTATTAGTTTATTACAGAAAGATACATTGAAACCTGAGAAGAAATGGATTATCATTTCACTAAAAGCACTCTTACTGATGTGATCTACTTCCAACAGAAGTATTAGTGTATCCTGGATAACCATGTTTGCTATACAGTAAATTAAATACAGTATTTATGTTCTCTTAGAAAATAAACTATGTTTTAATGATGGATTACTACACAATAATTATGTGCAGACATCTTGAAAGTAATGTATTGTTACCAAAGACTAACAAAAGTCAGAGATTATAAACAATGGGCAACTCCAAAATGCTAGCCCACATCTTGGAACATAATTATTTTACTTATACAAATTCTGCAAAATAGTCTGATGTACTCGATGGTATATTGCTGTATAATTTTTCAGCTGTAAATCTGTCATAACACGAGACACTTTGAATTTCATTTGTAGCTTGCCCAGAGCAAGAAGCATGGTTATTTATTGTTTCTATACTATAATAGTGTATAAGCCTTGTATATCCTGTCAAAACCCTTACTAATTATATCAAGAAATAAGTTGTAGTATAAATATGTAATTTTAAATCTATAATTAGAAAATTCAAAATAGATCTGTAAATACTCTGTGTCTGTTCCTGCCATTTGAGGCAGCACTTCACTTGCAATAGTAATTCTAGTATATTCATTATTTTTTGTGTTTTTGTTCGGTAAGTGTTACCCCATATTTAGGTTTGTAAAATGACGAGTTTTATCAATTATGCCACATGATTTGAGGAGTTTTTTAGATACTAGATCAATATGGTTTTTCCAAGTTAGTGTCTCATCAATTATGACACCCAACAATTTAGTGTGAAAAGAACGCCGATTTCGTCAAAGACGAAGGTGTGAAATGAACGCCGACATCTACTTCTGTAACCTGTTCGTGGTTCGAAGTAGTTTCAACGGGAATATTTGGCACTAAGACGATTCACAGCAGCTCATCACACGAGGAAAACCCGTCGGTGTGACGATTACAAAACGACAACAATAGGGCATGTCATCAGTCTCATATTTCTTTTTATCGAAGTATTGTTTGCGTTCGATCTTCTCATCTTCGATCAAGAATATATCGAAATATACTTGACTTGGTAATGTCGTCTACCTCTGGTTCTAATGCTGATAGCCAAAATGACTAGACTAGAGCCCTGTTTACACTGTCAAAATTTAAGCGGGATCTGAGCCACATCTGACTTTAAAACTCATTCTTGTCCGGCTCGAAATCACTCACAGCAGGTGGTCTCAGCAAATTTGTGAATTAGCATGCCATAATAACACAAAAATAATACCACAATATATAATTTGAATCGTTTTTACCTCTACTATTCAAATTTTGGGTTGTCGGGTCTTGTCAGACAACCCATTTTGCAAATTATGCTAATTTATGCTAATTATTATTAATATTATTATTATAATCTACAACAAAATGTTAAATATTTAAACAATAAATAACTTTAGCACCAAACTTTGGGGAAGTAAAATGAAAAGCACTATTTCACAAATTCAAATTGAAAAAATTAAAGCAATATAATAAAATGCGAATATTATATTGATTTTTTAGTATTTTTCATTGGGCGACCCCCCGTGGTGCCGCTCGAGCGGGATCGTCACTTATTTTGGAAATTTACAAATTAAAACAGAATTATACAAGAACATACAACCATAATACATCATTAAGATCGTTTTTAAGTCAGCTATTCAGATTTGTTGTTATTTTGCATGATATTTACTCCTGTTTGCCATTACAACGCCGACAAGTCGAGGCAAATTTTGTTCGAAAAAATGGCCGACCGGCTGAGTTCTTTTTGTCAAATTTTACCAAATTACTGCTAATCTACGAAATAATTACATCAAACAAATGCTTATACTCACTTTAGGAGTTGTTACAGCAAAAAATTTGGTTGGTTTCGCTTATATATTGACCAAAAAAAGCCATTTTGTTCATCTTGTCTCGTCGCGCCACGAGCAGACTTCCGGATCAAATTTCCTCGCTTCAGAGCTCGGGTAGTACTTCATGGCATATCATTATAAAGGTCTCATTTTAAAAAGGGATCTTTCAGGGTCATTTTAAGCCCGTGGGGGGTAATTTTGGTCAAAACCTCGCAGATCCACAACGAATCGAAGTCATCGTTCACCGGTGGACGATGACAATAGGGCCGGACCAGAATGAGTTAAGCGGGCTTAAAATTAGTCTGCGAAGCAGACTGCTGCTCGACCGCTCCCCCTGGAAGCGTTCTAACTTAAAATGTCCGTGTAAACAGATCGGCCGTAAATTAATCGCGATTAGTTTGCACCACCTCAAGGAGGTAGTTAAACCAAGCACGATCAGTTGCGCTTAACTTGGCCGTGTAAACGCAACGGGATTGAAAAACGCTTGCTATTAATACGGTGTTCTTAATACGATAAAATGCATTTTTTTTGCCCTGCTGTAGAAGCTTCCATCTTGCTATTCTTTGTTCCTTTGTTTGTTTCTTTCTTTTAGCTATTTGACTCTTTCTCGTGTACCGATATCTTCCGTTGTTCTTTGACACACGTTGTTCTTTGCTACACATACGAAGCTTCCAAAACCAAAAATATAGCTCGTCCGCCATGTTGAATAATGGGGTACGTGTTTTAGCAAGGGATTATTAAATGACCGTGTAAACGCACCAAGGCGGCGCATTTTAATGTAAACATTATTCCGGGATACGTAATCGAGATCGAAGATGAAGTAAAACTGTCTAGGCCATTACCTGAAGACGAATCATCAGAATGCATTGTCAAGCCGTATGAAGACAAATCGATTACAGATGAATTTAGGATCGCAAATTTAATGAGCAAATGCGACTTGAAAAATATCTTCTACGATGGCTATAAATTCGCTTTGCGGGGCACAATAAGGTGAACGATTTGTAAGTTATGAAAGTTTGCTTTATCAGTGAATATATGTTTACGTTTTATCGAATGTTGTATACGGCATGCCATATTTGCAATTGGCCATATTTGCTAAACAAAATTGTATGCTGTCAAAGCCAAATGATCCGCATGTTTATATTTGTTATATATCTGGTCACTGCGTCTAACGGGCTGCAAATATCGAAAAATTAACGAGGCAAAGTACAAAATAGAAGGTAGATACTGCCAGTATTGATTAATAGAATAATCGTTTAACCGATTTCTACTTGCGAATAAGCCAGCTGCGCACAATTCACCTAGGCTAATAGAATTGCTTCGTTCTTCAAAATTGCCACAATTCAGTGCTCGTCCAATTCGAGAAACAACAACAAATGTGCGATTTCATCTTCAAACTTGAAGAAATTGACTCTGTATGTATACTGTCGCCTGCAAGTTCAAATTTCAAAAGTGGATGCAAGTATTCCATTAATCTATAGTCAACAGACAGTTCTGTACTGATCTTTTATTTGATACTTTATCTTGTCAATTTTTCGACCTGCGTCTAGACGCGCCAGTGACCAGATTTCCAGGCAAACAAGTGTAAAGAACTTAATTGATCACTGTTATTAACCGTTTCAATTCAAGCTTTGATTTACTGACATTCCTTCGCATTCGCAAGCAGTTCAGTGTCAGAGAAATATCGAATAGAATTAAACATGCGAATCATTTGGCTTTGACAGCAGTGTATACAACAGTGCAGATAAAACGTAAACATAAATTCACTGATAAAAGCAACTTTCAATTAAACTTACAAATCATTTACCTTATCGTGATTCGTGCCCCTCAATTGCCTCAAAAGCAAATTTGTAGCCGTCGTACTAAAGACCTTTTTCAAGTCGCATTTGCTCATTATGATTTACGATCCAAATTTCATCGGCAACCGATTCGTCTTCATACGGCTTGACAATGCATTCGGATGATTCGTCTTCAGGTATGGCCAGACTGGAAGACAGTTTTACTTCGTCTTCGATCTCGATTACCTATCCCAGAATAATGTTTACATCCTAGTCTAGTCATTTTAGCTATCACTTGTGTTAGAACCAGAGGTAGACGACATTACCAAGTCAAGTATATTTCGATATATTCTTGATCAAAGATCGAACGCAAACAATACTTCGATAAAAAGAAATATGAGACTGGTGACATGCCCTATTGTTGTCGTTTTGTAATCGTCACACCAACGGGTTTTCCTCGTGTGATAAACTGCTGTGAATCGTCTTAGTGCGAAATATTCCCGTGAAACTACTTCGAACAACGAACCGGTCACAGAAGTAGATGTCGGCGTTCATTTCACACCTTTATACTTGACGAAATCGGCGTTCCTTTCACACTAAGCTACCCTTGTCTACTTCTCCTTCCGTGAGTCGAGATAGTACATCGTTATTGTCGCAAACAAGGAAATAGCATACAGCGCTATTCTAGCGTATCAACTGGATTCATTCGAGAGTAAAAACACTACGCACCTGTTTGGCATAATTTTTAAAAGAATTTCCGACAAAATAACCTGAATAAAGCCAAGAAAATCCAAGGTGACCCGTAAAGTCCCGATGTAAACACTGTTACTGTCTGAGAAGGCCTCCCTGCTTCTACGTCACTTCCGGCGACTAAAACCCAGTAAATTTATTTTCACGGCCATCGTCAAAATCGCCAACTTTAACAGCAAAAAAGTCCATGAAAATGAAATTTTAGGAAAAGAAGATATATTACAAATCTTCTTAAAATGTTCCAAATATCCTAAATATGTAAAATCCCCAACCCTGAGATAGGCACTTTAAGATTTTAACTGCTTGCTTGGTGACCTTTTTCGTCGATGTTGAGTCTTTATCTTTGAGTAAATTATCTATTTCATTGCTGCTTCGGCTAGCGAACCTTTCACCTTTGTTTTTGCTCCATAACTTGAGGATTTTAGTATTCACCGGTCCATAACATATTATGCACCTCTTCAGAGTTGTTGCCGGGAGACAGTGGAATTTCATCACATCACGTAAAACCCTCTCGCCCAATGAGACGCAAGAAAACACGAGCTTTGACACTTGGTATATAATAAAATATATTATTGTCTATTAAATGTTGTAGTCACAAAAAAATATGGGCATACGAAAATCCAACCGGTTGGCAGCTGGTCACGTGCCGCCTAAACGAATTTAAAATCATGGGAGGGGTGGTATTCAAGCTTTAGTAAGCTGCACAATCAATGACAATGCTACAACACAAGTCAGTTTTAATACTCATATTTTAAAATCTGATATTAGATTAATTAGGCGAACTATAAAGTTTGTTAAAAGAATGAAAAACGCGATTCAACAACTGCATTTACTTGAGTTTCTGTTGACAAATGCGCGTGAAAAGACAGTCGGCTTGCAATCTTTCCTGAATGTGGCTGAATCGCTTCTTTCGACACTTTTCGCCGCGGTTATCGGGGCATTGGCAGAAATGTCAATGCATTTTTGATGCGAGAGAAAGCGGTTTGGCTCTCGCAAACTAACGTCTTGAACTTTGTGAAGAAAGCGAGATATGTTTTGTCAACACCGAGTAGATATTTTGCGATCAGACAGCCAGACAACGACGCCAGACGTAATATATTATTTGTATAAACAAAACGGTGAAGCGGTTGTAATTGTGCCTTTGTCACTCCTCCCTGAGTATATTGAAAACCCCAATTTTTAGGGGGCACGTGACCAGCCGCAACCAGGGTCTTTCCGCAGCGGTGGGCGGAGATAAGACCCTGGGTACGAGGTTGCCATAAATCATAAATCGTGCTTGAAATGAAAAAAGCCGCTCTCAAAATCGTGGAAATCAGAGTCAAAAATTCAAAAGGCCGAAACGGCACGCGCACTCCTAGTCTCCCTCGCAGCCGCTCTTCGTGTCGTCACCATGTCCGTGTCGGGACCACTGACCTGTATATAACTGGACCGCTTGCTCTTGCCAAAAGAGTGTGGTCATTTGAACATGGCGTCAAATGGCGAATTTGAGTCCTTCTGCTCATGGGAGCAGCCACTGACCAGTGCTTGACACTGGTCTGTAGGCGTTTTATGCTCTGTTATGTTCTTTTCGTAAAAAAAATTTTTCTCTGTTTGAAAATTGATCTAAACTGGCCATGTTTTTTTCAGTTTAATATAATTTTACGCTCCGTTGTTGGCAACTAATGACACCTGGAGAACACCAGCTTATAGTAAGTGCAGTTAAAACTTTCAATGTAGTCTGTCGAAATACAAAATAAATGTTTTACATCGTACGTTTTTCAGTATACGATTGATGTTTCGGGTTTAAGTTTTAATAAGCTCTGCTTAACAGTTATGTTTACTTCGTATTTGCTTGCCTTCACTGGCCCTTCTGGTTCAGATTTCAAACTCACTGGAACATTTCAACGTAAGGACGGAATTTTTCGCAAGATTTGGTATATGTTTTACAACGAGAAATACTGATGTTTTACAACTGCAGTATTAAAGCTCATTAAATCCTTTTCGAAAAGTACTAAAATGTGCCGAAAGCCTACGAAAAGTATTAGAATACAAGCCGTTGAATTGCCGGCCTAGTATTCACTTGTCAGTTCAGTTGTCCCTTCTTCGTTTCGGCAACAAAAACAATTAAATATATGCAACAACAAAACCGAGTAACCAACCGACAGGAATTAACAATATAACTGCTTTGTGTATTTATGTCTGTACCTTTTTAACCTTTCAAAAAAGATTTGTTGTGTTTATCTTTGAAAATATCAGCGAGTCAAGGATTTTTTTCTTCATTTTCACGGGATATTTTATAAAGCCCGCGTCTGTAATCCAGTCAAAATTGTGGTCAGTGTTGTCTACCATGAGCAGAAGGACTCAAATTCGCCATTTGACGCCACGTTCAAATGGCCACACTTTTGGTCCACATTATTCTACGGAACGGAACGGAACGGAACGGAACTTGTCATTGCATTATTTTACGGAACGGAACGGAACGCTGTTAATGTTTGCAATGTAATTTGATGCTGTAACGCTCAGGAATCTGTTTATTTTAAAGTTCAGTTGAGTTGAATTTCCAAGAGATAACTCTGATTATCTTTTTATTTGACAAATATAGTATACATGCCCCCGGTTTAGAAATTGGGTAACTTTGCTGTGTGGCAAATCCGCTCTACTGATGACATGTTAATAATATACAACAGACATCTTATGCACAATATTTTCTTTTCAAAACAGTCACTAAAAAGATTTATGTTGGTTTCCAAAAATGACCATAAAACGCCATCTAATATATATTGGCTGGAAAATTGTAACGGGGGAGGTGACATTGGTGACAATATAATTTATTCACGGTTAAAAGAATGTTAGAAAGTAGCTTATTGGTATCTAAGAAAGAAAAGCGGTTAATGAATTTATTTGACATGATAAAAAATGTTAACTGATAAAAAATGTAAACGTTTGTTGTGTTTTTTGTCTAAAAAACAGTTTTTCTGTTCCAGTCCTTTTCCCATGCTGTTAATCTATTTTTAGTTTTTATTGCTATAAATAGCTAAAGTGTCATTTTTCCGGTCGGCATTTTCTTCTTGGAGATAAGATCCTGGGTACGAGGTTGGTCGACAGATAGTTCTAAACACTGTTTTATGGACGTTTTGGCTATTTGTAGTTTTATTTTTTTTATTTTTATAAAGTTTCTTTATTTAATAGATATCTTGAGGTATCATTGAATTATCATTACTGGCAGTTATATGCACTCCAACAAACTCCGACAAAGAAAGTGTCGTTCCGTTCCGTTCCGTAAAATAATGCGACGACAAGTTCCGTTCCGTTCCGTTCCGTTCCGTGGAATAATGTGGGCCACACTTTTCATAACTCAAAGATAATAGGAGCAAGCGGTCCAGTTATATACAGGTCAGTGGTCGGGACCCTTTCTGCTGCCAGTCCGCCCCTGCAAGAAGGCCTCAAGAGTAACTGAATCATAGAATAGAAAGACAACCAGAAGTCCGACTCGCGTCGGAACCTTTGAAGTTTATGTCCTCGCGCATGTCGCCTCGCGCATCTTGATTCCTCGCCATCCTACGCCATCCTGGCAAGTTCCCCCGGCAGTTTGGACCTTCAAAAGAAGGTTAAAACTGCCGGGGGAACTTGCCAGGATTGCGTAGGATGGCGTAGAACATTGCGTAGGATCGCGTAGGATGGCGTCGGATCACAGAATAGTAAGACAATCAGAAGTCCGACTCCAGTGAAAACTTGTCTGCATTTCTTCAATGCGCATGCGCGATATTTTACGCCATCCGACGCCATCCTACGCGATCCTACGCAATGTTCTACGCCATCCTACGCAATCCTGGCAAGTTCCCCCGGCAGTTTTAACCTTCTTTTGAAGGTCCAAACTGCCGGGGGAACTTGCCTAGGATGGCGTAGGATGGCGAGCAGGGCGCTTATATACGGGGCGGTGCAACGCGCTCATATCGCGCTGATCGATGTGTGATGCACAAAAGGACTGGCACGAGCGTGCTTCTGAGCAAAAGTTGATCAAAAGTGGATTTTTGGGCACTGTGATATTCTCGCTGTTTTTTCTTTAACTATGTAATTTCGGAGTAACCTTTTGCAATGTACCGACGAAGTACTTATTCGTTTAATGTATGAATATTTGTTTGGCGTAAAAAGTTGTACTATAAAGGAGTTATTATGGATAATGACTCGATTTTTTGATGACTTCTATTGAGGGAAAATTTCATCACAAGATTTGAGCATGTTAACAGGTCGTCCACGCCTAGGAATTCAGGTATGTTGAAGATTATAATAGTGTGGTTATATCTTAAAGTTTTCATAAAAATTGGAGTTGATTATTTGGAGATATAGCGTTCGGATGTTAAGTCTTTTTATGGTTTAACTCTTGCCTGTTTAGTTCCTCAATTAAACCAAACTTATAGTTTTGCCATGTTACGATTCTTAGTAATTATATCAATAACTTTATCGGGTTTTTGAAGCATTAGATTAGAATAACTGTAAACTGCAAACAAATTTTACTCTCCGATCAATTTATTAAAATACGACTTGCTGGGATGCATGCCGAGCGCATTATGTGATAAACTGTCGTCCACACCTTGTAATTTTGTCATCAGATAGCCAAGATGACTTCTAGTTAGGTTTCATTGAGAAAATGTAAATTGGAGTTGATTATTTCTTGATATTCAAATGACACGTGACACGTCGTGATACGTAGACGTGCACTAAAGCGCTCCGTTATTTAATCCAATTTTGGGCCTTTTCGCTTGGAATTTTCGACGTGGTTTTTGGACGTGGTTGTGGATAAAGTTTTCCTCTTCCAGGATTTGAAAAATTCTAAGAACTGTTTTCGCCTTCAAGAAAGTTTTCAGCTGAATTGCTTGGTCGTTTACTGAGATTTTCGCCGTTGATTCTCAAGCTCGTGCACACAAGACGGTTGGTCATTTACTCGTGAGCAGGCTCGTGAGCAAACAAAACACGCTACTTTCCTGACGAATGTGCGCGCGCTCTAATCTGTACGCGCGGTAATCAACGATAATTCTATTCGATCTAGCTGTGCACGTGCAACCATTAATCCACAAGAATTTGCTAACGCCACCATGACGCGTACTGGTCAAATTATTTTTAGCACTCGAAGGTTGCTTTTTTTCCTGTACATTCTGGAGTCGTTTCACGGATTGTATAATTTTAAAAGATGTAGTGCAAGACTTGCAAGTGAGTTATCCTACGCCAAACTTCTCTACCTGGGTAAAGGGATTACGCTTACTATCAATTTGTTTAACGGATTTAACGGTCGCACTCGCCGATTACTGGTAAAACAACGGAAACTAACGAACTTCACAAAGCTTAAGCTGGGATTCAGACTTTTTCTTTACGCACGTTTTTCCTTCATTTTTTTATTATTCCTATCCGGAGACGTTGAAACTAATCCTGGACCTGACAACATTGACTATACGGTTCCTACATGTAATACTGCTGTGGGTAACCTGACATTGCAACTACATGCATCTATAGCTGACGGACTACGTGTTCTCTATCTAAACGCCAGAAGTTTGAAAGCCTTCGTGCCGCTTGCTACTGACACACTCCGCACTTCACACAAAATTTGCAAGATTACTCTACTGCAACAACTGGTTTACGGAGGTCACTACGACGTTGTTTGTATTTGTGAAACTTGGCTCAACGACTCTGTCTTGAATAGTGAATTGCTTTCCGGATACTCAATCTACCGCCGAGACAGATCAGGGCAGGTTGGTGGAGGTGTACTCATGGCCGTAAGTACTGACATACAAAGCAAACGCCGACTAGATCTGGAAAGAGATAACATCGAGCTAATCGCTATTGAGCTTAACAAGAATAGCAGTAGACCAGTCATCCTTTATACTTTCTATCGCCCTCCAGATTCCTCGCCCAACGTTCTGCAACAACTAAACTCTTCTCTTCAAGTTCCTGCTGAGTCTAGTTGCATTGTTTTGATAGGAGACTTTAATCTACCCAATATCAAATGGTCTGATGATCAATCTGCTCCTCTGCACACAAGAGAACTTACAGAAGATGACATTTTTTATGATCTGGTGGACGACAACTTCCTTCATCAGTTTATACATGGTCCTACCCACATTGCTGGCAATAAACTTGATTTACTGCTATATGTAACTACCCCGAAGTTATCGAGGAAGTCTCCGCCCTCACTTCTGAAGAGTGTAATTTTCCAACGGACCATCACATTATAGAATTCAATATTCGATTAAAATTTAAACTAGCTAAACCTATCTCGCGCCGAACCTACGACTACAAAAATGGAAATTTTGAAGAGCTACGCAGCTTCCTTTTACGTGAGCCCCTCAACGTTACACTTTCTGACAATATTGATATTTGTTGGTCACAATGGAAGGATTTGTTCTTAAAAGCAGTGGCTAAATTTATTCCGGTCAAAACAGTCAGAGATATCAATTCCCCGCCATGGATTGACGGAGAGGTTCGCCACCTAATTCGCAAGAAATACACTGCCCTACGAAAATTTCGGCTAACAAAATCTTCTGATCGTAAGCGGAAACTTCGCGCTGCAAGTCAAAATGTCAAGTACTTAATAAAAATAAAACATCGCGAGTATCTAGCCAAAGTTGAGGCTTCTTTCGGCAAAGACCCCAAGTTTTTCTGG
Source organism: Corallium rubrum (assembly GCA_964035015.1). Taxonomy (NCBI): domain Eukaryota; kingdom Metazoa; phylum Cnidaria; class Anthozoa; order Scleralcyonacea; family Coralliidae; genus Corallium; species Corallium rubrum. The sequence goes on from OZ035998.1 coordinate 31,324,256, forward strand.
AGCTATCATAAAGCCATCCTGCATCACCGGTCTAATCCACGCAACGTGATAACATATAAGGGTGCTACGGCTAAAACTGCGTCCAAAAAAGCAGACCTATTCAATTGTTATTTTTCTTCAGTTTTCCTACCTGCTAGAACTATTGATGCAAACGAAGACACCTCGTACCACTCATTTCCCCTCAAAACCGACTTGCAAATATCTGATGTAACGCTCGGTGTCGAAGAAGTCTCAAATTATTTGAATTCCTTGGATACTACAAAAGCATGTGGCCCTGACGGGATCACTTCTCGCCTTCTGAAGCAATGTAGTCAGCAAATTGCACCAAGTCTTTGTGCTATTTTCAATCATTCCTTGGATTGTGGCCGCATCCCATCCGAGTGGAAATCCGCTGATGTCACGCCTATCCACAAGAAAGATTCTAAAGAACCAGCAGGAAATTATCGACCTATTTCGTTGTTGCCGATTGTGAGTAAAGTTATGGAACGCTGTGTATACAACAAGCTCTATGATCATGTTATCCACCAGATTACTCCACTGCAACACGGATTTTTGAGAAATCGTTCCTGCATCACACAGCTTCTTTCGGTACTTCATAACATTGGACAAAATCTTGATAGTAACATTCAGTCGGATGTTTTGTATCTTGACTTTGCTAAAGCATTCGACTCAGTTGATCATCAAATCCTGCTTGAGAAACTAAAATGTTATGGCGTGGCTGGACGACTTCTCGATTGGTTCACTGATTACTTGAATGGTCGGACTCAAAGGGTCGTCGTAGACAGTGCTGCATCTCAATGGGCCCCTGTCACCTCCGGTGTGCCCCAGGGGAGCATCTTGGGCCCGATATTATTCGTCATCTTCATCAACGATCTCCCTGAGACCATACCAGATGGAACATTGACAGCTCTTTATGCTGATGATACAAAGTTACACCGAAGTATTTCATCCTTGAGCGACTGTGAAGATTTGCAGCAAGCGCTGACAAATATTGACATTTGGAGTCGTGAGAGCAACATAAAGTTCAACGCATCAAAATGTAAGGTGCTAACAGTCACGCGCAAGCCAAACCCCATGGTTTACGATTATCATCTTGGTCCAGCAAAGTTAATCCGCATTTGCGAAGAGAAAGACCTCGGTGTTACTGTTTCCGGCAAACTCACCTGGCATCACCATATATTTTCCATTGTTGCAAAATCAAACAAGATGCTAGGTCTACTCAAGAGAACATGCCCACTACTAACAGACATACGAATCAGACGGACACTATACCTAACACTTGTTCTTCCACAGTTATGTTACGCGACCCAGGTTTGCTCTCCGGCTCAAAATACATTAAAAATCAAAATTGAAAGAATACAGAGACGAGCCACCAGATGGATCTTAGGATGCAAACAAGGAGAAGTGCCCTACAATAAGAGACTGCAGACCCTGGATTTATTACCTTTGTGCTACGACAGGGAGATCAAAGACCTAATTTTTTTCTACAAAGCTCTATACGGATACATTGACGTGAATGTCCATGAATTTGTTTCCTTTGTAAATCATGGTCGCACGCGACTCAGTCAAAATTGTCTAGCCATCAAAGTTCCACTCTGTAGGACCAACACGTACCAAGCCTCGTTTTTTAATCGGATTGTGAAACTATGGAATCTTTCTTGCAAATCAGCTCCCTCGTCCAGTCTTGAGAGTATCTCTACATTCAAAACTTTTCTCAAACAAAGATACCAAACCTTGTTAACTACCTTTGATACAGACATGCTGTGCACATGGACACTTGCACAGGACTGTTCATGTCACAGGGCAAAACCTTGAGTAGCGTTTCGCGTGCTGTGATTTGTCGGACCGGTTTCTGGCTTAGATGCATTGTCAAGAAATGAGGGGAATCGGAAGAAGAATATGAAAACAAGCCTAGTGATCAATTGGCGATCCCTCTTTTTCTTGGTGTGCATCTGGGTCGGAGGTTGGTCCAGCGCGTCGCAGCGTTAGTTTGCTTTTTTTTGTTCTTTTTTTGTTTTGTTGTTGTTGTTGTTGTTGTTGTTGTTGTTGTTGTTGTTGTTGTTGTTGTTGTTGTTGTTGTTGTTGTTGTTGTTGTTGTTGTTGTTGTTGTTGTTGTTGTTGTTGTTGTTGTTGTTGTTGTTGTTGTTGTTGTTGTTGTTGTTGTTGTCGTTGTTGTTTGTTGTTGTTGTTGTTGCTTCATCTTCTTTCTTTGTAAATGTTTTTTTTGTTTTTTTGTTGATTGTTTTTTTTAGGGGGGCGCCCCGCATGGGTCTTCGTGTCCCGTTTGCGCCTTCTCCCTATTGGGTACACTATTTTTCTCATTTTCTTATAACATTTTCTTTATCTTATAACTTAGTCTTATTATTGTAGTATTTACTTTTGCTAATACCCAATAAAGTTGTTAAAAGAAAGGTGACCTACCAGCTAAAATTCAATGTAAGATGTTGTATTCTATCGAACATGGCCGAATGATAGCGTGCACAAACAAAGATTTCCAAAGACTTCTTGCGTCATTTCTCTTGCGAAAGCAACGGCACGGTTCATATTTTTCAGCAACATATTTGTTCATGTTTCAGCAACGACTCCGAATTTTTGGGAGTAACACCAGAGAATATATTAGCTGAATCCACTGATATATCGTTTGGCTCGGAAATTTCATCCACGTCCTCTTCTAAACTCAACTCAGAGACTTCCACATCAAGCGTATTTTACCCGCCATATTTTGGACTTTCCCTGGCTTAGCGTTCGTCGCTATGGTGACAGGGGGCTTGTTACCAGTCCTCTGCATCACACATCGATCAGCGCGCCCATTGCCGTTTCACCGCCCCCTAAAATTGTCTTAACTTACCAAAAATCGCGGGCGCATTTGCTCTGTTTCTTTATTTTTGTTCGAAATGAGGTTCGTACAGGTTTGAATGTTTTGTTAGCTGAAATATTTGGTAAGCTGAAGAAGAGAAACCTCGGCGATTTAAAACTGGTTGTGATGACTTTCATGTGAGCTATATATTCCTATGATCGGAGTTATGGAAACCTTGGATTATTCGAGGAGAATATGCAACAAACAGGGTTTTTCGTTTCGATGTCCATTTTGTTTGTGTCGACAAACTGTTTAAACTGAAAAATACTACTAAAAGGTGAGTTGAAGTATCTAGATCATATGTTTATCTTTAAAAATACTGTGTGAATTGTTAATATTGAAGCCCACTTGACGGTGTAAATTTATCGCCTAGTTGCTTAATATCCTAAATACAGTTAAAATCAGTGCTTTTGAACGAGCCATAGTTAAAAATTTAGCCCTTTGCCACCCAAATTTTATTATCTTAAACTATCCATAGTTCTTTGCTCCATCCACTGAAATAAATGACAACGTCCAGAAAAATCGAAAACGAACTGAATCTTGTGCCCTTTCGCCTGTCCATAGGAAATTGCGATAACAGTCGGTTTAGGAAATGTGCTTGAATTACCGTATATTGTTTGTTAATCGTCTAAATGAAACTTTACAACTGCTTACAGGTTCTTGCAGTATGACTAAAACCAGTCTGTTTAAGAATCAACTGCATTTCCGAAGCCTACGCGAACTCTAAAGTTTGCTCATTTTCGGTACACAATTTTGACAGCTATAAAAAGCGACGAAAGCCAATAAATTAAAATTTTCGCCTATGCCACCAATTTTTTTGTCTTTCAAAGTATGCTTTTGATCCTAATTGTTAACATTGTACCAGTTTCTGAGCTTCAAAAAATCGTAAACACTTGAATTTCACGCTGTGAATTTGAGTCACTTGAAGCTGCCATTTTGGATTTGGAATATTGAACAGAATAACTGCTACCAAAAATAATATTGCATTGTTATCATGCAAATCTTTGTGTTCTTTTTCTCTTTTTAGATACTATATTAGCTATATTTATGGCTAAAGAAAAAGTTAAAAGAGTGAAGTGTTTAATATGCTGTATATATTTATATGCATGCTTATTTTGAAATTGCTAGATTTAAATAGGCTAAGTGTGTTCAAGCAAAGGTTGACCAACAACGTTGAGTGAAGATACTGAAAGGATTCAAGTTTATTTAATTTACATATATTCTGCGACATGTACCTATGTTTAAATGTTTATATATAGTCTTATTGCTTATTAATGTTAAAAAAAGTTGGAATGTTACTCATGTGTTGTACTGTAATAGACTCTGTTGTAATTTAAATTGGCAGTGATATGAAGATGTGACAATAACTCCTTATTTTTGCTGTGAATTGTTCTTTTCATTTTCTACTGAACCTTTGACATAACCACCAAAAAGGCCAGACACAAGCTAGTTATAAATTGTATTATTGAGTTTATAAAACACGAGCAACTGCCAACTCGTACTTCCCTGAGCTTTAATATTATGTGTATTATAACCAAAAGCTATTTATTATGGGTTTTTCTCTTTTTTATCGTATGGTAGAACATAGTATGTTTCTTATTCAGTATTTCGTTTTTAATAAAATATCTAAAAAGGAGTAGAATTACCAAAAAACTCTTCGGATTATTTACAGCTTAAAAGCCGCCATATTGCCGTCCCAGTCCCCCGCAAGTTTGTTTATATCACGGTTTTCGCGCATGCTCAGACAATTTTCCCACCTGTTTGCCAGGGCCATTTGTTCTTGGCCGCCATCTTGTTACCCTGGGGTGCCAGAGGTTCTTCCACGCTCGTAGGGACAATTGGGGATACGGGAGGACGTCAGGCGGTAAATTCGTAGGGTGAGCGGGAAGAACCCACTGACCTATATATTTAACTGGACTGCGTGCTCCTATTACCTTTGAGTTAGGAAAGTGTCCGCATTTTCACTTTCAAAATGGCGGCATTTATGGGTCCTTTTGCTAATGGTGAAGGTCGCTGACCGATACCTAAGATCTCTAGTTCGTGTTGGACATGTTCGGTATTTCGCTTTTTTAAAGAAAACTAAGCTATTTGGTCGAATAAACTGTACGTATGTTGTAGCCAGATGAATTATCTTTCTTCCAATATATTTGATAGCTTCTACAGTGGTTAATTTCTCGAGAAAACATTCGGAGAAGACATTATAATACATACGAGGAAAAAATTTCAAAATAGCGGCCGCTATTGTGATTTGGACATGTTCGGTATTTCGCTTTTTTTAGGTAAACTAAGCTATTTGGTCGGATAAACTGTACGTATGTTGTAGCAAGGTGAATTATCTTTCTGCCAATATATTTTATAACTCCTACAGTGGATTATTTCTTGAGAAAACGTTCGGAGTAGACGGACTAGGCAAACTTTGTTGAGTCAGCATAATATCGTCCTGGTCTCGAGTTTGTGTAAACAAAAGATTTCTAGTATTTATGTTTGTTGCTGAGCCTGAGCGGCCCGGGATGTTTTCATGGTAAGAGTCTTATTGTAAGTTCTGAACTACAATAATAATAATCCTAGACAATTACTGTTGTAGCTTTCTAGCAGTCTGAATTAAAAATACGCGCCGGCCGGCGGTAACCGCACGAACACTTGGCAATAAAATAAACAAGACTGTCAATACACATGGTCATGGAAATCTACAAACATTTTGTTTTATGAAGTCGCCAGCTCTATAAAGAACCGCTGAAGATCACGAGAAAATCGTAAAGAAGCGAGGCGTACCGAGTTCTTCTTAGGGGCTGTTTACATGGGAGGCGATATATTCCAGACAAATAATCCAGCAGGCCTCTTGAGTCGTTCCAACACCAGACGATTTTATTCACCTCTGGGGAAGCCCTCGGACAGGAACGATTTATAAACTATCTCTGTAACTCTTTCCTGTCCGAATTGGTATTTGGTATTTTATTCTGGCTAACGCCAGACGATTTTATTCACCTCTGGGGAAGCCCTCGCATAGGAAGGATATATTAATAAAGTAAGAAAATCGCTTTGTGTTTACATCTGAATATTCTGTTTTCCTACGATAAGTACATGTCAGTGGTCGCTACCATTAGCAGAAGGACCCATAAATGCCGCCATTTTGAAAGTGAAAATGCGGACACATTTTTGACCAGCACCCGCAGTTCAGTTAAATATATAGGTCAGTGGAAGAACCTCTGGAACACCGAGCCGTTTCTCTGATCGCCGAGCCAATGAAAAGGTTGTCTGGGTCAGTACGTTCCAAAATCTGGACGTAAGACGTTGATTGGTCAAGTGAAGGATCTTTTTGTTAACAATAAGTTTCATTGGCTATCGCACATCTTGAATAATAACATGAGTGCAGTCATCTGCAGTGATTTCCTTCTATATATATTCTGTCTCGGTTTTGGTCCTTTTGGAGCCTATACTTTCGCTCCACGTTGATATACAACTCACATTTTTTTGGATTGCCTTTGCTCTTGATTGCGTGGGAAAAGTCTCTACTCGTTACGAGCACAACGAGCATCAAAGCGACTACCTGTTTACTTTAGCTTCATTCCGCGACGAGACGTCTTCGTCATTGAAAATATATATAACAAACAACAAGATAGCATCGATTCGTTGAAATATATCCTGTAAGTATGTTGTTAGAAACCTATAAGCTTTCATTTGAAGTGTAGTTCAAGTCGTTCAAGTTCCTGCGTTTAATATAATGAAACATCTGAAATTCTATAATCGACTTCATGTGTAAATAAATATGTTATTTATTATTGAGTGAACATTTTGGCTCGCATTTTGGACATTTGAAAAAGTTCCATATAACCCAAAAACATCAGCCATACATCAAAGGGAAGTTTATAACAACATACGTACAAGATATCGTTCAACAATGCATAGTTTGGAAGTTATAAAATATAACTGTCTGAGTGTCTGCATGACAAGTAACAGCTAGATGGCGGATTTGAAAGCTTATAGTTGTCACGTCGCCCGAACTAAAACCAGTTTTATTAAATTTGAGCAATTTTTAGTGGTCTAATGTATAGAAGACTGTCGAGACGATAGCATTATTACTTGTTTGAAAAATACAAAATTGACTAGACTCTGGATTCATTGTTAAAATATAATATCATTTTAATACCCGTACGGCCCATGGGTACGGCGGTTTCAAATTTCAAATCAAAACGGTAAAACACGGCTCGCTATTCCAGAGGTTTTTCGCGCTCGCCTTCCGGGTTGGCCCCTCCCACTTTACCGCCTGGCGTCCTCGCGTGTCCCCGTTATCCCCCACGCGCGTCGAAAAACCTCTGGCACCCAGGGTACCATCTTGTCCCAGCCCCCACAAATGGCCCTGGGGACGAGGTTGCTGGTTGTCTTACTATTCTGTGACTGAATACAGGAGCCCGGGGCACAGAATAGTAAGACAACCAGAAGTCCGACTCGAGTGAAAACTTGTCCGCATTTCTTCAATGCGCATGCGCGATATTTTACGCCATCCTACGCCATCCTACGCCATCCTACGCAATGTTCTACGCCATCCTCGCAATCCTGGCAAGTTCCCCCGGCAGTTTTAACCTTCTTTTGAAGGTCCAAACTGCCGGGGGAACTTGCCAGGATGGCGTAGGATGGCGAGGAATCAAGATGCGCGAGGCGACATGCGCGAGGACATAAACTTCAAAGGTTCCGACGCGAGTCGGACTTCTGGTTGTCTTTCTATTCTGTGCCCGGGGGCACTTACTTTCAAAATGGCGCCGGGATCATGAACGACATTTCCCGGTTGGACTTCTGGTTGGTCCTTATTCTGTGTAACTATGGTGCAGTGTTTTTTGGCGCAAGCTTTCCAGTTTTTTGGCATGGCTGAGAATTCTGAAATTCACCCTGGATAATTTACCGTTTTATAACTCAGGTAAGAGTATATTAAATGTTTCTTAATTCAAGGTGTGGTATGATGGAATTATTTTTTATACTATACAAACAGGCTTACAAGAAATTAAAATAGGTGAGTAGGTGACCATCAATTGTCTCATAGTATAACAGGGACTATGATTGTCTGTAAAGGCACGTTTAAACAGCACTTAAACGTCTTCAAACGGAGTGAATGTTAATTTAATACGAAACTGACATGCAGTAGGATGTATAAAATGCTTATGCCGGAATATGCCCAAGGTCAAGGGTTCAAAAGAAATGTGAGGATAAATTTTATTGTTATATACCAAAGACTTTCGTTTGCCAAAGATGAAATCCTATTGGTCAAATCATGGTCACGTGCTGTTCAACAAACTCAATGTTTCTTTCTGCCGAGGGAAACATTGCACTGTTTCCCTCTGACGTCAACAACGAAGAAGGAAACAGTGCAATGTTTCCCTCTGACGTCAGCTTTAATCATGCGTTGTTCACGTGAATACACAATGATTATTGCATCAGATCAAGAACTTTGGACTTTTCGGAACATTTTGAAAACAAGAGCTGTTTCGAGCTTGTTTGGTACGAAATAGTCCATTTTCCAAAGGAAAGAATATCTATACATCTCTTCAAAGAAGGTCTGAAGAGAACCTGGATAAATTTAAAGCTGTTCTTTGTACTTGTTGAGTCTGGTGTATTTGTTTAGTTGAAATTATTTACGAAGACAAAGTCAAAGTGTTTTGGTAAGTCTTTTTGCCTTTTGTAAGTTTCGAGTCAACTTGGTATTTTGTATTTTAAGTCTTTGGTATATAACAAAACGCTTGTTGACTTTTGCCTCGAGAAACATCGAGTTTTACCGTCCCTCAGGCTTCAATGGCACCCTTGGGCTAAAGCCCTCGGGTGACATTGAAGCCTTCGGGTCCGTAAAATTCGATGTTTCCCTCGGCGCCAGTCAACAAGTGTATATTATTAAATGCATCTGTTGTTTATCTTTTTTGCCCTCGTAGTCAAAATGCTGTTTTTAAACCCTGCGTCTGACTCTAATATAAACGGTTTAAAAGCACTGATATTACCGACAGTAAAAACGTTATATTATGTAACTTCACTTAGGCTTACAATTTTTTGTAAATGCAAACTTATTATAAATGACTGAGATACAGCATTTTATCCTGTTGATTCAGCATTTCAAAATCTTCTCAGTGGTTTATTACTCAAAAACTTATAAAGTATTGTGATTGCTTTCTGGCAATTCTCCCTAGTTTTTATATATAATTTTCTTCATCACACTCAACAACAAGAAATTATATCTACAGAAGGCGGCATTGATCTGTGGCTTTACATAGCTGTTTTTTCCACTTTTTCTCTTGTGCAATTCATAATTGCATATCAGTATATGCACATCTTTACTTTTCAAAGCACTCTCCCATCACCCTTTCCACCACCTGACTCTACAGTATGCTGTCCTTGGCCTATCTGTTCTTCTCACACCTTCTTAATTACATAACATGCAACATGCTTTTATTTAATTTTAACCCTTAATTTACATTAATTTATGTAATCTTAACCCTTTATCACCCAGTGGCCACTCCATTGACGAGTAAAATCATCTGCATTAGCTAGAGTAAAATACTAAAGACATCGTGGGGCAATAAAGGGTTAACTGAGATAGTCTATTAATAAAGGGTTAACCGAGATAGTCTATCGCCCAGTGGCCACTCCATTTGATGAGTAAAATCATCTGGCATTAGCCAGAGTAAAATACTAAAGACATTGTTGGGTGATAAAGGGTTAATGGGAGGCAAAAGTGACACAAGCCATTAGTGCACTACCTCTTCTTACCACAGCACTGAAATTAAGCAAAGTTGAATGGGATTGGTACTCAGATGGGAGACTTAATGTGAGTAGAATTGTTGATTCTCTCATATATGCCTCTTGAAAGGGTTTTTCTCTGGTTTTCCTCCCTCTGTAAAATCAACACCATTAAGAAATAGGAGTCATGCCTGCCTCAGGCTTTCCTTGGGGTAGTAGCCAATGAAAGGGGAGCCTCTGGCTCAACAACTCAACTCAATTTGATTAAACTATGTTGCAGATTTGTTACACAGAAAAATATGGTGAATCACAGTCTCTACTGCACATGTTCTGTTTGTCTAGTATTTATTTTATTTGTTTGTTTGTGAGACGCACATAAAATAATTCTTGAATGCAGTTCTGTCTCATATAATTAGGCTTTATCTAATTTTATATTTGCATTATCCATTCATCCTTGTTCCCAGGGCCCCTACAGTAGCTCCTCAGTGAACTGGAAAACAGAGGCCCTGTTCAAATGAAAGCCAGATGTCCTAGATACTTATTCTAGGATATAATTCATTGAACATACTGTATCACATTTCCTCATGGTAGAGGCTGATAATTGGTAACTTTCAGGCTGGTCAGTTATTAGCCGATCACATCGACATATACTGTACTGTATCAGTGCATGGTCCAATAAAATTAAATACCAATTCTGGCTTTTATACTTCTGAGTTTTATTTCTTTTTAAGAAAAATGCCAAGTTGTAAGCGATTCCACTAATAAACTGTCAAATTTAATTAATTTGATAGGTGCATCATGTTTAACACATTTTTTGTTTGGTGAAATTTTTTTGTTTCCAACTTCCATCAATCGTATTTTGTTTTTTCAAAAAGCTTCTGCCTTGCAGATGACTGATGGTTACTGATCACATTATCTTTGTCAGGAATTCCTGTTGACAAATATCAGTCACCACTGATAAACTGGCCAATCAGATCATAAATTGTATTGGAATTTATTGGATTAGTAAATTTTATTCTATCTGTATCTGTATCTTTAATTGGTAAAGCTGATTGCATACAACCGATGTAAAATTAATAAGTAAATTACAGTAATAAAATCCTAATTAACTAAATACAACTAACAATTAAATTATATTACAGCTAACAGTAACTGCAATATTAAAAAATAAAAGTAATAATTAATAAACTTAAAGCTAATTCAGAAAAGAAAGGACTTCCTTGCTGAAGCTTTCAGTGCACTACTGTATTTTCTGGGTGCTAACCTGCAGGTTATCTCTTAATTTTGCTAGGAAACATAATTAGTGCGGGTAATAGGGTGGTGTGGGTAATCTGTTGAATTTTTAAGACGACACCATCATGAAGACCAGAGACCAAGGATTCTACTTCCATCTTTCAACTACTGGTACTGTACTTTTTTTAAATTTTGTGGTCCCAAACCAAGGGAACATGCCAGACTGACCTGTATTTTTTCTTCTTTGTTCGGCACTCCCCCATTTTATATTCAGCCATTTTGAATAATGCGGTATATTCATTAGTGTATCACAGGCACGGGCTACGGCCAAGGTTATTTCATTTTCGTAACACGCTTGGGTTTCCTTCGGCCCGTAGCCCACACCTGCGATACACTAATGATATATACCACATTATCAAAATAGCTGAATATAAATGAAAGAACGCCGAACACTGGTGTGCTCCCTTGCCCAAACCTAGCAGCTGCAGGTTATCCGATGGTGTGGGTAATATGCTGATTTATTTTTCCAAAAGTGACATTTTTTCGCTGTGTGGGTTATACGCCATGCGGGTTATCGCTCAGAAAATATGGTAGTCTTGTTATTAACTATTTGGTCTGGATGGTTTTTCCAGGCAGGGATACAGTAGTGTGAGGGGAAAATGAGTACTTAGAGACCAGGGGTGTTGTGGCTCTGAGTTTTTAGGGGTGGCCAAGAGCACAATTTTTCCATCAAACAAACAAATTTTTCCAACATATATATATATACATATACACCATATATATATATAAATGATATTGGGCATTTCACTCGATTACATAGCATGTTCTAAGGATTTAGGGTGAAGGAAAATTCGAGTGTAGAGTATATACATTTTAAGACCAAACCGGGAGCAGTTGCGAAAAATGCAACTACACAGGCCCTCCGGCAGGAATTGAACCCACGACCTTGCGATTCTAGTGCAATGCTCTGACCACTGAGCCACGGAGGCCGTTGCCGAGAGCTTGATCGCGAGTTCTGTATATATAATAAGGTGGTAATGCCAGGAGAGAATTGGGTATATTATAAATGATATTGGGCATTTCACTCGATTACATAGCATGCCCTAAATCCTTAGAACATGCTATGTAATCGAGTGAAATGCCCAATATCATTTATAATATACCCAATTCTCTCCTGGCATTACCACCTTATTATATATACAGAACTCGCGATCAAGCTCTCGGCAACGGCCTCCGTGGCTCAGTGGTCAGAGCATTGCACTAGAATCGCAAGGTCGTGGGTTCAATTCCTGCCGGAGGGCCTGTGTAGTTGCATTTTTCGCAACTGCTCCCGGTTTGGTCTTAAAATGTATATACTCTACACTCGAATTTTCCTTCACCCTAAATCCTTAGAACATGCTATGTAATCGAGTGAAATGCCCAATATCATTTATAATATACCCAATTCTCTCCTGGCATTACCACCTTATTATATATACAGAACTCGCGATCAAGCTCTCGGCAACGGCCTCCGTGGCTCAGTGGTCAGAGCATTGCACTAGAATCGCAAGGTCGTGGGTTCAATACCTGCCGGAGGGCCTGTGTAGTTGCATTTTTCGCAACTGCTCCCGGTTTGGTCTTAAAATGTATATACTCTACACTCGAATTTTCCTTCACCCTAAATCCTTAGAACATGATATATATATATATATATATGTATATATATATATATATATATATCATCCCGAGGGGTAATATTTTATCGAATTCCCCAAGAAAAAGGTCTATAAATTATATATTATACCAAAACATATTAATCTTTCCAAAACAGCTGAAATCATGTTAATAAAGTTCGCTTAGCTTAACTTTTGTCTGCTTTTCATTGTCTGTTTCCATTGTGTTGTTGTCTCAAGGCTTCTGGATGCATTGTTTGTTCCTTTTTTTGTATTCCCTGATCCGGAATCCTTATTTTCTTGTAACCTAACAATCTGCTTGTCAACATCTGAATGTTGAGGTGAACTGTTTGCTTGTCTCGCCAAACTCTGCCATTGTTGACCTTCATTGAATTATCGTGTATGGCGTTCACGCGTGGGACATGAAGCATATTCCCCACTGCAGCAGGGAATATTACTATTATTCCCCGTTGCAGCGGGGAATATTACTTTTGAGGGGTCACGTGGTACAAATCAAGCTTTCTGACTGGACAATTTACAGTTGAGGTATAATAATAATATATACATATATATATATATATATATATATATATATATATATATATATATATATATATATATATATATAGTTAGTTTGATTGTTAGTTTGATAGTTTATTTGACACTAAACTTACAGCTCCAGAATATATCTAATTCTACTGCTGAAATATGTTAGGTTTACAAAGATATTAAGAAAGATAAACTAATTTTTACAAGTATTTTGTTTAAGAAAATGAATAAGATTAGACCAAAATTCTTGAAAATACACATTCACTTACACATATGCGCAGACTTATAATTTGTTACTAAAACACTCTCTAGTGCTATAATTTAAATTAGGTTAAAAACCAGCATATTCATGGTAAAAACAGTTTCTAAGTTATTCAGAAAACTTATTAGAGTTATAAGTGATAAAACTGTTCCTAAATCTGTTCGTTTTATGAAGTGGCACGTTAAATTTCCTATATTTACGCAAAAAGTGGCTATTGTCATTATTTAATGGTGGTAACAAATCCGTTAATTTGTGCTCAGGGTTATTGACTATGTCCTTAAAAAGTTTTGTTGTTAATTCCTGTCTTCTATCGTAAAGTGATGGGGTGTTCGTGTTCCTCAATGCTTCTTTGTAGTGTTGATCTGGGAATATTATTCGAAAAGCTCGTTTCTGAAGTCTTTCAAGATCAGACAGATATTTGGGTAATGAGTCGTGAAATGCTTGGCACGCATACTCGATGACTGGTCGGATACAGGTGGAGTAGAAAAGGATTAGGTCGTTAGCTGGTAATTTCGCTCGTTTTAATTGTCTTAAAAAATATAGACGAGGTGCGACCTTTTTACAAACGTGTGAAATATGACTATTCCACTTCAGGTTATTTGAGATGGTTAGACCCAGCAATTTTACCGATGTTACACGTTCGACAATTTTCCCATTAATAGTAATTGGCTGGAACTCACGTGTGGATGGTGCAAAGCTTATACAAAACTCTTTGCATTTTGATTCGTTTAACTGGAAGCCATCGGCTGTTGATTTCTGGTTAAATTCATCTACGTACTTTTGTAAGTTACTTGAGCCATTGCTACAAACTGATTCCGACAAGGATGAGTCGTCAATATATTTCCATAAATCATTAACGTCCTTAACACTTAGATCATTAATCATAATACAAAATAACCACGGGCCGAGCTTTGTGCCTTGAGGGACGCCGGCTGGGACCTTGCCCCATTCGGAATGGCAATCTTGGCTGAGTTTCACCCTCTGTTCTCGGTCAGTCAGAAAGTCTAAGATCCAAAGCATAACAGACCTCGGTATGCTATACTTTGTTAACTTCTCCGATAAAATATTATGGTCTATTAACTTCTCCGATAAAATATTATGGTCTATATATATATATATATATATATATATATATATATATATATATATATATATATAACAGTTTAACAGTTTAAATCCTAAAATATAGTCGTTGCTACTCTGAGTTTCACGCCTCACGTCTTGAGACGATCTTCAGGCAACTGTATGTAACTGTATGCAACTGTTATTCCGCTCTACCAAACTCCTGGTATTGAGCACTCTTCAATCTACTACAAATGTAACACATTGGTAAAATATATACCCGTACCGAAATGGCAGCGCTGCAGTTTAGCTGCAGATGTAATTTTTCTTGACTGCAAGTCAAAATGCATTTAAACTGCAGCGCGTCTGCATTACAAATTGATGAAATCACTTAAGCAAAGCGCTGCACATTGAATGCGCAGTCAAACAAAATTTTCAAATTCAGTGTGCAGTCAATATGCAGCTAATCTGCAACACAAAGCTGCGATCTAGCGCTGCATGTTCGATACTGATTGACTTACATAATTTAATTGATGCCGCAAACGTGTTTCACAACGTGCAAAACGCCATCACACGCCGCGCGCTTATCCTAGCAAAACTGTAGAGAATTTATTAAATCGGTTAAGGAAAACGAAAGGTCTTACAAGGTCTATAATAAATCTCGTTTAATTTTTAAATTTTACGCAATGAGTCAATACTAATAAACTATATAGCTCTCGCTGTTCAAAAACTTGAAACTTACCGTAATTTGGAGTAAAGAATGAGCCGTTTTGTGCAAATGGTAAACTGAAGAGAAATGCTTTTGAATTTATTTTACAGTTGTCTGATTATTTTGCTCATGCACTTTTACAGTTTTATCGCCTAGATAGCCTCGAACCTTGGCAGGAAATAGCAAAAATACTTTGCTGATGAAGATAACTTAATCTCTTGCAAGCAATTATTACCATTGAATATTATTTAAGGATGTTCTGAGACTTGTAGCAGTAGCAGTTTTTGCATCTGCAATCTAACTAACCCAATAACATCTATAAAGCCTAAGACTAAATAAAATATACTATTAACGTAAACTTTTCCAAATCCCCAAATCCCGTCAGAAGACAGAGATGCTTGCTACAATAATGAGTAATTCAATATCGTTATCTGGTTCAAGTGTCAACTGATAGCATTTTTGGCGTCTGCACTTGAACATTTGAATATTGTGCGTAAAGATAAAGCTGTTGATCGTTTGCACGACTGAACCTGTTTGGTGAATGTCGTAAAGAAAGAAGGAGAATGGCGCTGGTACTTGCATTTAAAGCTGCAGCTCTCACTCTGCTGACATTCTCTTAAACGTTTACAAAGACGCACAATAAACAATGGGACAATCGGCGCCATTCAGAGGTAAAGTTCTGTCTGTATGTAGTCGCGTTTTCGTGTAAACATTTACGCTATAAACATTTACAGTAATGGAGTGTCTTCAAATGCTCTGTCTGATTGCCTCAGTAAAACGTGAACAATGATATTAAATAATAGAATACGTTCTGATGGTTCTGTAACTTGGTTTTGTGATGCGCGTGTCTTTAATATAAATGAGAATTGAGAATTTGGAAAAAATTAGTATTATAAGGTCAAGACATATTAACGCAACAGTATAAAGTAACTACTGGGCAAGTAAAGAAAACTCTACATGCTGCAGCTGACAACGGCTGAGACTCGAATCCCACAGCTGGCTTCCTAAATCCGATGCTCTGAACTACCGTTTAAGCGGCTAGTAAATCGAAGGCAATCGCGGGCATGCATTTCGAATCCCAGTCGAGGTCAATTCGTTTTTTCTATAGTTGCTTTATTCTTGCTTCTTTCATATCCAACAATTGGTTCATTATTTGTTCTGTTCTGTTGAGTAGACGCATAAAAGTTGACAGCTACTGAAGCCGAATGACATACAACAGAGGTGCTAAAGGCTATAATATAATCAAACTTGTAAGTCAAAATACAGCGCAAATGCAGTACTGATTACTGAAGTCAAAATGCAGCGCAAATGCAGCGCATATGCAGCGCTTTATTTTTGTGTAGATCTATATCAGTGCGCTGCAGTTGCATTCAATATCGACAAAAAGTGCAGCGCATACTGTGCAGCGCATCTGCAGCGGATCTGCAGTCAAGAGAAAGTCAAAATGCAGTTACCATGCAGCGCTGCCATTTCCGTACGTGTATATATATATATATATATATATATATATATATATATATATATATATATATATATATATATATATATATATATATATATATATATATATATATATATATATATATATATATATATATATAAACATATATACATATATATATAAACATCTTCATAAAATATGAGGTAAGAATACATATAATAAATTTAATAGTAATAGTATCATTTCAAAGAAAAACTGTCATGTTATCACAGAGCTTTAGAAGGATACATGAGTGAAAATTCACAACTCACAAGCCAAAAGAAATTAGCATGTGAGCTAGTTTACACCTAGCATAATGTGCCTATTGACTCTGTACAAACAAACTAACTGCTACAACCACTGCAACTTGCATTGTTTTCCGATGAATTATGGTTGTACAGTATTAGTCAAATAGTATTTAACTGCAAAATAATCAATAAAAAGAACAAGCATAAGTAAAACATTTGCATCACTGCTTTCTTTTGCATACTTCAATCAGTATTTGAAGAAAATTTGCTTTATTATGCAGTTTGAAAGGTTTTGGCACTGCGACTTCGTTGAGTCAACAGGCACAAATTATGCCTTTGTTTGTAATTATATTGTTTATTACACAATGGCTTCGTTGGGTTTAATTTTAACGAGCACATGACAATGGATTCGCTCGACAGCCTCGACTTGTGCTCGTCAAAAAGTCAAGCGAATCCCCAGTTGCTTCGTATACGCAGATAGTGTCTGATCAGAAGTTGATCAGCGCGAACACAATGGCTCCTGTGAGAATCAATGAACTCACAACAGTTATATACACACTTAAAAACAGAAGGTAAATCTTATTTACAAACAAAACATTTGATAATTGATGATATTGAATCCAGTGAAAACGTCCTCAGGTCAAAACGTCCTCACTTCTTCCAAACTGATCGGGAAACATGTCAACATACATATACTACTCTATATAAGACTTATTAGTATATTTTTGACATTGACAAATACATTTTTCAAATGTTTCACGCCACTAATAAGTTCTACTGTATAAAGCTGCAAGATCAGGCTCAAAGGCAAAGTGTCTGTTGCCAGTCTTTTACTTGTATCAAGTTTCCATTTATATAGCAACACATAAATACAGCTACAAAGTCTAGTCAAACGATACAAATAAACCATCTAACTGCTTGAGGTATTCACTTATGTATATATTTTTAACTTTCAAATAAGTCTGTTAATATACTGTATTTATCTTTTTGACTTCTATGACCCGGGGACGTTTTGACGTGAGGACGTTTTGACTGGTAAGCCCATGCCATAGGCAAAATCATCGCAAATGACATAGCCTTCAACAGGAACATTTAAGTGCACACTATTTTAGTCGTCTTACCTTGACAAATAGAATCTTTCCTCACTAAAAATAACGTTGCAACTTCGATCGATGGACGATTGAGATAGTGACTTTGACCCTAGGAATTTGGATAGATACCAGCCTCGGTCCCAGGCTCTTCAGTAATAAAAGGCGAGCATAGCGGTCAAGCGCGCGGGGGTGCTATGCTCGCCTTTTATTACTGAAGAGCCGGGACCGAGGCTGGATAGATACGATTGATTGGGGTGCGGGCGGGCTCATCGGCTGGTCACGTGTCTCTCAGAATTTGGGTGTGTGTGTTGGGGTGAGGCTTTCAATGAAGTGGGAAGGGAGGTTATATTTCAATTGGTCACGCGAGACACTGATAAATAGCGAAGCGCGCATTTACTATTTATAGACCAAAACTCAGACAATTGAATCTCGAGGGATTTCTAATTTGTTGGAAATGCAAGAATAAATTATAAACTCAGATAAACATGAATGTGACGTCATTAATTACCGCGCTTCGCTATTCGCGAAAACGCCAAAGAGATTTTGGAGAATGTTTTCACTGAGATCTCACAATCATTTAAAATATCTGTGTTCTTGAAATGTTTACACTTTGCTTTTGTACTGAACAGCGATTATTCGTCTGTTATCCTGAAAGCAAAGCAAGTGAGAGCCAGTATAATGCAGTAAGACACTTTCTGGCGGTCCTGTCCACTGGCTACGGGAAAATATCGATGATATTCCATCTTTTCCCTGCATTGTTATCACAAAAGTTCTATCTACTACAAGTTCTATCTCCCGGTAGTTATCATTTCTTCTTTGAATTTCTTCATACACCGTCGATCAAATACGCAGCCAGCCAGGTAAAATTGTACGGACTAGAGGCGCTGTTTTTAGCAGAGCTAAAGTTCGTTTATTAATGAGACATTAACATTGACTAAATATGTATTGCTGGTGTGCATCTTACGTCATTGCCGCCATGTTGGTTGACGTTTTCAAAAGATTTTCGTCATCTGCAATTATAATATCATCCAACATGGCGAAAATATCTTTGTCCTTCGAATCTCAAGGGATTGGTTGCACACCACCTATACGGCAAAGATTGCAGCACCATTCCTATCAAAATGTTTTTCACAAGCAATTGTACGGAGTTATAAGATATTCAAAAGACATATTTCTTATTTTGTTTTAAAAGCCCAGCAAAAATAACCCAGAAACGTGTGATAGTTCTCGCGGCGGCAACGTGCCAACGTATCTTTAGAAGTTTAATTCGACAGGTCAAAGCACGAGTGACAAGAACAACAACGTTCAAAACTGCAAACTCATGAAATTTAATTAAAAGCTTCACAAAAGAAATGTTTATCTAACTTTTAAAAGGACTGACAAGTGTTGTTTTCTTACAGTCCGTTCTGCGCATGTGCCAAGTGGGGGCTCCAAAACATGACATTCGTAGTTAATTACATGAAGTACTTAGCTCAATGTAAACCGTTGGGAACAACATGGCAGAAAACCAAGCGATTCGGCGAGGGTATCTCTTCGGATTTCTTCTATTTCTTTTGAAAATGTTTTGTTTTGGGTACAAGTAATGAAGAGGAAGCAAGAAAAGCTTACAATCTTGAATAAGGTATCAATATTTTTTTTGTAAATAAAGATGTAAACATTAGTTCCCTACATGCCGACATGCGCAGACGGACTGTAGACCCCCTTTAAGCTGTCTGTCTTCTAATAAAAGAATTGGAAAGCGTAATTTACATGTATTTCTACATGCACATGACAATGCGTTTTTTCCCCATTGCGTATATATGTCGAAAGAAAACGTTTTAAATATAACGTAAACAAGACAAACTTTAGTACTTTATCTCTTCGTCTGATGTAAATGCTAACTGTTTTATTAGAGGCTGATCCCGTCAGCGCATTTCCTAGGAGCTTAAGCAAGCCACACACATACGAAAGGGAGAAATTTCCACGCATCTCTTGCTAAGCTGCTATTAGTGTTCGAGCGTTTTATGACTTTGTTGTAATCTTGACCTAAATTTCTTTGAATTCCAAAGCCTTCTTTTACGTGGGCCGGCATACCAACTGAGCTCGAGGAAGATCGTCGTGACTCTCCAGAAAATGTTCAAATGTTCCCCCAAATAATACCGAACCACATAGTCTGCAGACTGCAGGAACTTAATTGTTTCCGACAATTGGATATTTAGGATTTAACTCGGGGTTTAATGCTGTTGAATCGGAAGAGACATTGCCAACTTTTCACAGATATTGTATTCGCTTGTGTTGTTTTGCATCAACTCCTCTTTTATCCGCACCCCTCCACCCTAGTAATAAAAAAATTGTTATCTCCCAGATTATAACTTCAAAAATAAACAGATTTCAATTCACATTTCACAACCGATTCTTCTATACGATTCAGACAAGACTCTCTCTATCTCACACACATGCGGTTTTCCTTAAAAGGAAATACACTCCTTATTTATGATTGTTTACAACTATCTCGCGGGTCTGGCGTGTATTGTTTCGCACCCCCCCCCCCCCCCCCCCCCTTGATTGATCAAATCAATCAAAATGTAACATAAACTATAATAACAAAGTACTGAAACTGTTCAACATTAGAACTGTTCGATAATTAACGTTCCTTAGTTGGATCACCTTGAGCAACTTGCACTTGAGCGTCGGACACAAACTTAATTTTTGGTACTACCTTCTCACCATCACCTTCGTTAGCGGATACTGGACAGTCCTTTGGAACTTCTACTGGATAGAGTTTTTGCACCGGTCGCTTGATCTCCACTCTACGGTCTCCTTTAATCAATCTTATGACTCCTGCTCGGACATGACCTTCTCTACCGGTAATTAACTGTTCAACTACGCCAATGTCTGAGGCGATGTAGTATGCGTGCATGAGGACTTGGTACCTCGACAACATTAGGACATTTAATGTCCCAATGTTGTCGAGGTACCAAGACCTCATGCACGCATACTACATAGCCTTGCTTTATCACTCGAGCTTTCGAAGTTTTCTTCCCACGGTGATGTTCACGAAGTTCGGTGAGATACTCCTTACGCCAACGATTCCAAAAATGTCCTAAGACCTTGTTCAGATACTTCTGTCTTCTTGTCAATTCTGAAGATGAGTTGTTCAAGCTCAGTTCTTTGATCTTGGATACGGGACTGAGTATTCTTCGTCCAATACATAACGATGAAGGTGTTAAAGGATCACCAAACTCTTCTGGAACATAAGTGGGTGGACGATAATTCAGTATTCCTTCTGCCTCAGTCAGCAGTATTTCAAATTCTTCATAGTCGACTTTTGACTTTCCCAGCGTTTTCTTTAGACATCGTTTCACTGAGCGCACCATTCTTTCAAAGAACCCACCCCACCAGGCCAAGGCGCTCGGGGAATATTAAACTTCCAAGAGATGTTATGTTGGCTGAGAATGGCTTTTAGACTTCCACTCGTGAAGGTCTTTGCGGTGTCGGAAAGAATCATTTGTGGTACTCCTCATCTTCCGATGAACCTCGTTAGACATCTCAAGAACGCTATTGTTGACAAGTTCGGAACTACTTCAAGATGTAAGGCACGAGTTGATGCACAAGTGAATAGTGCAATATATGCCTTGTTGACATTCTTGTTGTTTGAGTAGATATCTCGCACGAACACGAGTCCAGCAAAGTCAACTCCGACACGGGTGAATGCAAATTGGTCAGAAACTCCAAATTCTAGAAGATGTGGTCCAATTGGCGCATTATATGGCAGTCCTTCAATCTTCTTGCATGTTGGACACTTAGAAATCACTTGACGAACAGTTTGCTTTCCTTGCACAATCCAAAATCTCGAACGGAGATCAGTCAAGGTTTCTTTCACACCGTTATGCATGACTTTATAATGACTGTTCCAAATCACCGAATTTGTAAACGGTTCTTTTTTGGTAGAATTGCAGGATACCTGGTTTCATATGGCAAGGGCGTGTTTCCCAATCTTCCTCTGCATCTCAATATTCCGTCTTCGTCTTGAACCAATCCTATACGATGCTCGCAACTGTTCGTACTTTTTGTCTTCTCGGACATATTGTTGGAAACTTCTTCTGGTGCTAATTCTACTGTTGACCCTGGCGAAACTTGTCTCCTCCCTCGAGTCGTTGCAATAAACTTCAGAACGTAGCCGGTGACTCTAAGAAGCTTATTCAGATCGCTAAACTTGTCTGGTGGTATCACTTGATCCAGTCCCCCGATGTTTGCCTCAACTGCTATTGTGGTAATAGATTCAAAATTCCTTGAGCCAAATCCCTTTTGTCTCGGCCAACACTCTGCCATTTTGTTTCTCTTTTTAACTGTGATGTCTTGCAACCACGTGATGCTAAGTCGGCGGGATTCTGTTTTGAAGGGACATGTTGCCAGACATCTGGGTTTTTCAGCTTTCGAATTTCTACGACACGGTTTTGCACAAATGGTTTGAATTCCTTGTTGGGTTGAGTTATCCACCAAAGAGCAATTTCGGAATCTAGCCAACAGAAACACTTCGTTATTTTGATTGTTTGAGCAAGCGCCTTGTAAACGCTTGTAACCAAACGTGCAAGTATTACTGCAGACAACAACTCCAATCGTGGTATAGTCGATCCTGCGATGGGCGAGACCCGGCTTCAAATCCGTTGCAACTCATGCAATAGTGGGCATTTCATGATTCATATGAGAGTTCCACTCTGACAAATAGCATCTGTCGACGACAATATGGGCGACCACTTGAATGTCTTTTAACCAGAGACGGACTGGCCCACCGGGATACCGGGAAATTTCTCGGTGCGCCCCTTGGTTTTCCGTTTCAGGCGCCCCCATAAAAGACAATTAACATGCTCTGTCCCGCCTAACCGGGACGATAATCATATGACGGATACCGTTTCGAGTATTTATTTTGTTTCTTAAGCTGTTTATTCGATACAAATTAGTGATAACGGCTAGTAGGAGGTCAGCAGCTCTTTATAATACGTCAAATTATATTTATTTCTCTGTTATTCTGTGGTTTTTACAACTTTCTAGTTGTGTAGTGAAACGTCCAGGTCGCAATTATCCTGCCGCAATTATCCTCATATAAACCCGGGATGAAAAACGTCCTGTCCCGCTTACTTGTCCCGTCCTGTCTCCCATGTGAACAGCCCCTAAAGCTGGATTTCCACTAAAATATCGCAAGCACGAATTTATCTTTTGTCTTGTGAGTTTCCATGTGGAACGAAGTAGAAAACTATTCAATTTGTACAATAGAAAAGTCGAGCGCGCGATATTTTACGCCTAGTGAAAATTCAGCTTAATTGAATCGTGGAACAGCAATTCACTCGTAGTATATAATATATTATTGTCTATTAAATGTTGTAGTCACAAAAAAATATGGGCATACATAAATCGTGCTTAAAATGAAAAATGCCGCTCTCAAAATCGTGGAAATACAATTTCAGAGGGTCAAAAATTCAAAAATTTCCTATAGAAGCCGGAACGGCACGCGCACTCCCCGGCCGGGACCCTTAGAACACTCAGCCTTTGCACTCGGCCAGGCGCCACTTTCATCTAATTTCCCAGTAACGTTTCTGCTGCCAGTCCGCCCCTGCTTTTAACAACGATCTTCAGACAGTTCTCCTTCCAAGGGTGCATCCCAGTCGACAATGCTCTTGCAAATTTCTTGAAATAGAATTTTGAGGGAAATGAAAATTGGCAATAGGATTCCGAGTGGGTCGAACATCTTGGCGATTGAGCTAAGAATGATTCTTTTTGTAATTATACTTTCTTCCAAATAACTTATGAGACTTTCAAAGGTAAAGACAAGTTTGTCGTGTTCATTGTCCCACAATGTTCCGAGAACCTTTGCGAGATCTTGCGGACTGCTTTGAGATTGTAACTGTGTCTGTGAGGCGCCGGTCAACCGTCTACTGAGGTCTCTGGTGGTTGTTTGTATATTTCTCATCTTATGCCGCTTTAAAGAATCCAGATTGGAAACTGAGAATGTCGATAGCCTGGACTACTTTATAGTATCACAGAAAGTTACAGCTCCGCCGAATTTTAACTCAACCGCCGAACATCTCCAAACATCGTCGTGTACAAGCCATCGAACAAGCTACTTACTAGTGTTTCTAAAATCAGTGAGACTTTTAAATCATTTTCTACTTGCTCAGTGTATTATTCGGTGTGGTGACGTTGCATTAAACCCTGGGCCGATTGATCTACAAGCACCTAACAACGTAAAAGGTATCTCTCTTTGTCAATGGAACATACAAGGCTTGACCGACACAAAGTTTGATGAAATCTCGACGTCCCTAATTCAAAACAACACCTCTTCGAATAAATTAGATGTCCTTATCCTAACAGAATCGTCCTGTTCAACGAACCTGTGTGATTCGTTCTATAAAATTCGTGGATATAATCTATATCGTAAGGACAGAGCTGTGAAGAAAGGTGGTGGAATCTTGATATATATTAACGACCACTTACGCGCTAAACGACGTGAAGATCTTGAATCAGAAGATGTGGAGGCTTTGTTGTTAGAAATATACCCTCATAAATCTAATCGCTCACTCTTACTTGCAGGAGTCTACAGGCCTCCCTCCTCGAAACTACAGGATGATTTAAACTTGATCAAAATCGTTGAAAACGCGTATCTCGTCAATAAAGAAATATTATTACTCGGAGACATTAACATTGACTTTTTAGACTCGATTAATTGCCAAAGACACAGAGTTGTGAAAAGTTTAATGAATATGCAATTGGTACAACTTAACAAGTCAATTTCACGGCCGGTGTCGAAGACTTGCTTAGACCACGTCTGGTGTAGTCACCCGGAAAGAATTAACACTTTACCGCCCAAAAATATCGGACTTTCTGACCATCTACCTATCATCGTGGTTCGTCTCTATAAATCATCCTGTAAAAACCAGAATCGAAAGCACCTGCTATTTGAATATAGAGACATAAAAAAGATCGACGAAAAGAAATTCGAAGAGGACTTAAGAAATGCCCCTTGGGACTCAGTGTTTACCCACGAAGACACTGATGATATTGTTGAAAGCTGGTATAACATCTTTTATGATGTTCTAAACAAAGCAGCGCCACTTAAGAAGAAACGCGTAAAGCGAGCGTCTCAACCAAAATGGTTTAATGATACCCTTTATCACACAATAAAGAAACGAGATGATTTATTAAAGAAAGCCAGAAAATCCCAATGCAGCGACGACTGGGCAGCTTTCAGATTGGCCAAAAATCAAGCAACGAAGCACATCCGACAGGAAAAGAAATATTACTTCAAAGCCAGTATTAGAATCGAAAAAATCCTAAAAAACTATGGTCTTTGATCAACGATCTCAGCAAACACTCTAAACCTTCTTTTGGAACAGAGTCAATTTCTCTTAATGAAAACGGAGAAATTATTTCGAACAAGACTAAGCTGGCAGAGACATTCAATAACTTTTTCATAAATGGACCGAAAGCCCTCTTACAATCGATCAAGTCTTCTTTTTCCAGAATTAGTCTATATAAGTTCCTGGAGACAAAAAGTATTCCAAATACCACTTTTTCCCTGAATCCAATCTTACCTGAGAAAATATTTGAGTTTATTCAATCTCTACCGAATCAGAAAGCTACGGGTCCTGATGGCTTAAGTGTTAAACTATTAAAACTTGCTGCATCAGCGATCTCACCATCAATCAGTCGAATAATAAATCACTGCATAAAAACAAGCACCTTCCCAACTCAGTGGAAAACATCCAAGGTCATTCCAATATATAAAAACCATGGCGACAAGGACAATAAAGAAAACTATCGACCCATTTCTATTCTCCCGATTTTATCTAAGATTTTTGAACGACATATCTATAATGAACTGTATGTGTATCTAAACGCTAATGATCTTTTTTACGGCCTACAATCCGGTTTTAGAAAAGGTCATTCGACCGAGATGGCCCTCATTCGCTTAATTGACCAATTACGATTTGACCTGGATGCAAATAAGACTAGTGGCCTAGTATTCATTGACTATAAGAAAGCATTTGACTTAATTGACCACCGAATACTACTAACCAAACTCGAAGCCTATGGAATTAGATCTAATAATTTAGAACTTTTCAACAAATATTTGTCAAACCGACCGCAGTATGTAGAGATCAGTGATCATAAATCCACCATGCAACAACCAGAATGTGGCGTACCGCAGGGTTCCATCTTAGGCCCTTTGTTGTTTCTGGTATTTATAAATGATCTGCCATCTGTTGCCACCAAATCCATCATTGATATATATGCTGATGACACAACCCTCAGTTCGTCTTCTAACCACACAGATGCTCCCTCTCAAATCGAACAAAATCTCCAACACGACACAGACTCAATCTCGAAATGGACCCAGGAAAATTCTATGATTTTAAACAGCTCCAAAACCAAATCTATGTTAATCACAGGAAAAAGATTGGCACAGAAAATGCAGTCCACTAACCTAAAGGTATCCGCCAATGGAACACTTATGGATCAAGTCTCCTCACAGAAACTTCTTGGTGTCATTTTGGATGACAGGTTATCGTTTGATGATCATATCGATAAGCTTTGTACTAAACTGTCTCAGAGAATTGGCTTACTGAGAAAGATTTGCAGATTTCTGCCTCTTCGTGAGCGAGTATTATTTTACAACACCCTAATAAAATCCATCTTAATGTATGGAAGTACCATTTGGTCCTCATGTTCCTCCGTAAACCCTCATAGGGTGCTAAAAATTCAAAAAAGAGCCGCGAGAGTTATACTTGGATCTGGTTTGCATGAAAGAAGTGTCGTTCTTTTCAAAAAGCTAGACTGGCTGCCGTTTTTTGATGAAATAAAACTAAAAAAATGTACTCTTATTTATAATACATTGAAGGGAACCTCTCCTACCTACATTCGAGGACTTCTTTGTCGGAACTCTGATGTTCATTCAAGAAACAGTCGATATAGTAACGTTAACCTAATGTGCCCCTCTTACAAACGTGAAAGCGAAGGGGGTCAGACATTTGCCGTCACAAGTACTAAACTTTGGAATAGTATTCCAATAGTAATTAGACAAAAAGAATCAGTAAAATCTTTTAAGATAGCTCTTAGACAATTTTTCTTTGAAAAGTATTCAAACCTAGATAATTTTGAACTCTTAATATAATTTTTACTAGTCATGTTTTATTCTTATTTTTCTTATTTTATTTTATTTTATTAATTGTCATTTAATTTATGCATGTAAATATATATACTTTAATTAAGTTTTCATATTAGAGGGCCACAAGTTTATCAGTTTATTACCAAACTGTTATGTGTTATTACCCTCATTAAATAAAGTTGTTTATGTTATGTTATTGATCCTCGGGTTGTATGCTGAACATGTGGTTCCTTTTCTTCTTCGACATCTTGAGACTTTATCTTGACTGCCAGGTCTCTATCATTGGTTCTCCACTTGCACATGTTAAAACCACCTTCTCTGAATCTTTCTCTAAGCTTCATGTAGAACTCGTATAAGTATAGAGACGCTGTCTGGCTTTGACGAGGCTAGGTCATCCACGTAGACGGATCGTAAGACTTCTTCTACAAACTGGGAATCGACATTTCGGTAAGAGTTCATGTGGCGGCGAATAGTTCCGTTCAAAAGGAAAGGGCTGCTATCTACTCCGAATACAACTCTCGTAAATCGTCTTATGACCAATTGTGGATTGTCGTTGTGAATGTCGTCAACCCACAAGAAACGCAAGAAGTCGCGATGCTCCGGAGAGCAACAGCGACGTTGAGGAAGGCTTTCTCGATGCAGGGACGTAGCCAGGATTTTGAAAGGGGGGAGCCGAAGTCAAAATAAATTTTTATGGGGGTCCGGGGGCATGCTCCCCCGGGAAATTTTGAAATCGAATTGAATGCTATTTCCTGGCTTTTGGAGAAAGATTTTACAAACTCTAAAGGTTAAAAAACGTCATATAAAATACTCAAAACACGCAAACGTCACATAGATACTCAAAATGCATACACTCAGTAGATTGAATACACTGTTTACAGTGTACACTGTGTACATTTCCTGACATGTCTGTTGTTTTTATATCAAAAAGGGGGGGAGTCGCGGCTCCCCTCTGGCTACGTCCCTGTCTCGATGTCAGCAGTAACGGCTACTTTATGCGCACGAGATCTCGTCAATACATCAAAGATGAGTGGAGTGAGTGGTGGGCCAGAATACAGGCAATCATTGAGACTCGGTCCGTTTCTTTTAGGCGAGGCATCGTACACCACTCGGATCTTTGTGGTGTTCTTGTCAAGCCTGATAACCTCGCGGTAAGGAAGATAATGCACCATCCCAACGTCAGGTTCTTCGTCTTCATCAACAGGTTCAATGATTTTCTTGTTAAGTTGATCTTGTATCACCTCATCATAGTACTTGAACACGTCTGGTTTGGATCTGAGTCGCCGCAGAAGTGATGTCAGCCTTGATTTACTTGGCACTGAGGTAGTTTTCTGGAAGAACGTCATGATCTTCTTTGAATGGTAGTTTCACCCCATACCTCTCTCCATTGAACTTGATATCCTTGAGGAATTTTTCATAGACTGTCTGTTCGTTAGACTTGATTTCCAATGACTCTAATTCCCAAAACTGTTTGATGTCACTGTCAAGTGAACTTCTCTCTTCAACCAAAGAAGTTGAAATCTTGAGAACATGAGTCTCGGTTAGATTGATTGTTGAATCAGTGCAACTGGACCAGGCTCGACACCACGAATGATCTCACCATTCACAAAACACCAATAGAAATCAGCTCCAATTAGCAGGTCGACATCTAATTCTTCCTATCATCTGCTAATTTTAGGCCATGTAGATGGGCGTAGTTCTCTTGGGTGAACTGGATCATCTGGTTGCTGATAGGTGCACATATCAGTGGGACAACACAAGCCATCACATAGATTTCCATGCCATCGTTGGTCTCCACAGTTACTTGGACAACACACATCGCCTGAGCTTGCAGATGTTTCACCAAAGGTCTTGATCAAAATGGTTTCTTGACCAAAGACTGGAAGACTTAGAGCTCTCTGCATGCTTTCCGTTATATAGCTCCTCTGACTGCAACTGTCAAAGACCACTCTTGCATTGACACTGGCAGCATTACTTCCTGGTTGATTGATGTTTGCTCTTGCTGTCTGCAGACGAATACTGCATGTTCTTTGCATCAATTAACAAGTTTTGGGTAGGGGCTCCATTAGATGGGACTTGGTTGTGGGGCGTTTCATTCTGATTATCTGATCTCGGTTGCTGGTTGTTTGGCTGCTTTGCAATTCCTTCTGGTTGTCTGATGCCTTTTCCTTGAGATCCAACTGTCCTCGTTGATCTCGAGCATCACAAATAGATGCATGGTGTTTTGAACCACAGAGATGACATATTTGTCTCTCATTTTCACACTGAGCTGCCACATGGCCTGTACGTAGACATCTGAAGCACTTTCCCTTTTTCCGGAAAGTGGCTGAAATGTTAGTCACAACATTGCAACTTGGGGAGGTATGACTTCCCTTACAATAGGTACACCAAGGGCCTTGTTGAGTATCCTTCATGGATAATAAGAACTTCCTCGCTTACCTTGTGGTGGACCACGACTGTCTCGGTTGTTGCTCGAGGATCCAGGAATGTACTGGCATTTCTCACGAAGTTGCTGTTCCTTGCGAAAGGTCTCCAGCATAGGCTATAACTTCCATTCATTTGAGGGTAAATCTCGAGTAATAGCAATTCGTAGTTCCTCGGGAATCCTGGCCACTATTACTGGTGAAAGGAAACTTCCATAATTTTCTGAAACAATACCAATATTTTGCAGACTCAGTCACGTTAGATTCAATCTTGTCATAGATAATTCGCAGCTTCTTTGTTTCGCTAATAGAGGTGGCTGTAGGTAATTTCAACAGGAACTCCATATGGGCAGATATAAGGACTTGCTTATTTCCATATCTTTCTTCCAATAGCTTGATGGCTTGCTCATAGTTGTCACTTGTAAGAGAAAATCCATTTGTTGTTTCTGCCGCTTGACCTTGGATCAAAGACTTTAAATAATTAAATTTGTCCACGGCGTTAACACTCTCATTCTTATGCACAGCTGCTTCAAAAGAATCCCAGAAGGACGACCATTCAATTGGATTGCCGAAGAATCTTTTCAGTTCTAACTTTGGCAATTTTGCATGACCGTTGTTTACTCGTGAACTCGTACTTGCTCCAGAATTAACATTCGAAGTGATCGTTGCTGGATTAGTACTGCCATCCTCGGCTTTTTTGGCACTAATGGCAGACTCAATTTCAATGAGACAATCGTAGATTACACTCGCAAATTCGCAACTCTCCTCCACTTCTTCATCGATAAGCTGGTCATCTTCGAATAGCTCTACAGTTTCTCTGTCTAGATTCTTTAGTTGCGAAAGTTTATCCTTAAGACTTGATTCGAAAGACTGATTATTCGCTTAGCGTGGCTACGATGACCAGCACGAATTCTTACTTTCTTCGTCACAGCCGCCGTATTTATATAAGCTTCGTAAATTTCTCGTCTGTCTTGTCCAGATTTCAGATTCAATAAACACGTTTCCGGGAGTCGGCACCAAAATGTTTGAGTGAATATAATTCTTAGTAAAACTCAAAGACAATTCCATTTTCCCTGGTATATAACTTCAAAATTTCAATTCACATTTCACAACAGATTCTTCTATACGATTCAGACAAGACTCTCTCTCACACATGCGATTTTCCTTAAAAGGAAATACACTGCTTATTTAGATTGTTTACAACTATCTCGCGGGTCTCGCGTGTATTGTCTCGCACACAACGTTCTTAGTAATCTTAGTAATCTTAGTTATCTTAGTTATCTTAGTTATCTTAGTTATCTAAGTTATCGTTTGTTGTCTTAGTTATACTAGTTATCTTAGTTATCTCAGTTATCCTAGGTATCCTAGTTATCTTGGTTATCTTGGTTATCTTAGTTATCCTAGTTATCTTAGTTATCTTAGTTATTTTATTTATCTTAGCTATCTTAATTATCTTAATTATCTTAATTATCTTAGTTATTTTAGTTATCTTAGTTATCTTAGTCATTTTAGTTAGCTTAGTTATCTTAGTTATATTAGTTATCTTAATTATCTTAATTATCTTAATTATCTTAGTTATCTTAGTTATCTTAGTTATCTTAGTTATCTGAGTTATCTTAATTATCTTAGTTCTTTTGGTTCTTTTAGTTATCTTAGTTATCTTATTTTAGTTTTTTAGTTTTATTTCAGTTATCTTAGTCCTCTTAGTTATCTTAGTTATCTTATTGTTATCTTATTGTTATCTTATTCTTAGTTCCTTTAGTTCTTTTAGTTATCCTAGTTATCTTAATTATCTTAAATTTCTTAGTTATCTTAGTTATCTGAGTTATCTTAATTATCTTAATTATCTTAGTTCTTTTAGTTCTTTTAGTTCTTTTAGTTATCTTAGTTATCTTAGTTATCTTAGTTATCTTAGTTATCTTAGTTATTTAAGTTATCTTAGTTATTTAAGTTATCTTAGTTGTCTTAGTTATCTTAGTCATCTTAGTTATCTTAGTTATCTTATGAATGAAAAACTGGATATTTTTATTTCTGGAATTATTCATAATTTGTCAGGTATTTTCATGTTTTAAGTATAGTATTCTTTACATTAAATTTTGGGCAACGGCCACATTCGTAGCCCATTCGCGGGATAGGTTCTGGTCTACCTACCCTACAGATTTCAATAACTTGTGGGAACAATTAATTTTCTTAACCGTATGCCATTATAGAATACGCAAAATCAAGGACTGTATTTTCTGTCCGTCGTGTTATAAGCGAGTTGCTTAGGCTACGTTCAATCTGTGGAAATTAACGGCGATATAGAAAATGTAAACAAGACACAGACTCACTTGTGTTCAAAACTATAGATGTTATGTTTATTTACCATTTGAAACAGTTTTCAGTGTTCAGTTTGAATACACTTCTATATGATTGATCATGAGTGAGTTTGTCATGCATTTCCGTAATGTCATATATTTTTACCTTTTTTCTAATATTTTGTATATTGTTCTAATAGGCCAATCGAAATATTGTAGCCAACGCTAACTAAAACATAGACCTACAACTAATACGCAAAGAACCAAACGAAAGCACAAAAAATAGTTTAGTATTCTAGCAAATTTCGACCGCAACACGTGCAATTTTTAGTTAATTTTTGTTAGGAGTTTCTTGGAGATCGTGTTCGAACCTCTTGCTTCGTATTTTACATTAACTGTTTAACGTTTGTTGGCACGTGCAAGAAGGACTACCTTAGTTAATCCGGAGACGATATACCTAAAAAGCCAACTATAAATTTAACCAAAATGCTTTGCGATATTAGTGCTAGGTAAAACGTTTTTGCACGCGAAGAGTTGTGGTTAAACTGCATGATGCACAGTGCCATCTTTTTTGTATGCTTATTTCATTCTAACGACTTGTAATTGTTCACAGTTTACCCTCTTTACTAATTTTGCACGTTTAATTTCATGAAAAGGACTGTGATGATGACGTAATTATAGGCACGTGCGAAAGTAGACACTCGCGTTGAGACCCTGTAGTTTTCGTTGTGTCTGAGTCTAAATAAAGAGATATTTGGTGACGAGGATATCGATATACTCCCACGCGATGGCTACAAAGTTAGACCTCATACCAATGCCGCAGTTCGATCCACATGCGGATCCAAGCAGTTTAGCCACTCGATGGAAACAATGGCTAAAGCGATTCAACACTTATCTCCGAGCGGGAAACATCACAAATGCAACACAGAAACGAGCTCTACTGCCCTATCAAGCTGGTCCACAAGTAGAGGAAATATTTGAAACCTTATCCTAATCCAGTACTGGAGATGACGACGATTTTAAAACAGCTGTCGAGAAATTGTCAGAGTATTTTATGCCTAAAAGAAACGTCGAATACGAAATCTATGTATTCCGTCAAGCCCGACAAACTACCGAGGAAACACTGGATCAAAATCACACGCCTTCGAAAACTAGCCTCCACCTGTGAGTTCGGCGACGTTGATCGTGAAATCAAAACACAGATAATCCAAAGCTGCACATTTACCCGTCTTCGACGAAAAGCACTTCGAGATTCGTCACTAACCTTAACCACACTCCTGACGGAAGGCCGCTCTATCGAAATTAGTGAAAAGCAAGCGAAAGGAATCGAAAAATCTCTTGCGTCCGTCGATCTTCGCACAAAACCTCCGAGTGAAATCGACAACCGTCTGAACGCCATTCGACCGCAAAAACAAAAACAACCGTCTTCTCAACGAGACACTGTGAGCCGTAAATGCTACTATTGCGGATTTGATTATCCTCACAAGAACAATCGATGCCCAGCCCAAGGCAAAGAGTGTTCAAGTTGCCACAAGATGAATCATTTTGCAAAGGTTTGCAAAAGCAATCAAAACACAAACAAGTTCTTCTCAAGACCGCAACCAACGCTTGACAGCAAGCCGGTGTAACAGGACCAGATGCCCCACCCCCCCTTCAAAATGCCCCCCGGGGCATCTGGTACTAGGACCAGATGCCCCCCCCTCAGGACCAGATGCCCCCCTTGTGAAATCCTTTAAAATACTTCTTAAACCAAGTTCGAAATGTATTGAAACTGTTTCGAAACAAACAATTCCTGCCGGAGGGCCTGTGTAGTTGCATTTTTCGCAACTGCTCCCGGTTTGGTCTTAAAATGTATATATTCTACACTCGAATTTTCCTTCACCCTAAATCCTTAGAACATGCTATGTAATCGAGTGAAATGCCCAATATCATTTATAATATACCCAATTCTCTCCTGGCATTACCACCATATTATATATGCAGAACTCGCGATCAAGCTCTCGGCAACGGCCTCCGTGGCTCAGTGGTCAGAGCATTGCACTAGAATCGCAAGGTCGTGGGTTCAATTCCTGCCGGAGGGCCTGTGTAGTTGCATTTTTCGCAACTGCTCCCGGTTTGGTCTTAAAATGTATATATTCTACACTCGAATTTTCCTTCACCCTAAATCCTTAGAACAATAAAACTCTTAGATGGTTAAACGATTTCGCAAGCGTTCGATAGACCTTGAAATGTCTCCCAAAGCGCCATTGAAATGTTAATCGCGGTCGGTGGCAATGATTAATGTATTTGTTTTTCTATTTTTGAAACTGAGTGCTTCGGAGAAAAACCCGTGCCGAAATAGTGCCTTTTTCAGATTATACCACCCCCGAAAACAGGTCTATTTCAACGCTTCGAAACATCAACTCAACGATGTTACAATCAATAAAAAGCGAAGCTTGAACATCTATTTAGTAAATTGGAAATTCGGCAAATTCTAATGCACTTCCGCGTGCTGGCTTTTGGACTTTCTCTCTTATTATTATTTTGACACCATAACTATCGGACTAACACGGCACAACATACATATATATTAGCTGTATATATTCCTAAACTCGAAATTTTCCTTCACCAAAAGGCAAAGACCCCCATGAAAAACCATGAAAAGTCGCTATTATTAAAACTTGCTGTCCGCTTTACACCCACGTATACCGCATGCAAGCACCGCCCACACTCATTAACACTAATGACTGGTATTTCCACCCTCAAGCTGTTTGCTTATTAAACGACAGTTTCAAAAATAGGAATGTTTTTTATAATCTTATTTCTCTTTTCACACCTTTTGTGGCAGTTGAGGGATATTCACCATACGCTAGGTAGTTGTAGATGTATTTGTATTCGTCCAATTCGTCCATAACCATGGAACTGATGGAAGCAGCCATTCTCGTTCAGGACAGTCCCGTGAGTGGGACTGGAATGACTGATAAAATATTTTCTCGGATTTTAATATAATTAAATGTCCAATGTCGTAATGGTCATATATATATATATATATATATATATATATATATATATACGTAATTACCAGGGTTAAGTCACGTTGGCCTGAAAAAAAGAGAAAAATCTTCTCGACGTTTCGAGCGAAGGCCCTTCGTCAGGAGAAATTAGTAAACAACTCACATGTGGTCACGCGTATTTATAGCAGAGCTACAATGGGAATCACGTGAACACATGTAAGCCAATAAAAACAAAGTAAACAAATAAATTAATATGTAATTTTAGCCTGTGTGCAGGTGCTGACCCAATTTGTGGGTCAGCTACCTGCAAATAGGCAAAGAAACAGGTTATAAATTACTATTTAAATCATCGGAAAAAGGTTAAGGAAAAGGTGTGGAATATGGTGGTGGAGTGAGCTAAATGAAAGAGAATCGCTCATTGAGGCCGTGAGGGTGAATGGTACCAAGTTTGTAAATGAGACGCATTTCTTGTTTACGACGAGTATCATTACAACCTGTAATGGGCTGAATGGCACAGATTTTCATGTTGGAAAAGGAGTGGTTGGCACTGTTGAAGTGCCTGGCAAAAGGTTTGTTTTGCACATTGTATTTGACATCACGAAGGTGTTCAACAAACCTGTCACCTAAACGTCTTCCAGTTTCTCCGATGTAAAGCATGGGACATTTACTGCAAGAGATACAGTAAATGAGGTTGGAGGAAGTGCAAGTGAAACTGTGGGTTATGTTGAACCTACATTTTGGAGCCGAAATTGAAATTGAGGAGTCTAAATATTTACAGGTGTTGCACCTACCACGACAGCAAGAGCTGGTGCCAACATGTGATACCAAGGCTTGCTGCAGTGAGCTGTGAACAACGTTTTCCCGGATGTTTTTGCTATGCCGAAAAGATACTAGGGGTTTCTCAGAGAAAATGGAAGATGTTTCTGGGTCATTTTTAATGAGGTCGAAATTGCGGTTAATGATGTCCCTTACTTTGAAATTGAAGGGATGAAAAGTGAGAACTAGAGGTACTTTTTCATTAGAAATGGTAGCCAAAGGTTCGCTTAAGGTGTCTGAACGGGAAATGTTGGAGACCTTGTGTAAGGCAGTGTCTAAGAGGTGGGAAGGATAACCGCGATTAACAAAAAAGTTTCTCATTTCCAAACATTTGGCATTGAAATCGTCATCTTCACTGCAGAGGCGGCGAAGACGAAGAAATTGAGAGAAAGGAATGGAAGTTTTGGTGTGTTTAGGATGATGAGAGGAGAAGAGGAGGTAGCTATGAGAGTCAGTGGTCTTGTAAAAGACAGAAGTGCTCAGCTTATTACCATTAATGGAGACAAGAATATCTAAGAACGACACACTAGTCTCACTGATCTCCCATGTGAACTGGAGTGCTGGGTGGAAGTCATTAACATAGTTAATGAAGCAAACCAGGTCAGCGCGCG
Organism: Corallium rubrum; assembly: GCA_964035015.1. Classification (NCBI taxonomy): domain Eukaryota; kingdom Metazoa; phylum Cnidaria; class Anthozoa; order Scleralcyonacea; family Coralliidae; genus Corallium; species Corallium rubrum. The sequence continues at coordinate 31,360,398 of OZ035998.1, forward strand.
AACATGATGCAGTGCCTAAGCAATCATCAATGAACCGACCATAGTAGTCAGGTAGGAAACCAGTGTATTGTTCAAAGATTTGTTTTTCCACATAACCAACAAATAAGTTGGCATAGTTAGGGCCCATTTTGGTACCCATGGCTACACCACTAACTTGTTGGTAATGCTCACCATCAAATGAAAAATTGTTGAGGGTGAGCACTAACTCGGCCAGGCGTAACAAAGTGGTGGTCGATGGCTCCCGAGTTGTGCGTTGATCAAAGAAATATTTAAGTGCTTGAAGACCATCGTGATGCGGGATGACAGTGTAGAGTGATTTAACATCCATGGTGAAGATGAAATGATGTGAACCCTGAAAACTAATGTGGTCACAAATTTTCAGAGCATGTTTGGTGTCCTTGATGTAAGAAGGTAAATTCTTAACCAAGGGCGCCATGATGTGGTCAAGGTAGGATGAAATGGCTTGGGTAGGGCAACCACAAGCAGACACTATAGGTCTACCTGGGTTGTTGGGTTTGTGAATTTTGGGAAGGAAGTACATTACAGGTGTGCGTGGAGTGGTGGTTAGGAGATTGCTTGCTGTATCAGGCAATTCCCCAGTGGTGATGAGGTTGTTGATGGTGGATCGAATGGTGGTGTTGTGTTGGGATGTCAAATCACCATCAACTCGACGCTGTCCTAGAAGCTTTTTCTATACAGAAAATACAGTACTTGATTTTGCGTATTCTATAATAGTATACGGTTAAGAAAATTAATTGTTCCTTATTTGTATCTGTAGGGTAGGTTGACCAGAACCTATCCCGCTACATAGGCAGGGTAGCAGCTATGAACGTGGCCCAAAATTTACTATAAAAAATACTATACTTAAAACTTGAAAATACCTGACAAATTATGAATAGTTCCAGAAATAAAAATATCCAGTTTTTCATACATAAGATAACTAAGGTAACTAAGATAACTAAGATAACTAAGATAACTAAAGAAAACTAAGAAAACTAAGAAAACTAAGAAAACTAATAAGAGAACTAAGATAACTAAGTTAACTAAGATAACTTAAATAACTAAGATATCTAAAATAACTAAGATAACTAAGATAACTAAAAGAACTAAGATAACTATGATAACTAAAAAGACTAAGATAATTAAGATAACTAAGATAACTAGGATAACTAAGATAACTAAGATAACTAGGATAAGTAGGATAACTAAGATAACCAACATAACCAACATAACCAAGATAACCAAGATAACCAGGATAACTAGGATAACTAAGACAACTAAGATAACCAAGAAAACTAAGATAACTAAGATAGTATATTTGGGATAGATAGGTCAAGTCACCATTACCAGAAATTTGGTCATTTGTGCCGCTGCTCTCGGTCAGCGGCTATATTCGCCTAATAATATAATTATGTATTCTAGAATTTCTAATGAGTGTGATTCTACTGTATTCTAGTGTTTCTCATTATTCAGGTCATTGAGTTCTTTAGAATTCGCCTAAATCGTGCATGTATGTATATATAAACAACCTGTAAACGACGATAAGGACTGTGAAATCAAGCAAGTTCAAACGCTTTTGGAAGTACTATGCTAGAGATAAATGAGGACCTTTATGTGCTCTCGAAGTAGCCTGACTTATGCCGAATGCAACGCGAGTCGGGCACTTCGCATCGCCCGTAACCGTTGTTGGTCAATTTGGCCAATTTCTAGACCTGTCTGCAAAGATTACTATGGCTAACACTATGGATAGTGGCGCTTTCAGTGCGAAAATAAGACGAGCTAGGGAAGTACTTTGTCGTCGAAGCAAACAAATGTATTTTTAGTTATAACTGTTCCGTAGTCCATGCTGAAGTCAAATGGAGTCTGGTTCAAATCGAGTTGAATTATTATGTGCTCTCCTTATTATTTACTGTTGAGAATCTCCATTATTATGGGCCTTAATACGCACGCGCGCCGCCATCTTGTCCCAAATTTCTGCTAATGCCAAGATAGGTCAAGTATACCATAGTCAATCGAGATATGGTCTGGAAACTCAGCTAAAGTCTTTGGTCTATCTTTTTGTTCGCCTTTATGCATTTTTGTGCACGGTGCACGGTCACTGAACACATTGTATTTTAGTATAATGAACGAATTGTCCAATAGCAACGTTTCAGTTCAATCACTCAACCGGGCAATCTAAATATTAATAAACCTAAAACAAAGGATGTGCACGGTGTAAGGTACGGTTCAACATAAAATCACAGCTCATTATAGGCGCTTTGAAGTTTGCCGAGTTTCCAGACCATATCTCGATTGACTATGAGTATACCAAGGGGATACTTTGGGACATTATATATGGAAATTTATGTAGCTCATTTAGTTACCGGTACATGAAACATCAACCGATTATCCAACCTCGTGGCGTTCGCCTGTTGAAATTGCCATGCCCTTGGTGGTCCCGAACATGCTATTCGGATTGTTTCCATAAACACTCGAAAACCCTCTCGAGTTAGTCGAATATGTGAATGTAATTCTGCAAGATGAAACTCCTACGTCACAAAACTGGACAACCAAACATCTCGACGCAAAAATCCAAATTTAATTCGCTTTATATAGCTCGGTCAAGAGGTACACACACGAGAGGCTGAGCACGAGACACAAAGCCAAGATTAGTGTGCTGCCTCCCTGGCGGTCGGCAGCAAATAGATAAAATTTTTTTTAGTATTGGCCGAATCTCGTACGTATTGGCCACGTTTTAATGTATGTGGCCCGCCAAAGTGATGCGCGCGCAACATCGTGCAACTGGCCTATATTGAGAAACTGAGAACGCCGGTATTCATCATTTGGAAATTATATTTTACTGAAATGAAAATTAGATATACGATTTTCCCGTCGTAGTGCCACTTAAAGGAAGAAGAAAAAACGAAAACTGTCAATCTCCTTTCAGTATGTATCCCTGCTGGGTTCTACTTTAAAGTGGTTCTACTTTAAAGTGGTTCTCTGATGAAAAAATTGTTTGCAATGTTTTTGCGTAATCCTAAAGATGTTATGTTACTTAGCAATCGTGCAATGTTTCATAGTTGCTGCCTGCTTCTGTATTTCATATATTGCGTATTTCTATTTAGTATAACAACCCCATTTCTAGTATAAAAACATTACATAAGATGGTATAATATAGTGTAGAATAAACAAATGTACCTTTTTAGCTAGGCAATTGCTACAGAGCCTGTGTATTCCTTGGATCTGTCACAGGGACCGTTTACATAGATCCGGATTGAGTTTCACAGCTGATCCGGATTGAAATGCGAGGTCAATCCGTGTTTATATGGGAACTGGGTTCCAAAATTAAAATCCGCGGGAAATCTGAAATCTATAAATGTTAGAAAACACGCACGCGTTGTTCGTTCTTGCTCTCCCGGTCACATTTTTCAGTCCGGAACGATATCTCGCACCGCCTTTACATGATTCCGGAATGAAATTTCAATCCAGAATGAGATTTCAATCCGGAATGACAACAGGATTGAACTCAACATGGAATGAGCTAAATTTTAATCCGGATTTATGTAAACAGCCTCTTTATAGTATACATGTAGTATCTGTGACGGTAGATTATTAATTCTGTGTCGCGTGGCCCCACGTCACGTGGCTCTCACGTGTCCTAAAAAATTAATGAGAAACTAAATACTCCGCGCTGTGAAGTTAGAGAGCCTGGGCAAGGTCAAGCTTAACTTTGGACTGCAGCAGTGGTAGGCAGCGCCATAACAGCACACGCCACCCTAGCCTGGTACCCTGGCCCAATCAAAGAATATGGGTACGTGAAACATAATCCTCCAGCCCGGGCGTAGGGCCGAAGGCCCAGAGCCCGGTGAGGGTGCTAATCTCGACATGCGTGTAGTCGACTTTACACGCGTGTAGAAAAAGCGAGGGAGACGAAATCTGGGAAATAGCTTATTTATTTATATATATATTTGTGTGTATATATATATACATATATATATATATATATATATATATATATATATATATATATATATATATACGGTGTCACGCGGTAAGAATAGTTGGACACTGGTAACTAGCGACGAAGAAAACCATAAACTCTCAAACAAATAGTATTTTGCTTTCGTTTATTAAAGTGCCTATCTCAGGGTTGGGGATTTTACATATTTAGGATATTTGGAACATTTTAAGAAAATTTGTAATATATATCTCCTTTTCCTAAAATTTCATCTTCATGGACTTTTTTGCTGTTAAAGTTGGCGATTTTGACGATGGCCGTGAAAAAATTTTAGGCCTGGTTCATACGTCGCATTTAATTCAGACGAATTTAATTCACAGTTAGCTTCGTCGACTAGTCGACGTAAACTCAGTCGAATTCGTTTCATGCGACGAATTTAATTCAGTGACGAGCGAGGAAAATCCCGCTAGATCGCGTCAAAAACGTCCAATACGCATGCGAAGTAAACAATATGATATCATAATTTATGCATTTAATTCGATGCGACGACACAGCGACGTCTGAAACCAACACGCATTTCAGACGTTGTATCCGTCTCACCGTGACGGATACAACGTCTCAGACGAATTTAACTCTTCAGTCGAATTTAATTCGTTTCATACGTCGCACTACAGTCGCATTTAATTGAATTAAATTCGTCTGAATTAAATGCGACGTATGAACCAGGCCTTACTGGGGTTCTAGTCGCCGGAAGTGACGTAGAAGCAGGGAGACCTTCTCAGACAGTAAAAGTGTTTACATCGGGAGTTTACGGGTCACCTTGGATTTTCTTGGCTTTATTCAGGTTATTTTGTTGGAAATTCTTTTAAAAATTATGCCAAACAGGTGCGTAGTGTTTTTACTCTCGAATGAACCCAGTTGATACGCTAGAATAGCGCTGTATGCTATTTCGTTTTTTGCGACAACGATGTACTATCTCGACTCACGGAAGGCGAAGAAGACTTAGACAAGGGTAGCTTAGTGTGAAAGGAACGCCGATTTCGTCAAGGATAAAGGTGTGAAATGAACGCCGACATCTACTTCTGTGACCTGTTCGTTATTCGAAGTAGTTTCAACGGGAGTATTTGGTACTAATACGATTCACAGCAATTTATCACGAGGAAACCCCGTCGGTGTGTCGATTACAAAACGACAACAATTGAGCGTGAGAACTTGTGCATGTCATCAGTCTCATATTTCTTTTTATCGAAGTATTGTTTGCCGTTTGCGTTCGGTCTTTGATCAAGAATATATCGAAATATACTTGACTTGGTATAATGTCGTGTACCTCTGGTTCTAACACTGATAGCTAAAATGACTAGACTAGGATGTAAACATTATTCCGGGATACCGTAATCGAGATCGAAGACGAAGTAAACCTGTCTTCCAAGTGTGGCCATACCTGAAGACGAATCATCTGAATGCATTGTCAAGCCGTATGAAGACGAGTCGGTTGCCGATGAAATTTGGATCGTAAATCATAATGAGCAAATGCGACTTGAAAAAGGTCTTTAGTACGATTTATCTGCAATATTGTATACACGCATTTGCTAAAACAAAAAAATTTTGTATGCTGTCAAACCAAATGATTCGCATGTTTAATTCTATTCGATATTTCTCTGACACTGAACTGCTTGCGAATGCCAGAATTTAGGATCGCAAATTTAATGAGCAAATGCGAATTCGCTTTGCGGGGCACAACAAGGTGAACGATTTGTAAGTTATGAAAGTTTGCTTTCAAGATTAGTGAATTTATGTTTACGTTTTATCGAATGTTGTATACTGGCTGCTGTCAAAGCCAAATGAATCGCATGTTTATATTTGTTATATATCTGGTCACTGCGTCTAGCGGGCTACAAATATCGAAGAATTGACGAGGGAAAGTCAGGGGCGCCGGGGGCAGCGGGGGCAGCTGCCCCCCTTGCCCTCAGCGCGGGGGCAGCATGGGGGCAACCAACTGCCCTTTCCCGTAAGAGGAATGTTTTCTACAGGAATTGCCATTTGTATTATTGCATTAAATAACTTTTGTATTAATACCTCAAATGTCTCACAAGCTAACTTATTACTGCAGAGCATGCAGAAGCAGCAAACTAATTTTGCTTAGGTTAGTTGTGCCCAACCTCGTTCTCAGGGCGTTTTTGAGATTTGGAGGGTGGGAAAAAGCCCTGGCATCGGCTAGTCACAGCAACCAAAAATACTGGGCGTAATAAATTAGCAATTTAGTTTAGTATGGAAAATCATTCTGAGTAATGCAGCCCCGTGGGAGAAGTTCATTGTAATGGTGATCCTATTTGTCCCGTTGGCGGTCCCGTTGAAGCTTTTTGATCGTAACTGGAACAAAACTATGCATAAATATGTTTCATGAGGAATGTTTAAGAAAAGCAAGCAACCAATGAAAATGCCGAATCCAACAGCCGATGCCAGAACCTTTTCCCACCTTACCAATTTCAAAAAGGCCCTGAGAACGAGGTTGACCTGTGTCTTGTGCCCAGACTGACTTTTTTCATTTGGCAGGTGTTTTCTGATTCATTAACGTTGCCATGTTTTCTTAAATGTAAATAGGAATGTAGCATCAATATGTACAATTCAGTCGTTGAATTTTCTTTCTCAATACATTGTCATTCATTATATTATACCGTTATGCTTTTTGGTTATTTTATGCTAAAGAGCAAAATTGACAAACATTATTTCACGTGCAAAAATTAATGCTGAAGAAAAGTGCCCTTTTTATATGGCTGCCCCCGCCGCCTTAAGTAGCTTCCGGCGCCCCTGGGGAAAGTATAAAATAGAAGATACAGAAAGCAAGGTAGATACTGTCAGTATTGATTAATAGAATAATCGTTCGCTTTCGGATTCCGATTTCCACTTGCGAATAAGCCAGCTGCGCACAATTCACCTAGGCTAATAGAATTGCTTCGTTCTTCAAAATTGCCACAATTCAGTGCTCGTCCAATTCGATAAACAACAAATGTGCGATTTCATCTTCAAACTTGAAGAAATTTATTCTGTATGTATATACTGTCGCCTGCAAGTTCAAATTTCAAAAGTGGACATTTGAACTTTTTTCTGTACTTTTCTTTTATTTGATACTTTATTTTGTCAATATTACGATGTAAGTGTCCCGCTAGACGCAATGATCAGATTTCCAGGCAAACAAGTGTAAAGAACTTGCTCACTGTTATATTAACCGTTTCAATGCAAGCTTTGACTTACTGACATTCCTTCGCATTCGCAAGCAGTTCAGTGTCAGAGAAATATCGAATAGAATTAAACATGCGAATCATTTGGCTTTGACAGCATACAAATTTTTTTGTTTTAGCAAATGCGTGTATACAACATTGCAGATAAAACGTAAACATAAATTCACTGATAAAAGCAACTTTCAATTAAAGACATTAAACTTACCAATCATTTACCTTATCGTGCCCCTCAAAAGCGAATTTGTAGCCGTCGTACTAAAGACCTTTTTCAAGTCGCATTTGCTCATTATGATTTACGATCCAAATTTCATCGGCAATCGACTCGTCTTCATACGGCTTGACAATGCATTCAGATAATTCGTCTTCAGGTATGGCCACACTTGGAAGACAGCTTTACTTCGTCTTCGATCTCGATTACGGTATCCCGGAATAATGTTTACATCCTAGTCTAGTCATTTTAGCTATCAGTGTTAGAACCAGAGGTACACGACATTACCAAGTCAAGTATATTTCGATATATTCTTGATCAAAGATCGAACGCAAACAATACTTCGATAAAAAGAAATATGAGACTGATGACATGCACAAGTTCTCACACTCTATTGTTGTCGTTTTGTAATCGACACACCGACGGGGTTTCCTCGTGATAAACTGCTGTGAATCGTATTAGTACCAAATATTCCCGTTGAAACTACTTCGAATAACGAACAGGTCACAGAAGTAGATGTCGGCGTTCATTTCACACCTTTATCCTTGACGAAATCGGCGTTCCTTTCACACTAAGCTACCCTTGTCTTCTTCGCCTTCCGTGAGTCGAGATAGTACATCGTTATTGTCGCAAAAAAAGAAATAGCATACAGCGCTATTCTAGCGAATCAACTGGTTCATTCGAGAGTAAAAACACTACGCACCTGTTTGGCATAATTTTTAAAAGAATTTCCAACAAAATAACCTGAATAAAGCCAAGAAAATCCAAGGTGACCCGTAAACTCCCGATGTAAACACTGTTACTGTCTGAGAAGATCTCCCTGCTTCTACGTCACTTCCGGCGACTAGAACCCAGTAAAATTTTTTCACGGCCATCGTCAAAATCGCCAACTTTAACAGCAAAAAAGTCCATGAAGATGAAATTTTAGGAAAAGAAGATATATTACAAATCTTAAAATGTTCCAACATAGTCAATCGAGATATGGTCTGGACACTCGGCTGAAGTCTTTGGTCTATCTTTTTGTTCGCCTTTATGCATTTTTGTGCACGGTGCACGGTCACTGAACACATTGTATTTTAGTATAATGAACGAATTGTCCAATAGCAACGTTTCAGTTCAATCACTGAATCGTGCTATTTAAATATTAATAAACCTAAAACAAAGGATGTGCACGGTGTAAGGTACGGTTCAACATAAAATCACAGCTCATTATAGGCGCTTTGAAGTTTGCCGAGTTTCCAGACCATATCTCGATTGACTATGGTTCCAAATATCCTAAATATGTAAAATCCCCAATCCTGAGATAGGCACTTTAAAAAGAAACGAAATGGAGCACGAAGAAAAGAAGGATACAAACAATCCGTTTAATATATCTTGAAGAGTAAACAAAAACTCGATCTAAATTGCAGTATTTGTGGTCACAACGTGGTCAAATAATTTTAAAGTTAACGGTAGGATTCTTGTTGTTTTCAAGTTTTCGCTTAACCTAAACAATATATAAGCTTACAGCTTCACGTTTTCGGCGTGCTTTCAGTTTCCCTTTGCTCGTCCAAAGCATAAATCACCTTAACTAAAGCTAACTTAAAACACTACCTAAGACTTTAATGTGGACGTGATTGCATGCACCTTTTACTATTAAATATTCATGGGCTTTGGCGATTTTTTTGGCTGTATTTCCAAATTTTCGACTGAAACGTTGTCTGTTTAATACTACTTTCTAGAATCCGATTCTACCGAATTGTTTTTATCTCGGAGTCTATTATAAATGTAATTTTTGAGCCATGCAGATGGTTATTATAGCATACCGGAACACGGTAGGCATATAACCACAAGATGGTTATTAAGATACGGTAGGAAGATACACGGAAAAAAGTAATATTTTAATCTTTAGTATCTTCTTGTATGGCGAAGTTATGCCAGATCAACCGCGTTAAGCATAGTTTTGATAACAAAACACTGTCGTTAATTGTTTCTGCTCTTGTAATGAGCAAACTTTTGTATTGTTCATCTGTTTGGTCTAACACATCCTTGACCAACATCAACAAACTTCAGGCAGTACAGAACTTTGGATGTAAGATAGTTGCTAAGGGTAGGAAATTCGATCATGTAACGCCGTACCTATACCAGCTTAATTGGCTGCCTGTCAAGGACCAACTCTTATTTAGAAAAACTGTTATGGCTTTCAAATGCATGAACAATCTAGCACCGCAATATCTCTGTAAGAAGTTTATAAGACGTTCGAAGGTACACGATCGTTTCACACGCAACCGAGGGTCATTACAAATTCCATTTTTTAGAACTAAGAGTGGTCAAAGATCATTTCAGTATAGGGCTACCATCATTTGGAATAATTTAGATGAAAATTTGAAGATAATAACGTCTCTGGATAAATTCAAGAAAGAGCTAAAAAGAGCAATGTTGGAAAGATTTTTAGCTATCACAGTCTGATTGAATCACATTTTTGTCATATAATTTTATTAATAACATGATTATTTATATATTTAGATATTTTAGAGTTGTATGCTATTTTGTAATTAGATGTTGAAAAGCCCCGTTGGGGAACATTTAATAAAGTATGTAATGTAATGTAATGCATAAAAAACGTCAGACTTTACGCATAAAAAACTTCATATTTTTCTCATAAAAAGCCACATTTAACGCCTAAACATTCTTGTATTTTACACATAAAAAATATTTACAGATATAAAATTAAGCCAATTTATATGTGCTAATATATAAATTAAAGTTAATGAGAACGTTCACTACAAGCTGTGCCAAAACCTTGAACAGGAAGGTTGGCCAAGGAGTTACTCCCATCAACAACCGATACCTATGCCAGGTAGTTCTAAAGGTCGTTTTCTTCCAGCTTGCCAGTGCACGTGAAAACAAGTGATACGGCACTTGCTTACCAATTACAACATTACTTCTCTCTTTGGCGGGAAAAGTAACCAATTACAATTCGCGAAAGAGTCACATACAAGCTCAAAACGCGCGAAAATGAATCACTTTATCCAAGAGCTCTACATAGAAACCCACCCACCGCTTCAAAGTTGCACTTATACAAGCTCCACGGGTTGCGACGCAAATATTTTCGAAACGAAAAATATTGGTATACACGTGGAAAGTAATCTGTCAATATCATTTGATAGCAGATCTTTAGCCTAGTTTCCTTTATGCTGTGTTAAACAATGGACACCGGAAGCATGTGGTAATGTTTCTCCACGAACGAACAGATAATTCGAAGAACTTGCAACTATTTTTGTAAATAATTCATTGGTGTTATTCTTGATGGTTTTATGTTCCTGCTGTAAAAAATAAAGTTTTGGTTTGGGGATGAAGTGCTCCCAATGGTCACCTTCAAGCCCATAGACTCAGGTTATTTTATGTAAATGTAATGATCAGTCGAATCGTAAGAACTGTCCCTTGGTTCAGGTCGATGTCTTAGGGGGTATGTCCTACTCGGGGATTATTACCCCTAGGGCATTAGCAGAGCCCTAATGGGGATTATATAACATAGGGCAACTATCTAATGCCATGTAACAATGAGTCGTTGGGATGATGTTTGACCCAAACCCCTTCTCCCACAAAACTTTGTGTGTGCCATTAGTATTCGCTTGATTGTTCGGCCTTTCCTTTTAAAGAACGGCTTGAATCATTAATCACGTTTTGACCATATAACATAAGCTTAAAAAACTGGCCAAAATCGTCAAAAAGTATATAAAGGCTAACCCCTTTAAATTTCCACCAATTTTTGCCATTTTTTAAACTTTTAAAATAATGCTAAAATATGAAGATTTAGCACAGCTTCTTTTTGCTATAGAAGCTACAAAAAAGCTTTATTTGAGCTAAATGATCACTTTTTGACCTTTTGTCATAAGTTAAAAAAAATAGCCAAAATCGGTCATAAAGTAGAGGCAAACACCTTAACATTTTGACCAATTTTGGCCATTTTTTAACTTTTAAAATACGGCAAAAATATGAAGATTTAGCACAAATAAAACCTTCCTTTTGCTATATAAGTTACGAAAAGGCCTTTTTTTGAGGTAAATTATGTCTTTTTGACCTTATTTCACAAGTTTAAAAAATGGCCAAAATCGGTCAAAAAGTAAAGGTTTTGACCGATTTTGGCCATTTTTTCAACTTTTGAAATAGGGCTCAAATTGGAATATTTAGCACAAAAACGGCCTTGTTGTTGCTACAGAGGCTCCAAAAAGGCTTTATTTCAAAAGCTCAAAAAAATGGCCAAAATCTGTCAAAAAGTAAAGGCTAACTAACCCCTTATAATTTTTTTCGACTTTTGAATTAGGGTTCAAATGTGAATATTTAGCACAAAAACAGCCTTGTCGTTGGTACAGAAACTCCAAACAGGCTTTATTTGACAATTTTTGACCTTATCTCAAAAGTGAAAAAAATGGCGAAAATCGGTCAAAAAGTAAATTAACATACATTTTTTAAATAGGGCTCAAATATTATATTATACTTATATAGCACATAAACAGCCTATGTCTACTTAAGCTTTTTTGGTCGTTTGGCTGGCATAAACGCAGACGAGTCCTCGAGGACTTCCAACTCCGTTCTTTTGTTCTTGTCTAGTAAAAAATAAACCCAAAGTCAGACATCAAATAAAAGTCAGACATCTGAATCTCTTTTATATTGGTATACTATTCGATGTGGTAATTTTAGTTGATTTATAGTTGATTTGATTCATGTTTGTTGTGGTAATAAAAACGACTGTTCCAGGGCCTTTTTAAAAGTGCATATGACACGAAAGTTTGTCTTATTTGAAAGAACACTTAAGGTGGCTCCCTACGGTAATTTTAAGAAGGGACTGGTAACGAGTATGACGTCGACACATGCGTATATAGGAATCTTGTCGAGTTTATGTTTTGTCACGTCAGCAGCTACCCTGCGAGTCAGAGCCCCTTTCCGACCTACGCAAGCTTCGGGGGAAAGTGGGTTCTGCCAACAAACTTGATCTTCGCCCCAAGTTTGCGGCGAGTCAGTCAGGTTTTAAACTGGTCAAACAAGTTCTAGTTTACGAACACGCGTAAGCAGGAAAATAGGAAGTGACGCGTTAGAGCCTGGGCCCAAAATAGTATCTTGGCAACCGTTCACGCATGCTCAAAAAGAAATATCGAGTTTGTTGGCAGAGCCCACCTTCCCCCGAAGCTTGCGTAGGTCGGAAACGGGCTCTGACTCGCAGGGTAGTCAGCAGCCGTCCGAGCGATACAAATGCTCAAATATCACACATTTGCTTTGGTAAAATTCTTTTAAATTTTGCGCATAATTAAATAAATAGGGAAAAACCTAAACAACATACTTAATTTTGAAAGACAGAATTTTTTTTATTATTTTGCTGTAGTGTTCTATGTGGAAAAAACTGACCGGACGACAATTTTTAGAACGTTTGACCGAAGAAAACCCGAAAAAACCTGGAGATATGCGTTTAAATAGACGAACACCGTAAACATTTCACAAATTTCTAACGCCATTATCATACCATGATAACAGCAGATATTAGCACTATTCAACTAATACTTCATAAGTGTGCAGTTCAGTGTACAGAATAATTATGTAATAGTTATTTTAAAGACAGCAATAACATAGACGATGACTGAACGTAACAAGCATCGAAAAAACTAAAACTCTAGGGAGCCACCTTTAAACGATAGAGTAACACCTTTTGCAGTTTTTTGTTTCTTTGATTCGTTCTTGAGATATTTCAGTTTGTTTGATATGTAAATGTCAAATGTTGCGATGTACACGTACATGACCTATCGGAAAAAGCTATATATCTTTGCTCTTATAAAACCAAATTTAATTTAGATTTTTTCTAGATTTAATAACTTTATTACCTTTTGCAACTGGTGGTCAAACAGGGCGAAATGCCCCAATTGAACATGCATGACTACCATGATGTCGATGAGGGAGGAGAACCGGAGAACCCGGCGAAAACCCCTCAAAGCACAGGAAAGATCAACTACAACCCTACTCCCATGAGTTCCAAGCTCGACAACGGGGTCATTCCCAAGCGGTCACCCATCCAAGTACTAACCCCGTCTAACCGGGCTTAACTCTTTGGTGAGAGGCAGCGCGCTAACAGCACACGCCACCCGTGCGTCCCAAAACTTAATTTGAAGAAAGCGTGTGCGTCACTCACAACACCAAACATGCAGGATTTCAAATAGTTTCGTTTGATTATATCAAGGATGTGTAGCTTTTTCCGATAAGTCATTATGCAGGTGTACGTCACAACATTTGATGTACCCTGCGAGGAGAGTCTTCTTTTCTTTATTCTTCGCTGTGAGAGAGGAAGAAAAGAAGGCTCCGCTGTATTCGTGACTGGTTTCATTGCGCATGCATGTCAGTTGCTTGGTTACAATCTCGAACCCAGTCCCAATCGGAGCAGAAAACAAAACGAGAACCGGTTAAACGGATCTTAAACGGGGTACTTCGTCCTAAATCTTGGACGAAGCCAAACACGAATACAGATTTCTTCCTCCTCGAAGAAATAAGGAAAAGAAGGCTATGCTCGCAGGGTACATTTGACATTTACATATCAAACAAACTGAAAAAACTTCAAAAGATGTTACTCTACCATTTTAAGTGTTCTAACTTAATTTTCGTTTCATATGCACTTTAACCCTTTACCGAGCATGGTTGTCATTTGAAATGAAATGCCATTTGGCAACTTATTACTTTTACTCTGGCTAACGTCAGACGATTTTACTCGTCAAGTGGAGACCTCCTGGTAATCTGCCCAGTAAAGGGATAAAGTGTCAATGAAAGGAAAAATTCGTTGGCATTTTTGTTGTTTTATTGTACAGAGGAGCATGGCAGGAGCACTCAATGAAAATTTCAAGAGAATCTGATGCGTAGTTTTCGCGCTATTAACTCTCAAAGTTTGCCATGGCTAGTTCGTTCTTGGAGAAAAATTTGGCTTTCGGTAACAATGCTTATGACGTACGCAAATGGACGACTATGCATAAGAACAATAGATTTCACTATTAATGATCCATCTGCGTACGTCATAAGGCACTGTTACCAAGAAGCCCAAATTTCCCCAAAACAAACTATCCACGGCAAATTTTGAGAGTTGATAGCGCGAAAACTACGCATCAGATTATCTTGAAATTTTCAGTGAGTGCTCCTGTCATGTGAATGCTCCTGTTATCCTCTGTACAATAAAACAACAAAAATGGCAACGAGTTTTTCATTTCATAGACACTCCACCAATTTACCAGGCATGGTTGCCATTTGGCAACTTATTACCTCCGCCAGGAGTTATGTTTTACCCCACTTTGTTTGTTTGTTTGTTTGTTTGTTTGTTTGTTTGTTTGTTTGTTTGTTTGTTTGTTTGTTTGTTTGTTTGTTTGTTTGTTTGTTTGTTTGTTTGTTTGTCTGTCTGTCTGTCACCAGGGTATCTGAAAACGTATTGCACAGATTCTCATTTGCCGAAAGGTTAGTCATAGACCAACGACAAATCCATTACATTTTGGTTGAATTTGGTCAAGATTTGGATGAGAAATTAATAAAAATCTGACAGCAAGATTCTCCGTGTAGAAGAAATGCTTGATTGCGCTCATTATCCAGATTTTATGCAAATATTTTTACTTAATTTTGGTACGAGTGCAATCAAGCAATTCATCCATTCATATACATGTATGTTAGCCTAGTTAGCGGGATGACTCATTTTTTTTAAACACCTCTAATAACCCACTGGCGGAGGTACTACCAAAATCAGTAGAGTGTCTTTACCGGAAGAAAAAAGGTTGTTTGGAAGGCGGCCAAACGTTTATGTTTTATGACGTCAACGGCTCGTGAATGCCGCGTGGTGGGTGAACAAATACAACAAAATAGACGAATTCAATTGAATAAGATGTTAATTTTGAACGTAGTGTAAAATGAATGTGATACTGTAGTACACGCCGTTCAAAAAATATCTTGTTCAACAGAATTCGTTGATTTCGTTGAATTCGTTCACACGCCACGCTGCATTCCTGAGCCGTTGAGTCGACGTCCCAAAAACATACACGTTTGGCCGCCTTCCAGACAACCTTTTTTCTTCCGGAAAAGACACTCTACTGATTTTGGTAGTATATGCAGTCTCTGACTGCCCTCCAGTTACTTTTAGGCCTGGTTCAAACATCGAACTTATCATGTGCCGAACCTAATACAAATGACCGAAAAAACTAGTTTGTCTAGTTTTCTCGCTGCAATGCGAGCTGTAGCGCACCGGTATATATTATATACCTCGATGCACTGAGTTCGAAGAAGATGAAGAAGTCAATCGAACGGCGCGTAGACGGATGAGCGTCGCATTTAAGTGACATTCTGACAACAGGCATGGTACATTATTCATGTCTCGCGAAACAAGCATCATTTGAATTCTTAATTGGAATTTCATTCTAATGTATTTTCAACCTAGAACTAAAGCTAATCCAAATAAGACTTTTATCCTAACCGTCATTTTACTTGTGAGACACAAATCAATAAGCGGCATGATTCGCGTAGTTCACCACTGACCAAAACCAACGAATGCTCATCCCTAGCATTCAGTTCGACCATTAGGTTCGACGTTTGAAACCAACGTCGAAACAGGATGGTAGCTAACACATCCAAGACCAAAACCATGTTCATCCATTCCATCCAACAATTAAGGCTTATTCCTGATCGATCCCTCTCGGTCACATTAAACAGCGAAGAAATTGAACAGTGTGACCTTAGACAGCCAACGACAACTTATGTTCAACCCGCAATAGTAGGCTTGCATTACTGCGTCGGATTAAGCCTTTCTTAACTAAAGACTGTGCTCTTCGTTTTTATAACTCCTGCATTCATATTATTTACTGCTCTGTTACTTGGGGTAATTGTTCCAAAACACTTTTGCAAAGAATTCTTCGCCTTCAAAAACGTGCAGCACGCATTATCTTAGATGCTGACTCTTCTATTCCTTCTGTCCTTCTTTTTCCCCAGCTTA
Source organism: Corallium rubrum (assembly GCA_964035015.1). NCBI lineage: Eukaryota > Metazoa > Cnidaria > Anthozoa > Scleralcyonacea > Coralliidae > Corallium > Corallium rubrum. The sequence goes on from OZ035998.1 coordinate 31,376,762, forward strand.
ACTGGATTCCAATTTTTTATCTAATTAATGGTGCCCTCCAGTCCGTTCTGCGCATGTACTTCTTTTTTTTTTATTTATTTATTTATTTATTTATTTATTTATTTATTTATTTATTTATTTATTTATTTATTTATTTATTAACTTTACAACCATACATAAATGCGAAAGAATTAAAACTATCAAATTAGAGAGAGAAAAAAACTTTGAATAACTAAAGATATGGTTGAAGGTAAGGTCAACAGGACATGAGTAGTCCCATGTGAAGACCGACCTTAATGAAAACAAACATAACATACAATAAAATAAAGACGAGAACAAATATACAGTTTACAGAAGACATGACGAATTAGGAACAACAGCTTAAGTTGAAAGAGCGGCACTTGGAACAGAAGGTTTTCCAAGTGCGCATTCTGTTTACATCGAAAGATGAGTGTAGTAGAGAAGAGTAGTAAACAGTTAGTCTGTGTTTGAAGGAGGAAACGGATGAACTATTACGAATGGTGGGAGAGAGATTGTTCCAGAGAAGGACAATTCGGTTGAAAAAAGAGTTCCTATAGAGAGACGTCCTGCAATGGTTGACTTGAAGCAAGTTGTCCTTACTTGAACGGGTGCGAGACGTGCTGTGAGAAGAAAAAGTGACGAAAGAGGAGATGTCTAGGTCGAAGAGGCCTTGTTTACATTTAAAAAAGAAGACACGAGATCCTTTAGTTCAAGCCAGTAGGATATCGGAAGTAAATTAATGTTTACATCTTTATTTAGAAAAAAAATTTACTGATACCTTATTCAAGATTGTAAGCTTGTCTTGCTTCCTCTTTATTACTTGTACTCAAAACAAAACATTAACAGAAGAAATAGAAGAAATCTGAAGAGATATCCTCGCCGAATCGCTTGGTTTTCCGCCATGTTGCTCCGAGCCACTGACCTGTATATAAATGGCTGCGGGGCCCCGAAACTTTTGTATTACATGAAGTGTCCCCAATCGATCGGCGCCATCTTTGATTTTCTGGTTTGCTGATTGGTTAATTTTAGACCTAACAAGATGGCGTCTCGGTCAGGGTCATCTGAGATTGGTTAATTTCGTGATTTGACCTAACAAGATGGCGTCCTACCATGGGACATTTTTCGCATAGGCACCCGCAGTCCAGTTATACAGTATATAAACAAAGATGGGGATCATGCGCAGAACGAACTGGACAGCACCTTTAAGTTTAGGAAGCTTCTTCTACAATTAAATATACTAATCAATCCTAATGCTCCACCTTCTTTTAAACTTATGTTCAATTTCGTATCTGCCACTCAACAACACGCTCGTACTAGAGCCTGCTTATATGACCTTTCGCTGCCTTACCCGCGTACTGGTTCTGGTAAACGAACATTTCTCTACAGCGCCTCAATTCTCTTTAAAGTGTTTACGAAACGAAAATGAAGTTTGTCTTATTTGAAAGTACTTTTGAAATGACAAAATAACATGTTTTGCTGTTTTTTGTTTCCTCGCGAAACAAACCAGTGGCATCACAACGTGCATAATGACTTACCGGGAAAAGTTATATATCTTTGCTATTATCAAACGGAATCACTTCAAAGTAATTATGTGTGTGTGTGTTTTCCCTTACAACAACAAAAAGATACATTTTCAGCTGATTCCGTTTAATAATAGCAAATATATATAACCTTTACCAGAATGCTTTGCCAGTATTCTAAGGTTTCGGCTAAAAGGGATAACTCAAAGGGATCCCGGACCACAAGCATCAGAGTTGGGTTCCCTGTGGTTTAGTGACTATTCAACAACTGAATCATTCTTACTAAATCTCGACGAAATAACTGGCTCCTCCTCCTCCTCGTCCTCGTCCTCCTCCTCAAAGATCGTTTCTAATGTTATCTCCGGCCAGCTAGAATCTATAGCAATACAATATTGTTGTTATTATTATACAATACTGATACAATCTCGATTGTGATTGGCTAAAAACTTACAGACAATTCTAGCGCTTGGGGTTGGGGGGGGGGGGGGGTTATACAGCGACTCGCTCGTCGCTGTATTCCCCCCCCCCCCAACCCCAACGCGCCGCTACGCAGGCTAACTGGATAGGCCATTCCATCGCCGCCATCTTTCATAGTGGAACATATGACGTATTGCGGCCTTAGAATTTGTTCTTAATCCCAAAGTTGACCGGCATAAACAATCTTGACGCCAGCACGGTCAGATTATCCGAGGGGTCAGGGGAGAAATATTAAGTACTCTATATATATTTATTATATGCATAACAAAATTACTACATTCTGATTGGTTGAGAGGAGTACAATTATTTTATTAATTGTACTGCTCCCAAGGCCCTGGGGACGATGTTGACAATAAATGGCGGCCAATTCTGCAATGGATAGTTTTCACATTTCCAACGACTTGTGGTACACTAACACTATGAACTAAAAATTCCATGTAAATATTTTGAAATGAGTACGGAGAACACCCAGAGTGAAAATGTTTCTTGTCAAGTAATGAAACAAGATGTTTTTAAAGGCGTAGGTGAGTACCAAGCTACACTGCGAGTCAGAGCCCCTTTCCGACCTACGCAAGCTTCGGGGAAAAGTAGGCTCTGCCAACAAACTCGATCTTCGCCCCAAACTTGGGGCGAGTCAGTCAGGTTTTGAACTAGTCAAACAAGCTCTAGCAGGAAAATAGGAAATGACGCGTTAGAGCCTGGGCCCAAAATAGTATCTTGGCAACCGTTCACGCATGCTCAAAAAGAAATATCGAGTTTGTTGGCAGAACCCACTTTCCCCCGAAGCTTGCGTAGGTTGGAACGGGGCTCTGACTCGCAGGGTAGTACGAAGCGTACGTGTCGTAATTTTTTCATGTATATAATAAATGAGTAATCATATGATTTTGCTCGTACAATTAAGGATTTACACTACTCGTGATATTTGAAAATTATGCCAAATTGCACTCGCCTGACGGCTCGTGCAATTTTGGCGAAATTTTCAAATATCACTTGTAGTGTAAATCCTTAATTGTACGAGCAAAATCATATCATTACCTATACATATTAAAGACTTATTAACCGAGTGCGAGGTCTGTACGGGAAAGTATTTGCCTGAGATTTTCGTACAGACCGAGCGACGAAGGAGCGACGTTTGTGCGATAAAACCGAGGGCAAATACTTTCCCATACAGACCGAGCAAACGAGGTTAATAAGGAATTTATTATATGGGTATTGGTTCATTTTATTTTTAAGTTTCGAGCGTTGTTTTCGCCTTCGGAGCATGCTGTTTACCTTTATAATAGCCTACCTGTTAACTTTTGTTACGTGTCGCTTCTTGGCCTTCTTGTTTACACCAGAATAGATTTAAACGAGGCGAACCGACAAGACGTGCTTCTGATTCCTCTTCAAATATTATGGGTGAATCTAACGTTTGTATCCTGGATAAGCTCTTCGGCATTAAGAAGAACAAACTTGTATGGCAGGGCAGTCTCGAAGAACTAAAGACATTAGTATTGAACGAGACTGACAAAAACGTAGTGAGAAATACAAGCTGGAAATCTCCTGGTGGTGGCACCTGGTGCTTCAAAAGTGAGCAGTTATCGGTTATCTGGCATACTAGCAGTAAAACCATTTCCTTTGAAGGAACTAAAGCCGACAGTTTAACTAGCCGCATCTACGAGCGCCTTACTTTAAACCAAAACTCGACGCCATCTATAGTTATCGACGAAAGTCCACACAAATCGCTAAGTGGCCAAGTCATCGAGGAGAGCAGTCACAAAATCGTCTTCGAGCCAAGTAACGAAAACGAAAGTGAAGTTAGAATTAGCCATGCTATGGGCTCTTGTCAACAAAATGCACGATGAATCTAATGAAAGTAAAGATCTTCAAAGGCAGGGCGGCACAAATATCGCAGCAAACCGAAGTACAATACAACTCAAGCACTTTGGTACGCAGACTGACGGTCCTCCAAGAGACTTGCAGAAAGTATACAGCCAAAGCCGCGAGTCAAAGGGCAGTTCGCGAGCGGAATTTAAAAAGCAACTCGAAGATTATCGGCTTGCAAATAAAGAAAGATTTGGAAAGCAGAAATGTCAACGACGCCGTGACAAAATAGCGAAAAATGCAAATGAATCTGAATTTGAGCACAATAAACTTAATGAACTTGAACAAAAGCTGAACGAGACGGAACAGGAAAAATAATCCCTGAAAGCAGTAATTAAAGTCCTGAGGGAAGAAATACCACAAGTACAGAATACTAAAGAAACCAACGATGTAGAACGGTCATGGCAAACTACGAAAACAAAATCAATTAATAAGTCTAAGAAGACTAATGCTAAACTAAAAAGCAAGCCTGAAGCCACCAACCTACAAGCTGGGACCCTACCAATGTCAAACCAGTACTCGGCTCTAGTCGACCAATTGATCTGTACCATTATCTGCAATAATGTGGTTGAAGTTGATGATACCGGAGAAGTTACTGAAGTGACAGATGAAACAAGAGAAGATTCCAATTGTCAAGCAGAAAGAAAGAAGCAAGATGGCAAGCAACGATATGACGCTAATCCAACCCATTCGTCAAATGACAAATCATCAAACCGTACAACCGTCGTAATTGGTGACTCATTACTAAAAGGTCTTCGCCAGCACTTGATCGCAAAAGCTACGAAAAGCAAAGTACAAATCAAGTGCTTTCCTGGTGCTAACCTCAAAGATATGGGGCACTATAGTATCCCTCCATTGTCCACCAAACCTAAACACATTATCCTTCACTGTGGGACAAATGACCTCCAAAGTAAGAATTCATCGGCTATTATTAAAGAAACGAGAGATTTATGTGACCATCTCCAGAGGACCAGCCCGGATAGCAATATCACAATATCTTCGCTAATCGTAAGAAAAGACGATCAAGGTAAAATTACTGAGGTTAATGAACTTCTTAAATTATTATGTATAGAAAAACAATTTGGTTTATTACTACATGATAATATTGATCACAAATGCCTAAATCGTTCAGGTCTTCATCTAAATAGAGAAGGTGATTCAAAATTAGCTAAAAATATCATAGAAACTATTAAGAGATTTTAGCTTTAGGTGTAATCCGAACTGTAGCACACATCAACAAGATTTGATCCTTGAAAATGCACCCACATATTGTAGCACTGTTAATCTAAATAATATAGATAACGAATTATTAGAAAGAAAATCACTGGAAAACCTAAAAGGTTTTCGAATAGCCCACTTAAACATCACCTCCATTCCTAAATATATCGATCAGCTAAGAATCTATCTAATCAATAAGCCAGTAGACATACTAAGCATTAATGAGACAAGGCTGGATGAATCCATCTTAAATGAAGAGGTTGATATCCCCGGATATGATCTCTTCCGAAAAGATAGATCTCGATTCGGAGGTGGGGTGGCTGTGTATACCAGGAGTATCTTGAATGTGTTAGAAAGGTCTCAGTTCGTTCCCAAATCCGTTGAGGCTGTTTGTATTGAGATTACTAAACCCAAAGCTAAGCCTATATTACTAACCACTATCTATCGCCCTCCAAATAATAAAATTGATTTCATGGACCAACTTGAAAATTATCTCAATCAACTTGATGGGCAAGATAAAGAATTAATTATCACAGGCGATTTGAACTGTGACCTTTCTACACAAATTTTAAGTCCCCAATCCCGTAGATTATTGGATGTTTTTCAGCTATTTCAATTGAAGCAACTAATCACAAGTCCTACTCGCATTACTAAAACCACTGAGACTTTATTGGACATAATTGCAACCAACCGTCCAGAAAAAGTCCTAAAAAGTGGTGTGATCCACATGGGTATCAGTGATCACAGTCTTGTCTATGCATGTTTAAAATTATCAGTGCCCAGAGACAGACCAAAGATCGTTGAAAGCAGAAACCTAAAATATTACAATGGCGACTACTTTAATGCGCATCTTTTCCATGATTTACACAAAGTACACTGGGATCAGAACGATCCAGATTTATTGTGGGACCAGTTTAAGAATATATTTAACAGTGTCGCAGATACTCATGCCCCAATAAAAATTCGAACAGTAAGAAGCACATATGCTCCATGGTTAACAACTGCCATTAGACGTGAGATGAACCAACGAGATTATCTGAAAAAGAAAGCAGTGAAGAATAGGTCCGAATGCTTAAACGAAGCATATAAAGCCAAGCGAAATGAAGTTAACAAATTAATCAAAACTACCAAAATCCAATATTGTAAGAAAAATATCGACTTAAATAAAGACAACCCTAAGGAGATGTGGAAAAATATTAATCAGGTTATAAGTGGTAAAGGTCGCTGTTCCAAGACAACGACCATAAATACATTAAAAGATGAGCATGGCCAGATTATTCATGACGAAATATTAATAGCAAATCAATTTAACAAATATTTTACTGAAATTGGACCAAAATTATCCAGTCAACTCCCGGGCATTGCCATGGATTTTTCTCACTATTTGACAGCAGTTGATTGTGAATTTCACTTTACTACCATAACTGAGGAAAACGTTTTTAAAAAATTGATGAAAATCAAACCAAACAAAGCCTCAGGTCCCGACAAAATCCCTGCTAAATTGTTAAAAGATTCTGCAACTGTTGTGGCACCCTTTTTGAAACTAATTTTCAATTTATCCTTATCAAAAGGTATTTTTCCAAGCGATTGGAAGAATGCGAGAGTCTCACCGATATACAAATCTGGTGACCGGGACGAATGTGGTAATTATAGACCAATATCGGTTTTGTCTAACATACCTAAAATAATTGAAAAAATTGTGTTTGAACAAGTTAATAACTATCTTGTTACAAATCAAATAACCTCATACCAGTCTGGATTTAGAAAGGGCCACTCCACTTGCTCTTCGTTATTGAAAACAACAAATGACTGGTTAGTAAATATGGATAAAAGCCTTATAAACGGCGTTGTATTCTTAGACCTCAAAAAGGCTTTTGACACAGTCGATCATGATATACTTATAAAGAAATTAGAACTATATGGCATTAAGAACACTGCTCTCCGTTGGTTCACCTCATATTTAAGTCAAAGAAAACAAGTATGTAAAGTAGGGGTTTCGAATTCAAAAAGTGAACACGTTAGAACGGGTGTACCTCAAGGGTCAAATCTTGGTCCTCTCTTGTTTCTCCTTTATATAAATGATTTGCCAAAATGTCTGGACTTATCTGTCCCTGCTCTTTTTGCTGACGACACATATCTTTCCGTGAGTGGCACTACTTCTTATGAGATAGAAGAGAAATTAGAAAAGGACCTGAATAATGTTCATCATTGGTTATTGGCTAACAAGTTGACTTTAAATGTTAGCAAAACTGAGTACATGTTAATTGGCTCGAGACAAAAGCTCTCTCAAGTTACAATTGATCCCACCTTGTCTATTGGCTCTGACAGTATTAATCGTGTCTCGTCCACTAAAACACTGGGAGTTATAGTGGATGAATGCATCACCTGGAAAGATCATATTGATCAAGTTGCTAAAAAAGCTTCCAAAGGAATAGGCTTGATGAGACGATCAAAAGATCTACTCAATACAAATACTTTAAAAGCTGTTTATGATGCCCTCGTATTGCCGCACTTTGATTACTGCGCACTAGTGTGGGATAATTGTTCAAAAACTTTACAAACCAAATTACAGAAACTTCAAAACAAAGCAGCTCGAGTTCTTACAGGTGATAGTTACGAAACACCATCTGATGCTGTCAGAGCTAAATTAAATTGGGAGACATTACTATCAAGAAGAGAAAAGCAAATGCATTCTCTAATGGAAAAAGTAATGCAGGGTGACTCAAACAATTATCTAGAAGAATTATTTGCAATTTCATGCAACAAAACCTACAATTTAAGGAGTAACAATTGTGTTCTCTCCCTGCCTAAACCAAATACTAATGCTCTAAAAAGAAGTTTTAGCTACCGAGGTGCTACAGTTTGGAATGACCTAAATAAAAAGAAAGTAATCTAAACCAGGATTGTAATTTTTAATAATTTTATATAAATTATATAGACCATATTTTTAAATAATTTTTACTATATATATGTATATATATATAGAAATACATATTTTAACTATTTGTACTTTTTAACTGTTTGTTTGCTTGTACTGTACATATTATTATATATTTTTTTTTTCTTAAATGCACGGCCATCTGAAAATCAACCTTTTTAATTTTTTTCCTAACTTTGATAACTTAGAACTCTGGTTGAGATGTTACCGTGCAAAAATAATTGTAAATAAATAAATAAGCTCGGATTTTATTTGTCGTATTTTTAGATAAACAGCTTTAAAGAAAACCAGCAGTAATGTTCCAACACATTTTATTGTTCAAAATATTTGAATAAAGATACCCAGTACACTTTTATTTGTATTCAAATCAACTCAGAAATCTTCTCGCCAAACTTTACAGGGCCGAGAAAAAAGCGTATTGACCCAGAGCCCGCGGGTCAATATCGTAAAATCCCGACCTCTCGGGAACCAATCAGCGTGCGTCGTTTTGCGCACGGACCGGAAATCAAACCCAGCCATATAATAAATAATGATATTAGGTGTTACTCCAAGTGACGAACCATACTGGACAAGTAGAGAAAACTCTACTTGACGCGGCTGGGATTCGAACCCGCGACCTTCGGTTTACTAGTCCGACGCTCTAAAGACTGAGCTACAGGTCAAGTTGGGAGCTGGTGGTCGAATGATGGTACTTGGGTTATTTGATATTTTGAAACAGATACTAGATTGGTAGAGCGTCGGCTAGTAAACCGAAGGTCGCGGGCTCGAATCCCAGCCGGGCTAAGTAGAGTTTTCTCTACTTGTCCAATATGGTTCATCACTCGGAGTAACAGGAGTAACAGCTATAATATCATTATTCTCCACCCGAGTTCATTGTCCCATAATTGTTCTAAATATACATATACATATATACATATATATATATATATATATATATATATATATATATATATATATATATATATATATATATATATATACTGTAGAAGATGTTGTAAAAACCTTTGGCAGAGTGCTCGATGGGAATCCAGAGCATATTATAGTTAAAGTTCAAAGCCTCAACAGGTTCGATTAGACATTTTTATAACTATTTAGTTTCGTTAGACCATTTTATCTGAAGAGTACCACACAATACGTGTGGCACGAAACTAAATAGTAATAAAAATGTGTAATCAAACCTGTTGAGTCTTTGAACTTTAACTATATATATATATATATAAACCAGATAAACCAGATTTCGTTGCGTATAGCTCGGAGAGTGCTCAATAAACTAACGGATTCTACTTTTGCCTGAAGATTGCCTACGGGCATGAAACTTTAAGTATGTGGCATCACAACGTGCATAATGACTTACCGGGAAAGGTTATATATCTTTGCTATTATCAAACGAAATCACTTCAAAGCAATTATGTGTGTGTTTTCCCTTACAACAACAAAAAGATACATTTTCAACTGATTCCGTTTAATAATAGCAAAGATATATAACCTTTACCAGAATGCTTTGCCAGTATTCTAAGGTTTCGGCTAAAAGGGATAACTCAAAGGGATCCCGGACCACAAGCATCAGAGTTGGGTTCCCTGTGGTTTAGTGACTATTCAACAACTGAATCATTCTTACTAAATCTTGACGAAATAACTGGCTCCTCCTCGTCCTCCTCCTCCTCCTCCTCCTCCTCCTCGTCAGAGGTCGTTTCTAATGTTATCTCCGGCCAGCTAGAATCTATAGCAATACAATGTTGTTGTTATTATTATACAATACTGATACAATCTCGATTGTGATTGGCTAAAAACCTACAGACAATTCTTGATGTCTAGCCACCACTGATCTCTAAATAAACTGGATAGGCCCTTCCCTATGGCCAGCAGTCAAACATTTCGTGCCAGTCGCCGCCATCTTACGTAGTGGAACATATGACGCATTGCGGCCTTAGAACTTGTTCCCAATCCCAAAGTTGACTGGCATAAGCAATCATGACGTCAGCACGGTCAGATTATCCGAGGGGAGAAATATTAAGTACTCTGTGCCGGGGGAGTCGGAAAAGCCGTAAAGCAAACAACAGATGCCGGTTCGTTTAGTTTTCACTGCATGCATGTTTAACATCAGGTACAGTCAAAAGATGGCAAGTGCACACAACACGAGATATTGTTAAGACATTAAGGTTACTATAAAAGGTACAATTTAAGACTTGGAATTGAATTCTTCGTAGATTTTATAGTCTGTTTTTCAGTTTATATTATCGTGAAGTTTCTTCGTTGTCGGCACTGAAGAAAGACAACGAAATTTCAAGGTTTTACAGCTCGGTAACGCAAACAAATGCAAGAAATTAGCGCCTTAAACCTTATTGAGTACTTCTTATGTCCTTACATACGTTTAAATCTTCTTAAAATAACTCTTTTTATCTGTTTTCAATCTACGAAAGCTTATGAACTTTAGTGATGCCCATCTTAGGTAGTGGTCACGTCATCATACAGCTGGCACGCTAAATTCGGCCCCATGTCCTACCAGTTATATTGAGATCAGTGCTAGCCCCATGACGTAATTTTTGCGAGCTGGCCAGCGGTTTGAGGAAAACAAACAAGGCCACCGGGGACTTTAGGAGCGACGATCAGAAGTGAATTAATCGACCGAATTTGGCAGGTTTTGCTGACACCAAAACCACAAAGAAAAAACAAGCGAGCTACACATACAGTTGTTAGAGTTTAAAGCAGTTTTTTCAAGGTATGAATTTACTGTTTTTATCTAACTTTGTATAAAACTTTCTAAAGGCTTCTACATTTATAATTGTATAATAAAACAATTATTGTATTCGGTTTTCACATGATAGCTTGTGTTATCAAACCTCGGTTTGTGTTATCCGCCTCAGCCTTTGGCTTCGGCAGATAATACAAACCTTGGCGTTAATAACACACGATATCATGCTCAACCTTATCCAATAATTGTATATCGACAGTTTTTATTGTCTTATTTGGAAGAACTTTTAAAATGATAAAGTAAATTCTTTGGAAGATTTTCGCTTTGTTTTTGAGATATTTCATTTTGTTTAATATGCAAATGTCAAGAATTTACGTCACGCATGCATAATGACTTATCAGAGAGTGTTATAAGTTATATCTTTGCGTTCATCAAATAAAACCACTAAAGTATGAATAACATGTGTGCGTGTTTCTCCCACACCACCAAACTTCTCGATTTTAAAGAACAAAATGAAATTTCCAAAAACAAAGCGAAAATCTTTTAGACGACCGGCCAACTTCGATAAAAGTGTCTCAAAAACACCGTTGATGGCATCTTTTGTTGCAAGCAGACAACCATGATAAATCGTATCAGATGTATACTTTGAAGGTGAAGGGTGTTGCCAGCCGTAATTATTGATTTATATACTAAAATTTAGAGCTTTTTACGTTTGTGTTTTATTTGAATGAGCTAAATTCAGAATGCTATCCAATCAGCGTGCCTCTAGTTTTGCATAACCTAATTCGCATAACTCACAATCATAAACAAACAAGAAATATTGCGTGAATACACCTAAATAAAATACTTCGACGAACGGCCACAAAAAGGTAAGCTTGCCAGTTGCCAAGAATCAGAAATTTATCAGACCTATAGTATCTACAGGAAAGTCACATATTCGTAAATTACTTCGTTTTATTTTGGTAATTTGCCTATACCGCCCTGTATCTACTGTTATAAAGCTGATCATGAGCTTTTGTATACTGTAGTATAGTATTGCTCATAATGTCCTTAGACATTTATAACTCACCGGTTCAACAGTACTATCTTGTGATACACGGAAGGCAACCGGGCTAGTCATCTTGATCAATGTCTAAGCTACATTTCTATGCTGGTTGCCTGCTTGTAACAAAAAGTTTTCAGATTGTTGTGGCTGTTCTTCTAAGTGTTATATTTAGGCGAATTTGCGCAATGTTTCTTGTTTGTTTATAATTGAGTTATGCGAATTAGAATAATCAGAACTTCAGGCACGCTGATTGGATAGCATTCTGAATTTGTAATTCAAATAATACACAAACGTAAATAGGCATCGCTTTACAGATATCCCATCCGTCACACTGTGCTTTCAAAAAGCTCGGAATTTTAGTATATAAATCAATAATTACGGCTGGCAACACCCCTCACCTTCAAAGTATACACTATCCGATATGATTTAGCATGGTTGCCTGCTTGTAACAAAAAATGCCATCAAAAGTAATATCTTGAAGCCTTCTTTGAAATAGACGGCCGGTCTATTTCAAAGAAGTTACTTTCAAATAAGACAATAAAAACTGTCGAGGTTAGTAGCACTTTAATAACTAGATATATTTTAGTACGAGTTTCTTACCTTGTTCATTGATTTCATGTGGTTGACCATTGAGAGCTGTACAATTTAATAAAGAATGATACTCAGTAAATCAAGATGTAATACAACGGCGTTTCTGATTGGCTACCGTGAGTGCCCCATAACTCGATGGAGCACGGCAATTTCAAATGTAGTGAGAAACTCATTTTTAATCAGCGAAATAAATATTGTTTTCCGTTGTATTATGTCTGATTCTCTTTTATAAAGAAATGGTTCATGGTCTGGCGTGCTCCATTGAGTTATGGATGCACTTGGGAAGTTCGAGAGCACTCAAAAATCTAGAGTTGTTCTCGGCTACGCCTCGACCAACTCTTACGCTTTTTTCAAGCTCTCTGAACTTCCCGCGTGCATCCCTAACTCGATGAAGCACTCCAAACCATGAACCATTTCTTAAAATGAATTCACCCTTCGTCAGAGTGAAACGTACGTGTAAACAAACAACGAGCTTATATATAAGAAAGATAATCATGTGATCTAAAATTAGTTAATCGGATAAAAATAACAATAACAAATTAATAATGAGATGCGAAAAAAATTAGTCAATCAGAGCAAAATAACAATAACAAATCAATAATGAGATGCGAAAGACATTTGCTATTCTCACCGTCGATGAGCAAAAAAGGAAGGGGTGTAAAAAACTCGTTAATAATTCATGAGATAATCAGCCAATTGATTGAAGTTGGATACTCCAGTAAAACCCAAGTGTTCTGGCCATCTGGCCTTGTTTACAACTTGTATATTCATTTCGCGCCAAAACTTGTCATCGGCGTTGCTCATTGGTTGTCATTTCCGTACAGGGGGGGCACCACTGGCGGGCTCGGGGTCTTCGTAATCGTTTTCCGCCATTGTAGTGCATTCTCCTTTTACCACGCTATTTATGCTAATAAAACGTTTGAAATATAACAAGTGTATTTGATGGTTATACTGCTGATGAAGGGCCCCAACGTCACGAGTCCCGAAGGATCAGAACAGTAAAAGGAGAGACCGTTTTGGCGTAAAATACAGCTGAGCTATCGTCATCGTGAGCAACTCTCGTGTTGTGGAGACTTCGCACCCGTAGCATGGATCCTATCGCTTTGGATGCCGATCAACACGTAAATGAAGTTCTAATCGACCCAGAAAAACCGGAGGAACTTCCTAACGACGATCAAAAGGTAGGGGAAGAATTAAAACTTGCCGAGTCAACACAAGGCCAAGCCAATAATGCGGACAGTGACATAAATGGCGACGTACGAACATCAAACGCTCAAAATGTCGCCGAAGTTGACGGGGGAAACGGAGACGTAGTCGAAAGTCTAACATCAAATCAGGATACTTCATGTAGGCCAAAGAGGAACGCTAAACCGTCTTCCAAATCCATCGAGAACCGAATACAGTGTGACAGAGCCAAATTAGAGAAATTATGGAGAAAAGTATTAATTGCATCATCAAGCCTTCAAGCGTCGCCAGATTCGCTAGGAGAGCTACGATCTGCCATAACCAAGGTACGTTTAAACTTTCACGAATATCAAGTCCTGTGGTTCTCATACATACACAGCAAAATTGAGAATTCTTACCTGGAACATTGATTCTCATTTTAAGCAATAATTTTCTTAAAATAAGAAAAATGTTCTTGCCTAGAACTAATTTTACTTAAAACAAGAAAATTATTTCTAACCAAGAATATAGCTTACTTAAAGCAAGAAAATATTTTCTTGACAAGAATAAACCAAGAATTGATTTCACTTAAAACAAGAAAATATTTTCTTAACAAGAATAAACCAAGAATTGATTTTACTTAAAACAAGAAAATATTTTTTGGCAAGAATAAACCAAGAATTGATTTCACTTAAAGCAAGAAAACATTTTTTGGCCGATTAAACTAAGAATTAATTTTGCTTAAAACAAGAAAATATTTTCTAAATGAGGTTATGCAATAACCAAGGTTAACAGCCAAGGAACGGCGCGTGGAGAATGGGGAGAATCAGCGTGAGAGTGTTTGATAACTAGAGGTGCATTGGCCAGCATGGAGTCATTACGCCTATAGCCTGGGTGCAGTCCCAGTGAGTTACACTTGCTACAGCCTGGGTGCAGTCCCAGTGAGTTACACTTGCTACAGCCTGGGGGGCAGTCCCAGTGAGTTACACTTGCTACAGCCTGGGTGCAGTCCCAGTGAGTTACACTTGCTATAGCCTGGGTGCAGTCCCAGTGAGTTACACTTGCTACAGCCTGGGTGCAGTCCCAGTGAGTTACACTTGCTACAGCCTGGGGTGCAGTCCCAGTGAGTTACACTTGCTACAGCCTGGGTGCAGTCCCAGTGAGTTACACTTGCTACAGCCTGGGGGGCAGTCCCAGTGAGTTACACTTGCTACAGCCTGGGTGCAGTCCCAGTGAGTTACACTTGCTATAGCCTGGGTGCAGTCCCAGTGAGTTACACTTGCTACAGTCTGGGTGCAGTCCCAGTGAGTTACACTTGCTACAGCCTGGGTGCAGTCCCAGTGAGTTACACTTGCTACAGCCTGGGGGGCAGTCCCAGTGAGTTACACTTGCTACAGCCTGGGTGCAGTCCCAGTGAGTTACACTTGCTATAGCCTGGGTGCAGTCCCAGTGATTGACATTTGCTACAGCCTGGGTGCAGTCCCAGTGAGTTACACTAGCTACAGCTGGGGTGCAGTCCCAGTGATCGATATTTGCTACAGCGCACTAGCCTGGGTGCAATCCCAGTGATCGACATTTGCTACAGCGCACTAGCCTGGGGGCAGTCCCAGTGATCGACATTTGCTACAGCGCACTAGCCTGGGTGCAGTCCCAGTGATCGACATTTGCCACAACACACTAGCCTGGGTGCAGTCCCAGTGAGTTACACTAGCTACAGCTTGGGTGCAGTCCCAGTGATCGACATTTGCTTCAGCGCACTAGCCTGGGTGCAGTCCCAGTGAGTTACACTAGCTACAGCTTGAGTGCAGTCCCAGTTGGAATGACATTTGCTATAGCCTGGGTACAGTCCAAAGCTGTCTCTTTTAGTGGAGGTTAGGTGGGAATATCTAGGAGTTACTTGGATGGTGACATTTCTGCGAAATCTCACTTTGGTGGTCAGGTCAAGGATGGAATTCGACACGTAGTGTGGGGACCTGAATCCAAGTAACAACAAATCGCAGCATATCCTGTAGTCATGTCTGCACCTAACCATCCAAAAGGGTAAGTATAGTGACTGCAGATGTTAAATGAGGTTATGCAATAACCAAGGTTAACAGCCAAGGAACGGCGCGTGGAGAATGGGGAGAATCAGCGTGAGAGTGTTTGATAACTAGAGGTGCATTGGCCAGCATGGAGTCATTACGCCTTTAGTCGGCATACTGGTTAGTTGAGGAAAACATAACAGCGAACTTATTGCATCCCACCATCCCACCCCTAATCAAAGCAAATTGCAATTTTCCACCGAAAGTATTTTCGGTGTGATAGGTGCAGACATGCAATGGTGGTCAGGTCAAGGATGGAATTCGACACGTAGTGTGGGGACCTGAATCCAAGTAACAACAAATCGCAGCATATCCTGTAGTCATGTCTGCACCTAACCATCCAAAAGGGTAAGTATAGTGACTGCAGATGTTAACCAAGAATAAAACGAGAATTTGTTTTACTTAAAACAAGAACAAATTTTCTTACCACGAATAAAGCAAGAATTGATTTTACTTAAAACAAGAAAAGTCAAAAAATACGCACCGCGCTTCCGGGGGAACCGGGGGAGCGTCGAGGGGCAGTCAACACTTTCTTACCAAAATTTGATTTTACTTAAAGAAAGAAACTATTTTCTTGCCATAAATAAACAAATAATCCATTTTACTTAAACGTAGGAGAACATTCTCTAATCACATGCGTACAATGATACAGAAATAAACCAAGAATAAATTTCTGAAATTTATAGCAACGATGATGTTGTTATTCACTTGTTCTAGAGCATGAAAATATCTTAACTATTCAACAGATATTTAGTGCAGCGTGCTACACACTATTTATTTGATTAGACACGAAACTGTCAATTGACCTAAATATTCTAGCCCAAAAGTAGAAATATTGATTTGCAATGTCCTTAAGACCACGCGAGGCTAACGCGGGATAATTTCCCATGATGACGCGGGAACCCGGTGACGGGCCGACGGCGTGTTTTCGCCTCGAACTTCGTTGGCCGTTGGCGATATTTGTCATTATGGCTTTGTAATTTATTGCTTGTTTTGTAAATGGTTCTTCGCTAGACGTATACAGACGATGGATGCCATCACATTATTGAAGGTAAGTCATAGATTCTTACATGTAAATCAGCAATTTTGTATACTGATTAGTGATTTGTATTCAATTTGAAATAGTCAGCAAATGTATGTAGCTTCGTTTATTTATTCGCTAGTCGCTACTGAATAGAAATGCTCTTACAAAGATTTGCCGTTTGATCCTTACAAAATATGTTTATTTTCTTAGTTTATAAGTATTACAATTAAAGGAGTTACTTATGGTTTGTTTTGGGAATTGACAAATTGTTTGTGTTGATCAACAATTAACGGCGGCAATTTTGAATACATACAATTGCGTAGGTAAAATTCATTTACTAAAAGTCGACCATTTGGTTCCCCTTTTGTTGCATACAACTGTTAAGTTTCGATATTTAATTTAAGAAAAGGCTCTACTGTGTTAACAACACAGCTTGACAACTAGATATTCCTAGACAGCAATGTTCTTTGTTTGGAATCTGGGGCAAACTTATTATATACGGTATGGATTGTATGCTATAAACCAGACTGCAAAGAATATTAAACATGTTACCTCTTTTTGTTTGCATGTTCAGAGTTAATTAAACAAATGTTCAGCAGTTAATCCATGGTATTGTTGAGAGTTAAAAAAATAAGGCTTTTTTTCTGATATATTTGTATTGTTTCAGAAGCACTTGCCTGAACAGGCTGATCATAGTTACACACAAGGTTACAACAATCTTTAAGTAGCTAAATGTAGTCACGTGGTTTGCATGAAGCTTCAGCTAGTGCCAGGCTAAACTTACTATAATTATTTAATTTTGCAATGTATCGGTGCAAACCTGATTTTCCATTTGATCAGTGTTTTACGGTCAAGAAGGGGATACACAGTGTATGTGTTTGGCTGTATACTAACAAAATCTTTGTTTAGTTTATTAAAGGATTATCAAGACCAAAATCGTATACCTTAGACTGGAAATGATGATAGTACTGGAACCCCAATTCATGACAGAGCAAAATAAGTAAAGCGAACATTGTTCTTTGAGTTTAGACGTGTGTGAAAAGATATCAATTGGTTAGTATCTAATGTAAAGTTGTATTTCTTAACAGTTCTGTAGTTATCACATTCATGCACATGTTTACGAATGATGGTTCAAAATTGAAGCTTTCAACTGTTTTGGATTAAGAATTTGTTAAAAAATTATGTGTCTAGTAGTGCAATATATAGTTTTCATACTAAAACTTTAATCAATTAAGGCCACTATTTGTTGCATATTAGTTTTTCATTTTCCCACTCACATTTTTGCCCAACTATTCCAGCCCAATTCAAGTTTTATTATTATTATTATTATTATTATTATTATTATTATTATTATTATTACTACTACTATTACTATTATTATTATTATTATTATTATTATTATTGTTATTATTATTATTATTATTATTATTATTATTATTATTATTATTATTATTGTTATTAACACAACCATGAGGAAACCTGGGCTCAGAAATCACAAAGGAGCTTGAGTGCATGTCATATGCCTGTATTTTTAACATACTGCGGTACTTAGTTCTGCTTTTCAGTGTACTGTACTGCCCCAATAATGGGTTAATGGTAATGGCTGCCCTCCTGCATGAACTTTTGGTAAAGTCCTGCCTGTCCTGGATGAGAAACTAATATACAGTATGCAACAAATAGCTGCCTAACATAAAATTCATTATTTAATCCTGGGGGTATTCACATATGCTGAAAAAAATTTAAAAACATGTAGATGGACTGAGATGTGCTGTGTAGGCTTGTAGCAACTACATGCAAACTTTATCCTACCAGTGTCAGCACATTTCTCAATAAAGAGGTTATAATAATCATAGTGATGAAACCACATTTTAACTAGAGGGGTGCTACATGTATTGTTGCCACATTTTAGTTCAAATATCTAGTGTGGAAAGATTATTAGATCTTTATTCAAGAATTTTCACAACATAGAATTAAAAAGGTTTCCATAATTTAAGTTATACTTTAATAACTGGACTTAAGTATGTAACTTGTTATATGATAGACTGGAGTATCACTTCTATCTGTCAGGGACTGATCATTTTATTTATTAATATGTGATTATAACTGCGTCAGGTAAAATTGAGCCTATGCCGGGTTCCAAATTACTTGTTGCTTGATTGCCCCAGAGCAACCAAAGTTTTACTTGGGCAAATAGATTTTGGCTTTTGGTAACTTTTTGGGCAACGTAATTTCATGTGGATTTTTTGGATTATTGGTTTAATCATGGAGAGATTTTAATAGCTCATGAATTAACCACCCAATGCAAAATATCAAGAAGAAAGAAATGACTCAGTCAGGCATATGAATAGGAAATATGCAGTACCTACTGTATTTGCATATGTTGCACAATAAAATACATTTTAAACAGTTCTATTAAGTGAAAGATAAGATTTTGGTCAACCAACCAAGAATTCTATTACAGCCTCACATTACCTACAGTATCATTTGTTTGCTGGTCTTAATTTTTCCAGTTTGCAGGCTGCAATTTAGACCTGCCATATGTATTTACCACTAACACTTTTATCTGTGCTTCCCACTTAAGTTAAACCTTTATTTTAATATTACTTTTGACTTTTTGTAATGTTAAGATGATGAGCAACCTGACAAGTGGCTGTGGAAGTGGTCCAGCTTTACCCCTGGTCTTATGGTGTCTGGTTGTGGAAGGCAAATCCTGTGTATGTTCAAGAAAAGCAAAATGTTTGAAGATGATGTGACATTATTGGCAATAGTCTAGTAATTGGATTTGGCATACACTCTACTGTATCTTCAAGGATGTTGCTGAGGATGTTGCTGTGAAAGTTGCAAGACCTAATCTTTGGTGACAAGTGTCATCCTGGTGTGATTTCAAATTGGATGTTACCAAAACCCTGAATGACTTGCAAAAGTATTGCCCTCCTGGAGAATGTTAGAACATTCGTATGTATAATGTCTGCATGTTTTTAATATAATTTATACTGTTAGTAAAATTCTTAAATTTAACTTTCTGCAGACATGTTTCGGTAAACTTATGCCAGTACAAGATATGAAAGAATTATTTTGATAAATATTTAAATAATTATTCTTTCTTATATTCTATTGAAGATTGTCTACATTAAAAAAAATTGTCATTTACTTGAAGTATATAGTAACTTTAGTGCTCTTAAGAACACATGGAAATAACTAATAAATAATGCAACTCAGTACATGTACATTTAATTTTTTCTTAAAATAAGAATTTTCTTGTTTCTTAAAACAAGAATCCATTCTAGAATCAGTGCTAGAAAATTTTACTTACTTGCAGACTATTTTTACTCATTTTAAGTAAATTATAGTCTAGAATAATATTCTTACTATACTGACAAGAATTATTTTGCTTGTTTTAAGCAATATTTTGCTTGTTTTAAGCAATATTTTACTTAAAACAAGTAATTGTTTGCTTGAAACAAGAATTGCACGAGAATATTATTTCTTATTTTAAGTAAAATTATTCTCGAAAAATTCTAGGTAAGAATAATATTCTTGACAAGATTCTTGACAAGATTCTTGGTAAGAATATTATTCTTACTATACTGACAAGAACAATCTTACTTGTTTTAAGCAATTGTTTGCTTAAAACAAGTATTTTTTTTCTTAAAATAAGAATCAGAATTTTGCTGTGTAGATTTTCTTGCTTACGTGGGTACTCCCCAATGCCAACAAGAGCGTGAAACAGTGCAAGACGTTATGAATAATCATAAACTATTCGCCGAAACTGCCATAGCTCAGGGGAACGAACGAAAGAAAGAACTCTTGCTAGAAATGGGTTCTGTACGATCTAGTTCTCGCGCGTCTTCAGTATCATCTGCCGCTGTTCGAGCACAAGCCCGAGCTGAAGCTGCTGCAGCCATAAAGAAAGTGGAGATGCAGAAGAAACGGTCTTTGCTTGAGTCCCAAACTGCCATGTTAATTCAAAAAGAAGAGCTACAATCTTGGACAATAATAGTTGTAACAGTCAACCCCTCCCCCCGATTCAATGTTGTTATATGAAACTCCATTCCAACATTGTTTCATTTCGGTCAACATTGAATCGGGGGGAGGGGGTGTTACAACATTATTGTCCAAGATTGTCCTTGACTGATTTTTCTTAATATTGTATAAAATACAGCTAAAATATGATTTCTGTTTGTAAATTAAAGTCAATAAACAATGGTTAAGTTTGAGACTGTTTCGTGCAATTAGTAGAAAGATATGTGCATTTAAAAATGTATAGATTGCGCTCTACTACGCACGCTTCTCCGCCATATTTCTCTGCCTGAAGCCCTTTCTTTGTCACTCAATACTATCTACGTCACTAGTATTGCGAGAGAAAGTGTGAGAGTTGGTAACTTGGATAGGATAACTGTTGAAAGAGAGATGTATTAATAATATTACTGTTGTGTAGATATGACGCTCATATTTCAGCCGTTGGGTGATTGATATCCGAGCCCGCTTTACTGAATCTATATCTGACATTGTGATGATTGGGGAAAACTAAGCACGTACGGTGTATTTCATTTCATAATAGAACGTTTTATTTAAGTTTAAAAATTATTTCCCCAGCTAATACTATCAATGAATTGTTAATGGGAATATAATTATTTTTATATTAAGATTAATAAGCTTCAAAAACTAAGAAGACCCGCCGCTACCTTGTCGTTGAAATTTGAGAAATTATCGTATTGCCACACGCGGTTTAGACGAAGCGAAATCTGGAAGAGGTTGAAATCATTCAATAAATAAGTGTAAAGCTTAAGCCTCTTTTATAGAATGCTTGTAAAGCCACATTTATTCATAAGCAGTTGGTTTAATTTCCCCTGCGCAACTATATACCGCCTTATGCAACGGTCTACCACGGTCTACCATGGGTTTCAAAGGGATTTACATGTATATTAATTTTGTTATATTGTAGTGGTAGACCGTGGTAGACCGTGGTAGACCGTTGGTGAATGGTTCAGATAACTATTTATTATATAAATTATAAAAACACAATGAATACCGACATAATTTTAAGATATAGTTTAATGTCCAATCGTCTTAGTGTTACTCTACATGTCAATACTTCAATCTCTGGCCTTTCCTTTCCCTAATATTTGTTATTCTTTTGCCCACGGAAGAGATTATGTTATTTATAATTTGGATGTCCAAACTACGGAGGGTATTTAATACTCGATATTGAAAATTTGATGCAAACTAATCTTTTAATGCTGTATCACTACCGTAACATAAAAAAACTAGTTGTTTTATCAAAATTAGGAAAATTGGGTCTTAGACAATCTTGGACAATAATAGTTGTAACAGTCAACCCCTCCCCCCGATTCAATGTTGTTATATGAAACTCCATTCCAACATTGTTTCATTTCGGTCAACATTGAATCGGGGGGAGGGGGTGTTACAACATTATTGTCCAAGATTGTAGCCTTATCCAGGCGCAAAATGGATGAAAAGGCTGGAATAGAACAATTACGCCTCGAAGAAGAAGCAGAAATCGCTGTCGCTAAAATCAACGCTATAGACGACGAATTAGGCCTTACATCAGAACCTTGTCAATTAAACTTGCCTGAAGACAACGTTGATCAGAGAGTAAAGCACTATGTCGAAAACCAGTGTAGTGGAACATTGGGTAATGACCAACAAAATCAGTTATCCCAGCAAGCTCCCCTCCACACCCATCACACACCACATCCCAGACCCTTATACCCCACCACGACTACATTCCACCCTCAAAGCCACCAGATAAGCCCACCACCAAAACAAAGTCAGGATATTACTTCCTACATTGAATTTATGGCCCGCAGAGAGCTAGTAGCAAACAAAATCGAAAAATTCAATGACAAGCCAGAGAACTATCATGTCTGGAAAGAATCATTTCAGAATATGATCAGGAATGTCTGCATCACCCCCAGCGAAGAACTTTCCCTAATAACGGAATACACCACCAGCGAGTCTAAGAAGCTTGTGCAAAGACTGCGCAATGCCTATGTTAGAAACCCATCAGATGGAGTAGCAGAGGTGTGGAAGAAATTGGGCGAACGCTATGGGTCCAACGTCGTCCTAACCAAAGTCCATCTTGACAAGCTCACAAATTTCCCTAAATTCGGCTACAAGGTTAACAAGAAGTTGCAGGAATTTGGCGACCTGCTGTTAGAGCTAGAGTGTGCAAAGAATGACGGTAGCCTTCAAGGTCTCAGGATCCTTGATGAACCTATCTACCTAAAGCCAGCCATCGCCAAACTTCCAGGGGATATCCAGGGCCGATGGCAGAGGCACGCCTTTCGCTACAAGAATGATCACCGCGTAGATTACCCTCCCTTTGGGGATTTTGCAAAATTCATCCAAGACATTTCACTAGAAAGAAACGATCCAAACCTGGTCTTAGATACTCCAGAGAAAGAAACCCTGCCCCCAAGAAGTCATGGGCCAAAACCAAGGCAAACCTACAGGACCGATATCAAAGAGCCAGAAACCGACGGCGAAGAAGCCACCGATCCGAGCAAGTGGTGCGTCCTTCACCAGAAACCTCACCCATTGAACAAATGCCGAGCCTTTCGAGCCAAGCCCCTTGAAGAGAGGAAAAGCCTACTAAGACAGCATCGCATATGTTACCGCTGCGTAGCCTCTACAACTCATCTGGCCAAGGACTGCAAATCTACCACCAAATGCACAGAATGCCAGAGCGAAAGACACGTGGAAGCTCTACATGCTGGGAAGCCATTAAAACAAAACGCGCAAGGCGGGGAGCACAAACGCGACGAACATCAAAACGAGGGACATGGGGACGGCCATGACGGGGAGCTCGAACATGTTACAGCAAAGTGTACCGACCTATGTGGGGACAAACCAGGTGGTAGATCGTGTTCCAAGATATGTCTGGCCAATATTTATGAGAAGAGTCACCCCGACAGAAAGATTCGAGCGTATGTAGTTATCGACGATCAGAGCAACTGCTCCCTTGCCAAATCTCAACTCTTCGAGCAGCTGAACATAGACGGTGAAGCAGTTTCCTACACTTTAAGAACGTGTGCCGGTACAAATCAATTAGAAGGAAGACGTGCCAAAGATCTGGTCATCGAATCGTTAGATGGACGCAAAACCCATCCACTTCCTACGGTGATCGAATGCAACGCTATACCGGACAGCAAAGAAGAAATTCCTACACCAGCTGTGGCCATGGCTCACCCGCATCTCCGACCAATTGCGGACAAGATACCCGACGTTAGCTACGAAACCGACATCCTCCTGTTGATCGGAAGAGATCTACCATCGCTCCATAAGGTTCACGAGTCGCGGAATGGAAGGGGAAATTCTCCATGGGCCCAACGACTCGACCTCGGGTGGGTCATTGTGGGCAACGTATGTCTAGACGGAGCACATCCCACTGACGTCTCATCCTACAAGACGCACATCCTCCAGAATGGACGACCCTCTATCCTCGAGCCTTGTCCAAACTCGTTTTTCATCAAACAGGATTCTACTCCCGACGAAGTCTGCGCCGGCGACGCTGAAAGAAAAGAATCATTTGCACAGGGAAGATTTGAAGATGGAATAGCTAGGAACATCTTCGCTCGCACTAAGAATGACGACAGACCAGGGTTATCTGTGGAGGACAAAAGATTCATCGACATAATGGAGCATGGTATGGTGAAGAACGACTCGGGAAATTGGGTCGCACCACTCCCATTTGGACACGAAGTCAAAAAGCTGCCAGCCAGTCGCAAAGAAGCATACAAGAGGTTCGAATCTATGCGCAGAACCCTTGACCGAAAGCCATTGATGAAGCAACATTACTTTGATTTCATGAAAAAGATCTTCGAAAATGCGAATGCTGAGCCCGTGCCATTGAAAGATATCGCCTCGTCTAAACCCTGCTGGTACTTGCCCCACTTTGGTGTATACCATCCGCAAAAACCTGAGAAGATCCGGGTGGTCTTCGACTCTGCCGCAGAAAGTGACCGCGTCTCCCTGAACAAATTGCTCCTGGCTGGACCTGACCTTACAAACAGTCTCCTGGGTGTGCTATTACGCTTCCGCCAGAACTCTACAGCGTTTGTGGCCGACATTGAGCAGATGTTTCATTCGTTCATCGTCAAGGAAGGCCACAGAGACTTCTTGCGCTTCCTTTGGTACGAGGACAACAACCCGGACGGAGAGGTGATGGAATACAGGATGAAGGTCCATCTATTTGGAAATACGTCGTCACCAGCAGTTGCCACCTTCGGCCTCAGGAAGACCGCCCAAGTCGGAGAGGCCGAATTTGGATCCGACGCCAAGGGATTCGTGGACAACGACTTCTACGTCGACGACGGGCTAAAATCCACAGCTGGGAGCGAACAAGCAATTGACCTGCTACGACGTACTCAAGCCATGCTGGTCACCGCAAATCTACGACTTCACAAGATTGCGTCCAACGACCCCAAGGTAACCGACGCATTCCCCGCTGAAGACCGAGCGTCAGACCTGCGCGACCTCGACTTGGACCAAGATACCACTCCAATCCAGAGATCATTGGGTGTATCCTGGGATTTAGGAACGGACACCTTTACTTTCAGAGTAGCCCTTGGCAACAGACCGTTCACTAGACGTGGTGTTCTATCGGTGACAAACAGTCTGTACGACCCGTTAAGAATCGCCGCGCCTGTGTTGATCCGAGCGAAGAGCCTTCTCAGATGCATGTCAGCTAACCTGAAAGAACGGCAGCTAGAAGAATGGGACAAGGCGTTACCTCAAGAATACAAGCCAGCCTGGGACGAGTGGTGCAAATCCCTGTCCGACCTCCAGCATGTTAAGGTCCCTCGTGCTTATACAACGGCAACATCGCTAGAAGAAGCAAGACCCGTCGAACTTCATACCTTTTGCGATGCGTCCATTGCCTGGAACTGTGTGCCGCAGTTCTCGCAGTAGAGATCACCGAAATAATTATACAAGAACGAGTAGTCCAACCAGACTCCATAACTTATCATTCGGACAGTAAAGTTGTCTTGGGGTACATCACAAACGAGAACCGACGATTCTACGTTTACGTGAGCAACCGAGTAGAGCGGATCCGGAAGTCCTCTTCACCGGACCAGTGGCGCTACGTTCCGACACAACACAACCCTGCCGACCTAGCCATGGCCAGAAATTAAGGACAGTATGGCTGCCAGTTATGCGCACAAGTAACCAATTTTGCGAATTCAAGATGGCGGAAATACTAAGCTTGAACACTAAAAACATACAAATGCGATGCGCAAACTGAAACAAAATAGAATTTGCAAAGTGCACACGTCTACAAATCTATAAAATACCTCAATGAGTGGTCTTGTAAACTCTTGATATGTCACGATTTTCCAATACTCCGCCCGAGTAAGTCAATTTTACAATATTATTTCGCAACGTAAACTCCTATTAAGTACAGCAAAATCCCCATTATATGCTAAGTTCAGGCCAGTGTAGTATTGTTCGAAGTATTCGACGACGAAATGCACACGTCCACTTTTCTTGTACGATGTTTGATTCTTCATTTTGTGTTGATTTAGAGACATCTTAGCTTGTATTCGCTCTGCCAAATACATTTAAAACAGTCTGTTTTTTATGAAAACTGTAAGCTGATCCTGTTACCAATGCAAGCGTTCCAGAGAAGACAAAGTGCGAAATACTCCAAAATTACGAGCGTTTCAGTGCCTTCTTGTCAACCATTTTGAAAACATTTATACGTACAGCCGCTGACTAACTTAATGAGGTACGAAGGGCCCCAAAATACAAAAAAATCCCTCCAAATTCACTATATTTTGGTGTACTTTTGTACTTGTCAAGTTATAAAATATTCTGTTCACTTCATTTCATTAAAAGATTATACATTCAAGAAATCTTTGCCACATTGTTTAACTGATTTAAATTTATATTATTCTAAGTTCTTTTCGTTTATTTTAGGTTCTAAGTTCTTTTAAGATGTCTAATATTCCTATTCCAGGCGTAGAATTTGGCTAATTTATGCGCCCGCGATGCATTGCGCTGACTGTCCCTCATTTCTGGCCATGTACCCGTACAGTAAAGGCTCGCGACCTCGGAAATTCAATGTGGCTTTCCGGTCCACGTTTCCTTCACGAGCAGACCAAACCAAGCATCATTGAAGAAGAACCCGATTCCTTGGAGCTCCATGCAAGCGACCCTGAAGTTCGTCCCGAGTTAAAAACGTTAACTACGAAGATGGAAAAGAGCGAGTCACCTGTACTCCAATCGAGTCGGTTTACGAGGTTCTCCCTGTGGCCAAGTCTGGTAAGAGCGATCTCCTTATTGATCATGGTTGCACGATCCTATCAAGCCCAGGCTAATGGGAAAGTAGTTCTCCAAACGAAAGAACACCCGCCAACCAACATGGCCGCCCCTAGCATCGTCGAAGCACGCGGGAGAGCAGAAATCGTGATCATCAAGAGCTCACAGCACGAAGCATTTGCTAAAGACATCGAATGCATCAGGAATGGAAAGAAACTTGCCAAAACCAGCGTCCTTCTTAAACTAAGCCCTATCCTCGACGAGGAGGGACTCTTGCGCGTTGGCGGACGCCTTGATCGGGCCGATCTAACTAATGAAGAGCGTCACCCGCTGATATTGCCAGGATCGCACCATGTTACGAGCCACATCGTCCAGCACCTCCACAACGAAGTCGAGCACCAAGGACGTCACTTCACGCAAGGAATTGTCAGATCTAAAGGCTACTGGATTGTTGGAGGAAAACGACTTGTGAGCAAAGTCATCTACAACTGCCTGAAATGTAGGAAGCTGCGGGGAAAGCAACAACACCAAAAGATGGCCGATCTTCCAGCCGAACGCCTTAACCCAGCTCCGCCATTCACGTTTGTTGGCCTCGACGTCTTTGGACCGTGGCAAGTGGTCGCTCGACGCACCAGAGGAGGGGTCTCTTGCAATAAACGTTGGGCGGTAATCTTTACCTGCTTGTCTATCAGAGCAATCCACATCGAGCTGATCGAATCCCTGGACACCTCGAGTTTCATCAACGCTTTACGCAGATTCCTTGCGATTAGGGGACCAGTAGCCCAACTCCGCTCTGACTGCGGGACTAACTTCGTAGGGGCCCGCAATGAATTGGACGCCGCTCTTGAGGAGATGGACAAGAAAGCAATCGACACCTACCTCAAACGGGAACGCTGTGAGTGGATGTTCAACTCTCCACATGCATCCCATGCTGGTGGTGTATGGGAGAGGATGATAGGAGTCTCAAGAAAAATCCTAGACTCAATGCTTGCCGACCTAGGACCCAGGAAACTCACCCACGAGGTAGTCTCTACTCTTATGGCGGAAGTCACGGCGATCGTGAACAACAGACCCCTGGTACCGGTCTCGAATGATCCAACTATACCCGATATCCTCACCCCCTCTACGCTGTTGACTCAGAAATCCACAACACTCAAGGCAACTCCGGGCAAATTCACTCAGACAGATCTCTGTTTGCACAATAAACAGTGGAGACAGGTTCAACACCTGGCCAACATCTTCTGGTCTAGATGGAGAAAGGAGTTCCTCCCCATGCTGCAACCAAGACGAAAGTGGCAGACGGAAACTAAGAACCTTGCAGAGGGCGATCTGGTCTTGCTACGCTCAAAGGAAGTTCCGAGGAACGAGTGGCCCCTCGCCCGAGTTAATAAGGCCTATCAAAGTGAAGATGGCAAAATTCGAAAGTTGGAACTGGTTACTGCAAAACATGGTACAAAACGCCCCTACGTCAGACCGGTTACCGAAGTTATTTTACTTAAAACTGTGAACGAGTTAAACTCATAGAACAGTTAGTTTTGTTTATTTTCATAGTGGTATCATTTATACCAGACGGGGAGTGTTCTGGCCATCTGGCCTTGTTTACAACCTGTATATTCATTTCGCGCCAAAACTTGTAATCGGCGTTGCTCATTGGTTGTCATTTCCGTACAGGGGGGGCACCACTGGCGGGCTCGGGGTCTTCGTAATCGTTTTCCGCCATTGTAGTGCATTCTCCTTTTACCGCGCTATTTATGCTAATAAAACGTTTGAAATATAACAAGTGTATTTGATGGTTATACTGCTGATGAAGGGCCCCAACGTCACGAGTCCCGAAGGATCAGAACACCAAGATATTATCGTTATCCAATTTAAAACATTGATTAAATATTCATTTTCTTTTGTTTTTCCTTCATGAATTATTAATGAATTTTTTAAATATACTGTATATATTAGCTTCTTTTAAGTGCCAATGCAGTGAAAATTAAGTTTGTCTACTTCGAAACAACATTGAAAATGACAAAGTATAACATATTTTGTAGAATTTCGTTCCCTTGCTTCATTCTTGAGATATTCAGAAATGACCTACTTATGACATCACACTACATGACTTTCTGAAAGAGCATCAATTTTAAGAAGGTCCAAATACTTCACACAATTTCGCACGTTTAGTGACCAGTCACGGGTACATACATGCACGTGAAAATTTTTAAGTACTTTGGATAAGTTCTCCTAAAGAAAATCATACTTTTCTAAAAAGTCATTATGCAGTGTCATCAAACAAACCTGAATATCTCAAGAATGACGCAAGGAAACGAAATTCTACAAAAGTTGTTACTTTGTCATTTTCAATGTTCTTTCAAATTAGACAAACTTAATTTTCGCTGCATTGGCACTTTAAAACTAACCTGCCTTAACAACCTCTAGGTCTTTCGAATTGAATATGCGCAACGGAATCATGTCGCATCTTTTCGTCTTAGCATTTCTATTTATGCCTCTATGCCGAACCTGTTAGGCAATATATTAAATAAAAAAGATTACAGTTAAGAACCATGACAATATGCCCACAGATCGAAATGTTTGTACTAATGTAGATAGTAATTTTGTCTTTTAATATATAATTACTGGATGAGGTCGAGCATTATAGCTTGTGTTATCAACACCGAGGTAAGTGGGGTTTTTTCTGCTGAAGCCGAAAGCAGAAAGCTGAGGCGGATAATACAAACCGAGGCTTGATAACACAAGCTTGCATGCGAAAACCGAATTCAATAATTGTTTTATTATACAATTAGAAATGTAGAAGCCTTTAGAAAGTTTTATACAAAGTTAGATAAAAATAGTAAATTCATACCGTCTTCAGTTTGAGGTTCGCTTACTTTTTTCTCTTTCAAATACAATTTTCTCTTTCAAATACTGCTTTAAACTCTAACAGCTGTACGCCTGTACGTGTAGCTCACTTGGTTTTTCTTTGTGGTTTTGGCGTGAACAAAACGTGCCAAATCTGCCGGATTAATCCGCTTTTGAGCTCACTCCTAGGAACGGCCGCCATGTTGGTTTTGTTCATAGCTACAGACAATTTTTGATATTTTGTAGGCAAGATTGTATCAGTATTGTATAATAAAGTGGTTTACGCATGGTCTACATAATAAGTAAGAGTTTAATAACACTGGCATCTCAGATCTGAAGTAAGGGCCTCTAGGACCACACAGTTGGAGTTGTGAGTTGGACTATATTAAATGACTTTATAACATTGACATATCTGGTATTAATGAAAGAGCAACATATTAACACTGGTGTCTGAAGTAAAAGGCCTCTACGACCACACAGTTGGAGTTGTGAGTTGGACTATTAAACCGTCAACCACCAATTTATTACTCTGGTATTAAATGAGTTTATAACATTGACATATCTGGTATTAATGAAGAACAAACATATTAACACTGGTGTCTGAAGTAAAAGGCCTCTACGACCACACAGTTGGAGTTGTGAGTTGGACTATTAAACCGTCAACCACCAATTTATTACTCTGGTATTAAATGACTTTATAACATTGACATATCTGGTATTAATGAAAGAGCAAACATATTAACACTGGTGTCTGAAGTAAAAGGCCTCTACGACCACACAGTTGGAGTTGTGAGTTGGACTATTAAACCGTCAACCACCAATTTATTACCCTGGTATTAAATGACTTTATAACGTTGACATATCTGGTATTAATGAAAGAGCAAACAAATTAACACTGGTGTCTGAAGTAAAGGGCCTCTAGGACCACACAGTTGGAGTTGTGAGTTGGACTATTAAACCGTCAACCACCAATTTATTACCCTGGTATTAAATGAGTTTATAACGTTGACATATCTGGTATTAATGAAAGAGCAAACAAATTAACACTGGCGTCTGAAGTAAAGGGCCTCTAGGACCACACAGTTGGAGTTGTGAGTTGGACGTACTATTAAACCGTCAGCCATTAATTTATTACTCTGGTATTAAATGACTTTATAACATCAACATATCTAGCTAGCTGGTATTAATCAAACAGCAAACTTCATTAACACTGGCGTCTGCAGTAAAGGGCCTGTACGACCACACAGTTGGATTTGTGAGTTGGACTATTAAACCATCAACCACCAATTTATTGCTCTGGTATTAAATGACTTTATAACATTGACATTATCTGGTATTAATCAAACAGCAACACAGTTGGAGTTGTGAGTGGATGTACTATTAAACCATCAACTACCAATTTATTACTACTCTGGTATTAAATGACTTTATAACATTGACATTATCTTGTATTAATCAAACAGCAACACAGTTGGAGTTGTGAGTTGGACTATGAAACCGTCAACCACCAATTTATTACTCTCAGTATATGAATACCAAAAGTATATTTATAAATGCTAAAGTATATGTATCAATGCCAAATTAAAACAGTATATGTGAACACCAAAGTTATATGTAAGAATGCCAAAAGTATGTACAATTGAACATGGTGATGCTAATAAACGTCGGGTGAGGTTCTTACACACTTGCAAGTTCACGGGATGTATCTGTATATATAGGCTACCTGGTAAAAGGTATATATTCTTATTCAAAGTTTACACATAAAAATAGCTATATAAAAGCCAATTATAAAAGCCAATTTGGATGCGTATTACATATATATATATATATATATATATATATATATACATAGGTTATAGATATATACCTCTTCAAGAGGTCTATATCTGTAATTCTGTATTTAGTATCAACCAACTGGTAGTCTATTACAAATTCGGCATTGTGATTGGCTGAGCTACTAGTGGTCTATTGGTGATAGACCACTAGTAGCGTAATCCAATGACAAACGTTCTTATAACTGGAATATTCCTAACCTGGCCAATCAGAAGCCACGACATATTAACGCTGCAAGTGGCCTGGAATCCAGGCCAAACATGGCGTCCGCTAAAATTTATATACGAGTGATGAAATCATGAAAACAAGGGCCCGAAAGTAATGGAAAATTGTTCAGTTTGACATTTTCGAATGAGAAAATGAATTCGCTTATGCCTATGGAGTATACCTACACTAAATTTGAAGCAAACTAATTACAATCTCGTTTTTTTGTAAGCGATTGTTTATCATGTGCCATCGAACTACGCTACGTTTTGAATGGGGAGACCTCTGCAAACAAAAAGGTAAAACTATTTAAATATGTTTGATGAGATTTCTTTACATTAAAGAAAATTGTTTGTGGTTGATACTAAAACAATTAGACAACTCGCCCTCGTTTTCTATGAGCCGATAGTCAACTCGGCCTTGCCTCGTTGACTATCAGCTCATAGAAAACGAGGGCGAGTTGTCTAATTGTTAAATATACCGCTAGGTATTTATCATAGATATATCCCTACAAAAAAACAACAAAGGAAACCTACTCAACTATATTAAATAATACCGTAAATAATAATACCATATACCTTCGGGGTTACACTCTCAGGGTGCTCCAACGCGCTGTTGATGAAGGAGCGTATCGCATCTTTTTCACCAATTTTTGCGTTCTTTATTATTTCACGGATCTTTATTCGCACATCGCCCAAAAGTTCTTCCTCCTCTGAATAATGGATGGCGATGGCATCCTCGCCCTTGGATTTAACTCCAAGTCTGGCAAATGTTAGAATCTAAACAGAAATAAACAATGTGGTGTAAATTCATTTATCGTATAACATAACACAACACAACACAACACGACACGACACGACACGACACGACACGACACGACACGACACGGCACGGCACGGCACGGCGCGGCGCGGCGCGGCACGGCACGGCACGGCACGGCACGGCACAGCACAGCACAGCACAGCACAGCACAGCACAACACAACACAACACAACACAACACAACACAACACAACACAACACAACACAACACAACACAACACAACACAACACAACACAACACAACACAACCCATCACTTATTTATTTTCTATTTTTGTACGTTCTTAGTGTTTTCAGCTTGAGTTGCAAGCTGTCGTAAGTTAAACTCACGGAAAAACTCTGAGCTCCAGACGGGACTCGAAACCCACAACCTTCCGAATGCCAGCCGGTGGAGCTCAGAGTTTTTCTCCTGAGTTTAACTTAGCAATGCTCGTAATAATATGACATTTACATCACAAAGATATTATAGAATTTCAAATGCGTTTTTTTTTCAACTACGTAGCTACAACATTGAGTGATACGTCAAACAAAAGCAATTGAAAAATGCTATTTGGGGTAGAAAGTTCAGGATTCTAGCTAAACGGAAAGTACTTTAAAAATAGAAAAACATATACCATTTTGATTTAGTTCACAAGAAAGATGGTGGCGAATACGAGCCTAGCTGACACTTTGTCAAGTTTTCACACGCGTTCCAAACTATTTGGGGAAATTCCAAAGTTGCATTTTTTCCGCAAAATTCAAAGAAACAAGCAAAAAAAGTTAAATCACTCATTCTGTTGGGAAAAACCCCGTGTTTTAATTGCGAACAATTTCTAAGACAACAAGATCGTTTGCACAAATTGTCTTTTATTCTAAAAGTAACACTAAAATGTAGAAAATAACACAATGATTCGATCGAAAACAAGATACTTATAGAAACGGACGTACGCATGTATTTATATATATATAGGGTTGTCAGAAAATCTGACTACCTTGCAATATCTTATTAATTTTCCTCCAAGAATCTAAAGGTTGTCAGAATTTCTACCCTATTATCCTATGCAAATAAAGTGTTGACAATATCTCGCTAAGTTGTTCCGTTTAATTTATAGGGTTGTCAGAATTTCTGACTACCCTATACAAATAAAGTGTTGACAATATCTCGCTTAATTCTGTTGTTTAATTTATAGGATTGTCAGAATTTCTGACTTCCCTATCTGAGTGCCACGAGTTTTAGATATTTTTGATCAAAATTAGAGACAATTCGAGATATAGAAGTGGTAAAATTTTTCATACCCTAATACTAACATATTAGAAAAATCTCACAATATGAACAACTGCATAATAATAATAAAATTTCTGATTCCCCCATATGTCAATATTTTTCAAAAAATCTCAAAATATAGTCAATACGCACAACTCAATGGCATAGAGAAGATAAAATTTTTTATCTTTTAACATGTTTGCAAAATATCGGCACAATAACCATACGGAATGACAGTAATTGGTAGTTTGCAATCAATCTCTTGAGATTTAGGTAGAAGACAAAGTTATGGCGGCCATGTTGGAGAAAAACGTAAGTCCAAATACAATAGCTGTTAATGAGATTTTTTTGTTAAAGTTCCTTCAACATAGCCGCCATGACGTCAAATGCAAACCAAGAATAGCGGAGATAGAGGTGGTAAATTTTTAATACCCCAGCCTAAGGCCTAAGGTAACGTGTTATGATGCTAAATTGTTTTATAGTTGTTGGAAAGATCACAAATGAAGACATTATTAACCATTCCGTTTGCATTTGACGATCATGTTTATGCCATATTTAGAATCGCACGCTATGTGCGTTCTCATACATTAATGTTTAAACAGAATACAGTGTATCTATTACATAAAACGCCGTCAGTTAATCGAGATATTATTCAATCTTGCTCTGGACGTATATTCTAATTGGTATCGCAATATGCCAATATCAACGATTTTTCTCCGCATTTAACCGATGCCATATTTAATTGGTTAATTGCAACTGCTTTCAAATTTGAATGTTTTGTTGTAATAGTACATCAACAAACTATGTCATATGATCAATATCGCACAATATTTATAGTGAAGCGTGTTTCCGCAGACGGATAACGGAGTGTTTCAGATTTCAGAATATAATTACAGAATTGTAGCAATCGAGGTACCAGGCGGGAATCGTAATCTTGTTATAAAAATTATTGCCCAGCAAATAATTCGTAACAAAGCCATGATAAAATCAAAAGTAAGCATGATAATTATTTTATCATGCTGACTTACGACTGTTGATTTTATCATGGCTTTGTTACGAATTATTTGCTGGGCAATAATTTTTCAGAGGGCGTTTGTTTTGCAAGTCGCACTGACACACAGTTTTCTTATTCTACTTAATATTACTATATTTATTCGTAAATAACGTAAATAACAAAAATTCTGAATCCCACGAAATAGTCTATAAAGACGGAGTTTGCCTTTACTATACATATTTTGTCGAAAAATCAAAAAACAAGACGCCTGCGCAGGCGTTCACTCAGGCTACTGATTTGTGAAAGCTTCGCCTAGCCTGTGCGTACTCTAACAAGACTACATGGCAATGGGAATGCATAATTGCATAGATTTTCACAAATAGAATATATGGTCTTATATGAACTGCAGCAGTGCAGGAAGGGCCGAAGGTTTGCTAATGTAATATAAATGTAAACAAGGCCGTTTTTCTGAAAATTAAACAACGGATCTAATATATTTAGTAGACAAAACCTATATATAGTGTCGGATTCGGCAGATTCAAGCGATCATTTTGATATATAAGAATTTAGTATTTAAATTCGGACAAACAGAAAATATTTAAACATGTTTTGAAAGTGTCAGTGATGGCAAAGAACTAAATAATTCTAAAACTAATACACCAATCAAACCAAACCAAAAACAAGCACGAATGGAAACGTCCAGTGAGATCAATGGAAGCGATTTAATGCAAATTATTGGAAAAATGAACGAAAAACTGGACAAGCTTGATAAGCTTGACACCATTGAAGCAAGACTCAACAACATTGACTCGGATAATAACGATCTGAAACATTCACTGAATTATCAACAAGAGGTGGTGGCTGAAGTTCAGTCGGTACAAAGTATACACCAGGAAATATTAAAAAGCATCGAAGAAGCCGTCGAAAAGATTGAGCAAGAGAAAAAGAAACTAGAGAGAGAGATCATTGATATGAGTGCACATTCATACACATTCTCCATATGATTCAAAATCTGCCCCTCTTTTTCAAGAATTAAAATTGTTAAATCCCTATCAAATCAATGATTTATACACCAGTCAATTTATGTATGATTTTCATAATAAACGTTTACCTGAATATTTTAATGTGTTTTTTTACTTTAAACAAAAATGTACATAGTTACAATACAAGAAACTCTATTCATAATCATAATCATAATCATAAGGAAACATATAGAACAAATTATGGAAAATTCTCACTTAAATGTAAAGGATGTGATTTATGGAACAAAATACCTATAAATATAAAGAAAGCCAAAACAAAAAATCAAGTTTAAAAAAGAAATAAAAGCTTTTATTATATGGCTG
This sequence comes from Corallium rubrum, assembly GCA_964035015.1. Lineage (NCBI taxonomy): Eukaryota > Metazoa > Cnidaria > Anthozoa > Scleralcyonacea > Coralliidae > Corallium > Corallium rubrum. The sequence goes on from OZ035998.1 coordinate 31,412,943, forward strand.
GGTTTGATTTCCGGTCCGTACGCAAAACGACGCACGCTGATTGGTTCCTGAGAGGTCGGGATTTCACGATATTGACCTCGGGGTCAATACGCTTTTTTCTCGGCCCTGTAAGTTTTGGCGGAAAGATATCTGAATTCTGAGTTGATTTGAATACAAATAAAAGAGTACTGGGTATCTTTATTCAAATATTCTGAACAATAAAATGTGTTGGAACATTACTGCTGGTTTTCTTTAAAGCTGTTTATCTAAAAACACGACAAATAAAAGCCGAACTGGTGTAAACAAGAAGGCCAAGAAGCGACACGTACAAAAGTTAACAGGTATTTAATAAGGTAAACAGCATGCTCCGAAGGCGAAAACAACGCTCGAAACTTAAAAATAAAATGAACCAATAGCCATATAATAAATTCCTTATTAACCTCGTTTGCTCGGTCTGTACGGGTAAGTATTTGCCCTCGGTTTTATAACCTCGCTCCTTCGTCGCTCGGTCTGTACGAAAACCTCAGGCAAATACTTTGATCGGTTAATAAGTCCTTACTATTTTTTATTAATCGTGAGCGGGCGGAATCCTGGGCTTTCCTGCAATTTGATTGGCTACGTGAGCGGGCGGTATTTCACGATATCTTGGACCACAACTATAAACAAAACAGTTTAAAACGGTAGGGAAAACATACATCAAATTGTGAACACAGTATTTTGAATCACTAAACGAACTGACTATATAGAAGTATATATATAAAAAATCATACCACGAGAAGATAGAAAAGCTTTTGACTAAACTGTCTTTCTTCTGTTATCCAACCACTATACTCAACAAAACCGCTACAAGTCTTTACCTTTCAGTCAAATATTTTTCACATGCCAACCTCATCGTGTCATGTCCTTGAAACTTGAATTACAAATGGCTTACTACAAACATTTTCGTCTTCCAACTCGAAGAACACACTTTCAATTTTCATGCAGTCAGCCAAATACTGAACGCGACTTTCCAAGCGAACAGCCAAAAACGAGCAAGCGACGAAGAAGAACGACGAAGAATCTTTATCAACTAAACTTTAAAAACACTTGGACTGCATTTTGACTTCCCTTCGTAACTAGATCTTCAGTTATTTGAATGTTTTTTATCACAAGAAAAGCTTCCAAGCTTCGCTGTCAGACTGCATGTCGGCAGTTGTTTACTGTCGAACAATAAAATTTGGACTTTTGAATATCACGTGCACGTCATCTCGATTACGCAACTTAATTCAATTATGTTAATTTATCTAATTATGTAACAATAAAATAAATACGTTATTTACCGTTTTGGTCGGTCCATATAGAAAAATATTTGCCCTCGGCCTCAAAAATGTCCCTCGGCCTGCGGCCTTGGGCCTTAAGACCTCGGGAAAATATTTTTCTATACGGACCTCCCAGCCGGTAAATAACATATCTATCTATTATCATAGACATGTATGTATGCATGTATATATATATGTGTGGGTATAATTATGCGTATATATGTATTATCTTCTTTTTTTATTGAATTAATGATGTACTAGTAATGTGTGTTATTACTTTTATGAACAATTATAAACATATATGTTATTGTCAAGTTACGGAGGACTGCCTTGTAATTATCTGGTCCTCCTTGTATAAATTATTAGTATGAAATTGTATATGTGAATTTGAATAAATGATACAAAACATTAAAAAAACAAAAACAAAAACAGTTCAACATATTGATATCTTACCAGTATTTGCTCTATTCGGTGCTTATTATTATACTTGAATTCTGTAGTTGTCGGACTATAAAGCAGCAAGGCCAGGACCAACTTGAAATAGCTCGTCACCTTTCACGTACTAGGTCTGCCGCGATGAGAAACAGTGAAATGTCTTGCAAATATTCAAAAACATCGATAAAATAGCAATAAAAGTTTCGTTCAAAAGAGACAACCATTGTATTTAGCTTTAACTGACTTCGATTGCGCTTATGTTGATTTAGAACGCTAATTAAGTGCCATAGGTATTCCAACTATTCAATTATCAGCCAGATGACAGACGCACGATCGAGTACGAGGCTTGGTTCAGGTGTTAATAGCAAAGCCTTCGACTGCGCAAGTTAAAGTTAAAGACCGACGTGGGAAACATCTGTAAGTACACTATTGTAACTATTGTTTTAGTCCACGGCTTTACTGCATGTCATCCCGTGTACTCTTTGGTCTATACTTAATTCCACGCTGCTGTCGCTGCACGTTGCACGTTTTACGTTCTACATATTTCACGTTTCTGCATGGTGATTGTGTATTCGTTATATGTCGAGATACTTAAAGAATTAAAATACCCATATCTCTGTTGTCGGTGGTCCGTGTGCTAGTTAATCTGCGAGTCACGTGCGTTCAAAATCTCCCAAATGCCAAGTGTCGTGCATGCGAGAGGCTTTCTTTACTCAGTGAGGCGCTGGTTAGTTTGAATGAAAATATCAACCAGATCTTACAGCTTAGGTTTCATTTGAAATAGAATCGCATTGTATAGCAAGTGATTTAACGGGCGGAAACCGTAATCGCAAAATGAATATAAGAGCCCAGCTCAAAATATTAAAATGCAATACCATAACGAAAGGAAACCATTTAAAAAAAAATTTATTGACGTTTCATTACTTAACCAGTAACATCTTCAGAATGACTTAAAGATTTTCGCCTTTGACGGGAAAGAAACGGACCGTTTCGTCTTTCTCAGGAATTCTCTCGCATGTCCACCGCACTAAACACAACATCTCACCAAGTGACTTCACCATTCTATCTTCCTCACGTTCTAACTCTAATCTTGAACTCCTTCTTCGCGAGAGCTTACTCATTTCAAAATCTCGACCTTCTCTAAATGAAAATATTTCCTCTATACCACTTTCGTTGTTTTGATATATATTTTATTTCTGTCATCCTTATTATTTTTTCTTTGCCTTTTACGTTCTTTCACACCTCATCTTATTATGTTCATCTTTCATCACATTCTTCACACATTTCAGTTTTGTACTTGTCACCTGGCAAGCATTTCATTGGTCTATTATATAATTTTAAATTTAAAATTGTTTAATCTCTTTTTGATCGTTTATAGTTTAAATTTTTAAATTGTTTTAATCTCCTTTTTACCGTTTTTTCCTGTAATATGAAACTATATAAATGTTATATATAAGTATATTCAATGTAATCTTTAAGTCATTCTGGGCCCGGTTGTACGAAAGACGTTTAACTTAAACGGTGTTTAGCGCTATCCAGCGGATAAATTTACTATCCGACGGATAGTTATCCAGTGGATAAATTTGTGTTGTACGAAGGCCGTTTAGCGTCGCGTTTAACTATCCGTCGGATAAGCTCAAATTTAACAAGGGAAAGCAGGAAAAAACCGGTTATTCTCGTTGGTTGCTATGTGTTGCTATGCAGCTCGAGCGTGGTAAATTTCAAAGGGAAAATAAAAGAGTGAGAATTGAAAACCACGCTTTAATTCTTCAACTTGCCGAGGAAAATATCGGTAAAATTGGGGATCTCGTAAAAACCTTATTTTACCGTGTCACGGGCTTCTTGCAATTGGGGAAATTGAAGAAATTGGTTAACTTTTAATACGGGAGAGAGCAACATCATGCACACGACGTATTATTCGGCAGACAGTGGACTTATCCAAGCTCGCAAGAGTATCTCCGGTCACTTGTTGGAAGCTTCCCGACACCAGAAATCGAAGTATAATATTAACACTTGATTTGTGGCCGAAACGGCGTGGCTGCGATTAGTTTCGGGACTTATTTCGTCTTGTACAAGATGGATTATATAGGCGATGGTTTGCCTACCGAAATGGTATCGTCTCCGTAGCTCGTCATCGTAATTGCAGTACGTTGTCAATTTCACGTCTAAACACTCTATCTGCTCCTCTATTTTCTTGTGGAAGTGCATACAAATAGATGCCAGGTAATCTGTACAACGCCATTTTGTTTATTTTTGTTAAAATTGACAACACGCACAACGTTTTATCCGCCGGATAGTGATTTAAACGGTCTCAAGACACCGTTTAAATTTATCCGCTGGATTGCCGAAATTTAACCGGTGGATAGCGCTAAACGGGCTTCGTACAACGCGATTTCTCAAGCGTTTAAATTTTATACGGTGGATAGTGAGTTAAACGGTGGATAGCGACTTAAACGCCTTTCGTACAACCGGCCCCAGAAGATGTTACTGGTTAAGTAACGAAACGTCAATAAATATATTTTGTTTTTAAATGGTTTCCTTTCATTATGGTATTGCATTTTAAAATTTTGACCTCTTATATTCATTTTTAGAATCACATTGATCTATTTTACGCAATTATGCGCGTTAGTTTGACTAACGACGCAAACAGTATATGACTTACTGTGATACAGTAGCTTGTTCACTACGCCATTGGGCCTAGTCTAAACAATTCACGAGAATGTAAATTAAAAGCATTAACAAGTAGTAAAATTACTGGTGTAAAATTACCCATTGTTGGTGCGTTTGTACACTAAAGTAGTGTTAATGTATGACTCAGTTTTCACACCAAATCAGTGCGTAATGACATTTTCCTGGTGTAAAATTACACGAAAGAAGTGTCAATCTACCATTTATTGGTGTTGAAATTTTGCATTGCAATTTACACCAAAATAGTGTATTAGCACACCTTCGTTAGTGTAATGTTACACCACGTCAAGTGTAAATATACACTGCACTATAGTGTTGGTGTTTTTTACACCAAACAAGTGTATTTTCACACTTTAACAGTGTGTGAAATTACACTGCGTTTAGGTAAGATTACACCATTTTGGAGTAAATTTACACCCCAATAAGTGTTAACAAGACAGTTTTCTATTTTACACTAAAGAAGTGTTACCCTTACCCAAGCGCAGTGTATAAGTACACGTTAGGTGTGTTAAGTTACACTTGAATGGTGTTAACTTTCATTTTACACCAAATCGGTGTAACATTACACCTGTTAGGTGTTCCCATAACACCACCAGATTTACAGTGACAGACATAGGTCATCAGTGTTGCGTATAAATTATATGTTTGGCAGTGAACAGGTTAACTTAGGTCTTGAGGGTATCAAATTGAGTTGTGCGTAATTGTGAGATTTTTACTTAATTCGTTTGCAAAATATAAACAAATTGGTTGTGGAAAAAAAAGAGTTTCCTATTATTGGTGTTTGCCATGTTTTATGCGAAAAAAATTATTTTGGCATTTCTTGAAATAGTTTGAAACGTGTTTCCCAATCTGAGATAATTCGTAGTTATAGGGTTGTCAGAATTTCTGACTACCCTATACAACTAAAGTGTTGACGATATTTCGCTAAATTGTGTTGTTTAATTTATAGGGTTGTCAGAATTTCTGACTACCCTATCTAACTGAATATCAGTTTTGTTTCTTTTTTGTCAAATTTGAGACAATTCGTTGTTATAGGGTTGTCAGAATTTCTGACTAGCCTATCTAACTTCTGTTTCCTAAAATTTATAAGAATGTGCAAACGGTTTCTTTTAACAGTCAAAATACAGTTTTTATATTCAGTTGTTTACAAAATATCATTAACAGATGCACAAAATGACTGTGTATTTTCTATTTTGCTCGATTTTTGTTACTTTTTGCTGCAAACAGAGAACAGCTCTAAAAAAAGTAAAATCGATAGGCGTTCTGTGTAAATAGAATTTGAAGACGAATCAGTAAAAAATCGACTAAATTTGCTCATTCATAATGAAAATCACGATTTTATGGAAATCATTCCAGATTTGGCAAACAGATTTGGTAAATTTCGCAAAATATTAAAAAAAATACTAAAAATTGGAATTTCACAAAATAGTTTGGAACGCGTCAATTGACCTCGCTTGTACTATAGTGAAATATCGGACCTCCGTTTTCCGTACTAAAAACGTCGGTTCGATATTTCATTAGTACAGTACCTAAACAAATAACGAACGAACGAGCGAACGAACGAACGAACGAACGAACGAACGAACGAACGAACGAACGAACGAACGAACGAACGAACGAACGAACGAACGAACGAACGAACGAACGAACGAACGAACGAACGAACGAACGAACGAACGAACGAACGAACGAACGAACGAACGAACGAACGAACGAACGAACGAACGAACAACCAACCAACCAACCAACCAACCAACCAACCAACCAACCAACCAACCAACCAACCAACCAACCAACCAACCAACCAACCAACCAACCAACCAACCAACAAATCCAACCAACCAACCAACCAACCAACCAACCAACCAACCAACCAACCAACCAACCAACCAACTATAACCAACAATAACCAACTATAACCTACTATAACCAACTATAACCAACCAAGCAACCAACCAAGCAACCAACCAAGCAACCAACCAAGCAACCATTTCTTGATTGAATATTTTTGCGTTTTCCAGTATTGCTTTATGCTCATTTGCACTAACCTTTTCTTTCCGAAAATCTTTCAATTTAGCAGAAAGCAACTTGGCGAGTTCTGTGCTAGACGTCTGTATTAAAGGAGGTGACATATAACAAATTAATATCAATCTCGAAACACATGACAGACAGACAGACAGACAGACAGACAGACAGACAGACAGACAGACAGACAGACAGACAGACAGACAGACAGACAGACAGACAGACAGACAGACAGACAGACAGACAGACAGACAGACAGACAGACAGACAGACAGACAGACAGACAGACAGACAGACTTATTTGAATTCGGAATTTCTTCAGTTTAAAAAACTGCTTTACAAGAAAGCCGAGAATATTTAAAAAGTTAGGAATTTGAGGAAGCAAGTGATGAGAGAGATTTCTTAAAATTATTAAGACTAGTTACGCATCTCATTGACTCGCTAATTCGTTCCAAAGTTGTATGCCTCTATAAATAAACGTCTTTTTCAAAAACTCAGTGAGTGGTTTCGGTAAGACGAGTGATATTTTTTTATTTCGTATAGTGCTGTGCAAACTCCGGTTTTTCAGCTCCGGCTCCGGCTGCTTTACAGCTCAAATATCCAGCTCCGGCTTCTTTGAAAAATTGGTTCACAACTGGGGATAAAGTCCAACCGGATATAGTTCGGCTCAACTTTGTCCCCAGGGTGTTTTCCCAGTGAAAGCTGCGAAATTGTCAAGCGACTCAAGCAAACGCAGTGCGACAACTAGCAATGTCAGGAATGATGAAAACGTTATAGCACCGAATAAATTACACTACTACAAATAATAAAATATAAAGTATAAACTGTCAAGGGTTTTTAAAAAAGTATAATTAAATTTAATGAACGCTAAGCGACCAATGTTGCCTGGAAGGAGTGCGCAACGCTTCTTTGAGACAATGTTCCCCGTCAACGAAAAGACTCGTTTAAAAGTAACAGAGGACGGTGGACAACAAAGATATGAGAGAGCTAGACGCGTCAAAGCAGGTCATTTGTTTTTGTGGCGATACCAATAATCCAATAAATCCTGAGCATTAACTTGGGATCTGACTGGTATCACTGGTTCAGACAGGTGCCTGGTTGCCGTTCAACAGCTCCACTTGCGCTCCCCATGCGCTCACTCACAATATCTGTCAGTGCTGCCAGCAGTGACCCTTTATGTGGTTTATGAGCTGCATTTCTTGTCATTCTGAATTTCCAGCCGGAGCTGGGAGAACTCCGGCTCCGGCTGACCAAAAAACGCCGGACCTCCGGCCTCCGGCGCTACGGGGCACAGCACTAATTTCGTAATGTATAAGTATTATCTATGGTGTAGATTTTAAAATTGTCTCGTAGACAAGAGGGTGCATGCCATATTATTTAATACCTTATACATCATTATTGTCAAATGTTCAGCACGTGAATGGCATGGCCTTTCCCAGTGCAATTGATCTATTAGTTCACTAGACCTGACCACATGCATAGCCCTGGCTTGTAATTACTCGTGCCACCAAATTTTCAAATTTTTGTAATCTAGCAGCAGTTGCAATTGGCATGTTGTCCCATACTACATTGCAATAGTCATCAAATAATGGTTGAATTAACGACTTGTATATTTGTTGCGATTTTTAGCGATTTGCAAATCGAAACAAATCTGATTTGTTGCGATTTGCTGCTATTTGTCGCAATCTGCAAAACCAAACAAATCTGATTTGTTACGATTTCGTGCGATTTGTTGGGATTAATTGTTGAGATTGGTTGCGATTTGCAAATCGCAAGAAATTGCAACAAATCTGAATTGTTGCGACTTGTAGCGATTTGTTGCGATTTGTTGTGATTTGTTGCGATTTGTTGCGATTTGTTGTGATTTGTTGCGATTTGTTGCGATTTGTTGCGATATGTTGTGATTTGTTGCGATTTGTTGCGATTTGTTGTGATTTGTTGCGATTTGTTGTGATTTGTTGCGATTTGTTGTGATTTGTTGCGATTTGTTGCGAGTTGTTGCGATTTGTTGTGATTTGTTGTGATTTGTTGCGATTATGATTTGTTGCGATTTGTTGCGATGTATTGCGATTTGTTCTGATTTGTTGCGATTTGTTGCGATTTGTTGCGCTTGGTTGTGATTTGTTGCGATTGCGATTTGTTACGATTTGTTGCGATTTGTTGCGATTATGATTTGTTGCGATTTGTTGTGATTTGTTGCGATTTGTTGCGATTTGTTGTGATTTGTTGCGATTTGTTGCGATTTGTTGCGATTTGTTGTGATTTGTTGCGATTTGTTGCGATTTGTTGTGATTTGTTGCGATTTGTTGCGATTTGTTGTGATTTGTTGCGATTTGTTGCGATTTGTTGCGATTTGTTGCGATTATGATTTGTTGCGATTTGTTGTGATTTGTTGCGATTTGTTGCGATTTGTTGTGATTTGTTGCGATTTGTTGTGATTTGTTGCGATTTGTTGCGATTTGTTGTGATTTGTTGCGATTTGTTGCGATTTGTTGTGATTTGTTGCGATTATGATTTGTTGTGATTTGTTGCGATTTGTTGCGATTTGTTGTGATTTGTTGCGATTTGTTGCGATTTGTTGTGATTTGTTGCGATTTGTTGTGATTTGTTGCGATTTGTTGCGATTTGTTGTGATTTGTTGCGATTTGTTGCTATTTGTTGCGATTTGTTGCGATTTGTTGTGATTTGTTGCGATTTGTTGTGATTTGTTGCGATTTGTTGCGATTTGTTGTGATTTGTTGCGATTTGTTGTGATTTGTTGCGATTTGTTGTGATTTGTTGCGATTTGTTGTGATTTGTTGCGATTATGATTTGTTGCGATTTGTTGCGATTTGTTGTGATTTGTTGCGATTTGTTGTGATTTGTTGCGATTTGTTGCGATTTGTTGCGATTTGTTGTGATTTGTTGCGATTTGTTGCGATTTGTTGCGATTTGTTGCGATTTGTTGCGATTTGTTGCGATTATGATTTGTTGCGATTTGTTGCGATTTGTTGTGATTTGTTGCGATTTGTTGTGATTTGTTGCGATTTGTTGCGATTTGTTGTGATTTGTTGCGATTTGTTGCGATTTGTTGCGATTTGTTGTGATTTGTTGCGATTTGTTGCGATTTGTTGTGATTTGTTGCGATTTGTTGTGATTTGTTGCGATTTGTTGCGATTTGTTGTGACTTGTTGCGATTTGTTGTGATTTGTTGCGATTTGTTGTGATTTGTTGCGATTTGTTGTGATTTGTTGCGATTTGTTGCGATTTGTTGCGATTTGTTGCGATTTGTTGTGATTTGTTGCGATTTGTTGCGATTTGTTGTGATTTGTTGCGATTTGTTGTGATTTGTTGCGATTATGATTTGTTGCGATTTGTTGCGATTTGTTGTGATTTGTTGCGATTTGTTGCGATTTGTTGTGATTTGTTGCGATTTGTTGCGATTACGATTTGTTGCGATTTGTTGCGATTTGTTGTGATTTGTTGCGATTTGTTGCGATTTGTTGCGATTTGTTGTGATTTGTTGCGATTTGTTGTGATTTGTTGCGATTTGTTGCGATTTGTTGCGATTTTTGTTGCGATTTGTTGCCATTTGTTGCGATTTGTTGCGATTATGATTTGTTGCGATTTGTTGCGATTTGTTGTGATTTGTTGCGATTTGTTGCGATTTGTTGTGATTTGTTGCGATTTGTTGTGATTTGTTGCGATTTGTTGCGATTTGTTGTGATTTGTTGCGATTTGTTGCGATTTGTTGCGATTTGTTGTGATTTGTTGTGATTTGTTGCGATTTGTTGTGATTTGTTGCGATTATGATTTGTTGCGATTTGTTGCGATTTGTTGTGATTTGTTGCGATTTGTTGTGATTTGTTGCGATTTGTTGCGATTATGATTTGTTGCGATTTGTTGCGATTTGTTGCGATTTGTTGCGATTTGTTGCGATTTGTTGCGATTTGTTGTGATTTGTTGCGATTTGTTGTGATTTGTTGCGATTTGTTGTGATTTGTTGCGATTTGTTGCCATTTGTTGCGACTTGTTGCGATTTGTTGCCATTTGTTGCGATTTGTGGCGATTATGATTTGTTGCGATTTCTTGTGATTTGTTGCGATTTGTTGTGATTTGTTGCGATTTGTTGTGATTTGTTGCGATTTGTTGCGATTTGTTGTGATTTGTTGCGATTTGTTGCGATTTGTTGTGATTTGTTGCGATTTGTCGCCATTATGATTTGTTGCGATTTGTTGGGATTTGTGGCGATTTGTTGCGATTTGTTGTGATTTGTTGCGATTTGTTGCGATTTGTTGTGATTTGTTGCGATTTGTTGTGATTTGTTGCGATTTGTTGCGATTTGTTGTGATTTGTTGCGATTTGTTGTGATTTGTTGCGATTATGATTTGTTGCGATTTGTTGCGATTTGTTGTGATTTGTTGCGATTTGTTGTGATTGGTTGCGATTTGTTGTGATTTGTTGCGATTTGTTGTGATTTGTTGCGATTTGTTGCGATTTGTTGTGATTTGTTGCGATTTGTAGCGATTTGTTGCGATTGTTGTGATTTGTTGCGATTTGTTGTGATTTGTTGCGATTTGTTGTGATTTGTTGCGATTATGATTTGTTGCGATTTGTTGCGATTTGTTGTGATTTGTTGCGATTTGTTGTGATTTGTTGCGATTTGTTGCGATTTGTTGCGATTTGTTGCGATTACCTTTTGTTGCGATTTGTTGCGATTTGTTGCGATTTGTTGTGATTTGTTGCGATTTGTTTGCCATTTGTTGCGATTTGTTGCGATTTGTTGCGATTTGTTGCGATTTGTTGCGATTTGTTGATTTGTTGCGATTTGTTGTGATTTGTTGCGATTTGTTGTGATTTGTTGCGATTTGTTGTGATTTGTTGCGATTTGTTGCGATTTGTTGTGATTTGTTGCGATTTGTTGCGATTTGTTGTGATTTGTTGCGATTTGTCGCCATTATGATTTGTTGCGATTTGTTGCGATTTGTGGCGATTTGTTGCGATTTGTTGTGATTTGTTGCGATTTGTTGCGATTTGTTGTGATTTGTTGCGATTTGTTGTGATTTGTTGCGATTTGTTGCGATTTGTTGTGATTTGTTGCCATTTGTTGCGATTTGTTGTGATTTGTTGCGATTTGTTGTGATTTGTTGCGATTATGATTTGTTGCGATTTGTTGCGATTTGTTGTGATTTGTTGCGATTTGTTGTGATTTGTTGCGATTTGTTGTGATTTGTTGCGATTTGTTGTGATTTGTTGCGATTATGATTTGTTGCGATTTGTTGCGATTTGTTGTGATTTGTTGCGATTTGTTGTGATTTGTTGTGATTTGTTGCGATTTGTTGTGATTTGTTGCGATTATGATTTCTTGCGATTTGTTGCGATTTGTTGTGATTTGTTGCGATTTGTTGCGATTTGTTGTGATTTGTTGCGATTTGTTGCGATTACGATTTGTTGCGATTTGTTGCGATTTGTTGTGATTTGTTGCGATTTGTTGCGATTTGTTGCGATTTGTTGCCATTTGTTGCGATTTGTTGCCATTTGTTGCGATTTGTTGCGATTATGATTTGTTGCGATTTGTTGCGATTTGTTGTGATTTGTTGCGATTTGTTGCGATTTGTTGTGATTTGTTGCGATTTGTTGTGATTTGTTGCGATTTGTTGCGATTTGTTGTGATTTGTTGCGATTTGTTGCGATTTGTTGTGATTTGTTGCGATTATGATTTGTTGCGATTTGTTGCGATTTGTTGTGATTTGTTGCGATTTGTTGTGATTTGTTGTGATTTGTTGCGATTTGTTGTGATTTGTTGCGATTATGATTTCTTGCGATTTGTTGCGATTTGTTGTGATTTGTTGCGATTTGTTGCGATTTGTTGTGATTTGTTCCGATTTGTTGCGATTACGATTTGTTGCGATTTGTTGCGATTTGTTGTGATTTGTTGCGATTTGTTGCGATTTGTTGCGATTTGTTGCGATTTGTTGCGATTTCTTGCGATTTGTTGCCATTTGTTGCGATTTGTTGCGATTATGATTTGTTGCGATTTGTTGCGATTTGTTGTGATTTGTTGCGATTTGTTGCGATTTGTTGTGATTTGTTGCGATTTGTTGTGATTTGTTGCGATTTGTTGCGATTTGTTGTGATTTGTTGCGATTTGTTGCGATTTGTTGCGATTTGTTGTGATTTGTTGCGATTTGTTGTGATTTGTTGCGCTTATGATTTCTTGCGATTTGTTGCGATTTGTTGTGATTTGTTGCGATTTGTTGTGATTTGTTGCGATTTGTTGCGATTATGATTTGTTGCGATTTGTTGCGATTTGTGGCGATTTGTTGCGATTTGTTGCGATTTGTTGCGATTTGTTGTGATTTGTTGCGATTTGTTGTGATTTGTTGCGATTTGTTGTGATTTGTTGCGATTTGTTGTGATTTGTTGCGATTTGGTGTGATTTGTTGCGATTTGTTGCGATTTGTTGCGATTTGTTGTGATTTGTTGCGATTTGTTGCGATTTGTTGCGATTTGTTGTGGTTTGTTGCGATTTGTTGCGATTTGTTGCGATTTGTTGCGATTTGTTGTGATTTGTTGCGACTTGTTGTGATTTGTTGCGATTTGTTGTGATTTGTTCCGATTATGATTTGTTGCGATTTGTTGCGATTTGTTGTGATTTGTTGCGATTTGTTGTGCTTGGTTGCGATTTGTTGTGATTTGTTGCGATTTGTTGTGATTTGTTGCGATTTGTTGCGATTTGTTGTGATTTGTTGCGATTTGTAGCGATTTGTTGCGATTGTTGTGATTTGTTGCGATTTGTTGTGATTTGTTGCGATTTGTTGTGATTTGTTGCGATTATGATTTGTTGCGATTTGTTGCGATTTGTTGTGATTTGTTGCGATTTGTTGTGAATTGTTGCGATTTGTTGCGATTTGTTGCGATTTGTTGCGATTACCATTTGTTGCGATTTGTTGTGATTTGTTGCGATTTGTTGTGATTTGTTGCGATTTGTTGCCATTTGTTGCGAGTTGTTGCGATTTGTTGCCATTTGTTGCGATTTGTGGCGATTATGATTTGTTGCGATTTCTTGTGATTTGTTGCGATTTGTTGTGATTTGTTGCGATTTGTTGTGATTTGTTGCGATTTGTTGCGATTTGTTGTGATTTGTTGCGATTTGTTGCGATTTGTTGTGATTTGTTGCGATTTGTCGCCATTATGATTTGTTGCGATTTGTTGCGATTTGTGGCGATTTGTTGCGATTTGTTGTGATTTGTTGCGATTTGTTGCGATTTGTTGTGATTTGTTGCGATTTGTTGTGATTTGTTGCGATTTGTTGCGATTTGTTGTGATTTGTTGCGATTTGTTGTGATTTGTTGCGATTATGATTTGTTGCGATTTGTTGCGATTTGTTGTGATTTGTTGCGATTTGTTGTGATTTGTTGCGATTTGTTGTGATTTGTTGCGATTTGTTGCGATTTGTTGTGATTTGTTGCGATTTGTTGTGATTTGTTGCGATTATGATTTGTTGCGATTTGTTGCGATTTGTTGTGATTTGTTGCGATTTGTTGTGATTTGTTGCGATTATGATTTGTTGCGATTTGTTGCGATTTGTTGTGATTTGTTGCGATTTGTTGTGATTGGTTGCGATTTGTTGTGATTTGTTGCGATTTGTTGTGATTTGTTGCGATTTGTTGCGATTTGTTGTGATTTGTTGCGATTTGTAGCGATTTGTTGCGATTGTTGTGATTTGTTGCGATTTGTTGTGATTTGTTGCGATTTGTTGTGATTTGTTGCGATTATGATTTGTTGCGATTTGTTGCGATTTGTTGTGATTTGTTGCGATTTGTTGTGAATTGTTGCGATTTGTTGCGATTTGTTGCGATTTGTTGCGATTACCATTTGTTGCGATTTGTTGTGATTTGTTGCGATTTGTTGTGATTTGTTGCGATTTGTTGTGATTTGTTGCGATTTGTTGCGATTTGTTGTGATTTGTTGCGATTTGTTGCGATTTGTTGTGATTTGTTGCGATTTGTCGCCATTATGATTTGTTGCGATTTGTTGCGATTTGTTGCGATTTGTTGTGATTTGTTGCGATTTGTTGCGATTTGTTGTGATTTGTTGCGATTTGTTGTGATTTGTTGCGATTTGTTGCGATTTGTTGTGATTTGTTGCGATTTGTTGTGATTTGTTGCGATTATGATTTGTTGCGATTTGTTGTGATTTGTTGCGATTTGTTGTGATTTGTTGCGATTAGTTGTGTTGATTGTTAGATGATTGTTGTTGCGATTTTGGATTGTTGCGATTTGTTGGATTTGTTGATTTGTTGTGATTTGTTGCGATTGTTGGATTTGGTGATTTTGATTGTTGCGATTTGTTGTTTGTTGGATTTGTTGCGATTTGTTGGATTTGTTGGATTTGTTGTTTGCGATTTGTTGATGATTTGTTGGATTTGTTGCGATTTGTTGTGATTTGTTGCGATTTGGATTTGTTGCGATTTGTTGTGATTTGTTCCGATTATGATTTGTTGCCATTTGTTGCGATTTGTTGTGATTTGTTGCGATTTGTTGTGACTTGTTGCGATTTGTTGTGATTGTTTGTTGTTGGATTTGTTGCGATTTGTTGCGATTTGTTGCGATTTGTTGTGATTTGTTGCGATTTGTTGCGATTTGTTGCGATTTGTTGTGATTTGTTGGATTTGTTGTGATTTGTTGCGATTTGTTGTGATTTGTTGCGATTATGATTTGTTGCGATTTGTTGTGATTTGTTGCGATTTGTTGTGATTTGTTGCGATTTGGTGTGATTTGTTGCGATTTGTTGCGATTTGTTGCGATTTGTTAAGATTTGTGGCGATTATGATTTGTTGCGATTTGTTGTGATTTGTTGCGATTTGTTGTGATTTGTTGCGATTTGTTGTGATTTGTTGCGATTTGTTGCGATTTGTTGTGATTTGTTGCGATTTGTTGCGATTTGTTGTGATTTGTTGCGATTTGTCGCGATTATGATTTGTTGCGATTTGTTGCGATTTGTGGCGATTTGTTGCGATTTGTTGTGATTTGTTGCGATTTGTTGCGATTTGTTGTGATTTGTTGCGATTTGTTGCGATTTGTTGCGATTTGTTGTGATTTGTTGCGATTTGTTGTGATTTGTTGCGATTATGATTTGTTGCGATTTGTTGTGATTTGTTGCGATTTGTTGTGATTTGTTGCGATTTGTTGTGATTTGTTGCGATTTGTTGCGATTTGTTGGGATTTGTTGCGATTATGATTTGTTGCGATTTGTTGCGATTTGTTGCTATTTGTTGCGATTTGTTGCGATTTGTTGTGATTTTTTGCGATTTTTTGTGATTTGTTGCGATTATGATTTGTTGCGATTTGTTGCGATTTGTTGCGATTTGTTGCGATTTGTTGTGACTTGTTGCGATTTGTTGTGATTTGTTGCGATTTGTTGCGATCTGTTGTGATTTGTTGCGATTATGATTTGTTGCGATTTGTGGCGAATAGTTGTGATTTGTTGCGATTTGTTGCGATTTGTTGCGATTTGTTGTGATTTGTTGCGATTTGTTGCGATTTGTTGTGATTTGTTGCGATTATGATTTGTTGCGATTTGTGGCGAATAGTTGTGATTTGTTGCGATTTGTTGCGATTTGTTGCGATTTGTTGCGATTTGTTGCGATTTGTTGTGATTTGTTGGGATTTGTTGTGATTTGTTGCGATTTGTTGCGATTTGTTGTGATTTGTTGCGATTTGTTGTGATTTTTTGCGATTTGTTGTGATTTGTTGTGATTTGTTGCGATTTGTTGTGATTTGTTGTTATTTGTTGCGATTTGTTGCGATTTGTTGTGATTTGATGCGCTTTGTTGTGATTTGTTGCGATTTGTTGTGATTTGTTGCGACTTGTTGTGATTTTTTGCGATTTGTTGTGATTTGTTGCGATTTGTTGTGTTTTGTTGCGATTTGTTGTGATTTGTTGCGATTTGTTGTGATTTGTTGCGATTTGTTGCAATTTGTTGTGATTTGTTGCGCTTATGATTTGTTGCGATTTGTTGCGATTTGTTGTGATTTGTTGCGATTTGTTGGGATTTGTTGCGATTTGTTGTGATTTGTTGCGCTTTGTTGCGATTTGTTGCGATTTGTTGCGATTTGTTGTGATTTGTTGCGATTTGTTGCGATTTGTTGCGATTTGTTGCGATTTGTTGTGATTTGTTGCGATTTGTTGCGATTTGTTGTGATTTGTTGCGATTTGTTGCGATTTGTTGTGATTTGTTGCGATTTGTTGTGATTTGTTGCGATTTGTTGTGATTTGTTGTGATTTGTTGCGATTTGTTGTGATTTGTTGTTATTTGTTGCGATTTGTTGCGATTTGTTGTGATTTGATGCGCTTTGTTGTGATTTGTTGCGATTTGTTGTGATTTGTTGCGACTTGTTGTGATTTTTTGCGATTTGTTGTGATTTGTTGCGATTTGTTGTGTTTTGTTGCGATTTGTTGTGATTTGTTGCGATTTGTTGTGATTTGTTGCGATTTGTTGCAATTTGTTGTGATTTGTTGCGATTATGATTTGTTGCGATTTGTTGCGATTTGTTGTGATTTGTTGCGATTTGTTGGGATTTGTTGCGATTTGTTGTGATTTGTTGCGCTTTGTTGCGATTTGTTGCGATTTGTTGCGATTTGTTGTGATTTGTTGCGATTTGTTGCGATTTGTTGCGATTTGTTGTGATTTGTTGCGATTTGTTGCGATTTGTTGTGATTTGTTGCGATTTGTTGTGATTTGTTGCGATTTGTTGTGATTTGTTGCGATTATGATTTGTTGCGATTTGTTGCGATTTGTTGTGATTTGTTGGGATTTGTTGGGATTTGTTGCGATTTGTTGCGATTTGTTGCGAATACGATTTGTTGCGATTTGTTGCGATTTGTTGTGATTTGTTGCGATTTGTTGTGATTTGTTGCGATTTGTTGCGATTTGTTGCGATTGGTTGTGATTTGTTGCGATTGCGATTTGTTACGATTTGTTGCGATTTGTTGCGATTATGATTTGTTGCTATTTGTTGTGATTTGTTGTGATTTGTTGTGATTTGTTGCGATTTGTTGCGATTTGTTGTGATTTGTTGCGATTTGTTGCGATTTGTTGCGATTTGTTGTGATTTGTTGCGATTTGTTGTGATTTGTTGTGATTTGTTGCGCTTATGATTTGTTGCGATTTGTTGCGATTTGTTGCGATTTGTTGTGTTTTGTTGCGATTTGTTGTGATTTGTTGCGATTTGTTGTGATTTGTTGCGATTTGTTGCAATTTGTTGTGATTTGTTGCGATTATGATTTGTTGCGATTTGTTGCGATTTGTTGTGATTTGTTGCGATTTGTTGGGATTTGTTGCGATTTGTTGTGATTTGTTGCGCTTTGTTGCGATTTGTTGCGATTTGTTGCGATTTGTTGTGATTTGTTGCGATTTGTTGCGATTTGTTGCGATTTGTTGCGATTTGTTGTGATTTGTTGCGATTTGTTGCGATTTGTTGTGATTTGTTGCGATTTGTTGTGATTTGTTGCGATTTGTTGTGATTTGTTGCGATTATGATTTGTTGCGATTTGTTGCGATTTGTTGTGGTTTGTTGGGATTTGTTGGGATTTGTTGCGATTTGTTGCGATTTGTTGCGATTTGTTGCGATTTGTTGCGAATACGATTTGTTGCGATTTGTTGCGATTTGTTGTGATTTGTTGCGATTTGTTGTGATTTGTTGCGATTTGTTGCGATTTGTTGCGATTGGTTGTGATTTGTTGCGATTGCGATTTGTTACGATTTGTTGCGATTTGTTGCGATTATGATTTGTTGCTATTTGTTGTGATTTGTTGTGATTTGTTGTGATTTGTTGCGATTTGTTGCGATTTGTTGTGATTTGTTGCGATTTGTTGTGATTTGTTGCGATTTGTTGTGATTTGTTGCGATTTGTTGCGATTTGTTGCGATTTGTTGTGATTTGTTGTGATTTGTTGCGATTATGATTTGTTGCGATTTGTTGCGATTTGTTGTGATTTGTTGCGATTTGTTGCTATTTGTTGTGATTTGTTGCGATTTGTTGCGATTTGTTGCGATTTGTTGCGATTTGTTCTGATTTGTTGGGATTTGTTGCGATTTGTTGCGATTTGTTGCGATTTGTTGCGAATACGATTTGTTGCGATTTGTTGTGATTTGTTGCGATTTGTTGCGATTTGTTGCGATTTGTTGTGATTTGTTGCGATTTGTTGCGATTGCGATTTGTTGCGATTTGTTGCGATTATGATTTGTTGCGATTTGTTGTGATTTGTTGCGATTTGTTGTGATTTGTTGCGATTTGTTGTGATTTGTTGTGATTTGTTGCGATTTGTTGTGATTTGTTGTTATTTGTTGCGATTTGTTGCGATTTGTTGTGATTTGATGCGCTTTGTTGTGATTTGTTGCGATTTGTTGTGATTTGTTGCGACTTGTTGTGATTTTTTGCGATTTGTTGTGATCTGTTGTGATTTGTTGCGATTTGTTGTGTTTTGTTGCGATTTGTTGTGATTTGTTGCGATTTGTTGTGATTTGTTGCGATTTGTTGCAATTTGTTGTGATTTGTTGCGCTTATGATTTGTTGCGATTTGTTGCGATTTGTTGTGATTTGTTGCGATTTGTTGGGATTTGTTGCGATTTGTTGTGATTTGTTGCGCTTTGTTGCGATTTGTTGCGATTTGTTGCGATTTGTTGTGATTTGTTGCGATTTGTTGCGATTTGTTGCGATTTGTTGCGATTTGTTGTGATTTGTTGCGATTTGTTGCGATTTGTTGTGATTTGTTGCGATTTGTTGCGATTTGTTGTGATTTGTTGCGATTTGTTGTGATTTGTTGCGATTTGTTGTGATTTGTTGTGATTTGTTGCGATTTGTTGTGATTTGTTGTTATTTGTTGCGATTTGTTGCGATTTGTTGTGATTTGATGCGCTTTGTTGTGATTTGTTGCGATTTGTTGTGATTTGTTGCGACTTGTTGTGATTTTTTGCGATTTGTTGTGATTTGTTGTGATTTGTTGCGATTTGTTGTGTTTTGTTGCGATTTGTTGTGATTTGTTGCGATTTGTTGTGATTTGTTGCGATTTGTTGCAATTTGTTGTGATTTGTTGCGATTATGATTTGTTGCGATTTGTTGCGATTTGTTGTGATTTGTTGCGATTTGTTGGGATTTGTTGCGATTTGTTGTGATTTGTTGCGCTTTGTTGCGATTTGTTGCGATTTGTTGCGATTTGTTGTGATTTGTTGCGATTTGTTGCGATTTGTTGCGATTTGTTGCGATTTGTTGTGATTTGTTGCGATTTGTTGCGATTTGTTGTGATTTGTTGCGATTTGTTGTGATTTGTTGCGATTTGTTGTGATTTGTTGCGATTATGATTTGTTGCGATTTGTTGCGATTTGTTGTGATTTGTTGGGATTTGTTGGGATTTGTTGCGATTTGTTGCGATTTGTTGCGAATACGATTTGTTGCGATTTGTTGCGATTTGTTGTGATTTGTTGCGATTATTTGTGATTTGTTGCGATTTGTTGCGATTTGTTGCGATTGGTTGTGATTTGTTGCGATTGCGATTTGTTACGATTTGTTGCGATTTGTTGCGATTATGATTTGTTGCTATTTGTTGTGATTTGTTGTGATTTGTTGTGATTTGTTGTGATTTGTTGCGATTTGTTGTGATTTGTTGCGATTTGTTGTGATTTGTTGCGATTTGTTGTGATTTGTTGCGATTTGTTGCGATTTGTTGTGATTTGTTGCGATTTGTTGTGATTTGTTGTGATTTGTTGCGATTATGATTTGTTGCGATTTGTTGCGATTTGTTGTGATTTGTGGCGATTTGTTGCTATTTGTTGTGATTTGTTGCGATTTGTTGCGATTTGTTGCGATTTGTTCTGATTTGTTGGGATTTGTTGCGATTTGTTGCGATTTGTTGCGATTTGTTGCGAATACGATTTGTTGCGATTTGTTGTGATTTGTTGCGATTTGTTGCGATTTGTTGCGATTTGTTGCGATTGGTTGTGATTTGTTGCGATTGCGATTTGTTACGATTTGTTGCGATTATGATTTGTTGCGATTTGTTGTGATTTGTTGCGATTTGTTGTGATTTGTTGCGATTTGTTGTGATTTGTTGTGATTTGTTGCGATTTGTTGTGATTTGTTGTTATTTGTTGCGATTTGTTGCGATTTGTTGTGATTTGATGCGCTTTGTTGTGATTTGTTGCGATTTGTTGTGATTTGTTGCGACTTGTTGTGATTTTTTGCGATTTGTTGTGATTTGTTGTGATTTGTTGCGATTTGTTGTGTTTTGTTGCGATTTGTTGTGATTTGTTGCGATTTGTTGTGATTTGTTGCGATTTGTTGCAATTTGTTGTGATTTGTTGCGATTATGATTTGTTGCGATTTGTTGCGATTTGTTGTGATTTGTTGCGATTTGTTGGGATTTGTTGCGATTTGTTGTGATTTGTTGCGCTTTGTTGCGATTTGTTGCGATTTGTTGCGATTTGTTGTGATTTGTTGCGATTTGTTGCGATTTGTTGCGATTTGTTGTGATTTGTTGCGATTTGTTGTGATTTGTTGTGATTTGTTGCGATTTGTTGTGATTTGTTGTGATTTGTTGCGATTTGTTGTGATTTGTTGTTATTTGTTGCGATTTGTTGCGATTTGTTGTGATTTGATGCGCTTTGTTGTGATTTGTTGCGATTTGTTGTGATTTGTTGCGACTTGTTGTGATTTTTTGCGATTTGTTGTGATTTGTTGCGATTGCGATTTGTTACGATTTGTTGCGATTATGATTTGTTGCGATTTGTTGTGATTTGTTGCGATTTGTTGTGATTTGTTGCGATTTGTTGTGATTTGTTGTGATTTGTTGCGATTTGTTGTGATTTGTTGTTATTTGTTGCGATTTGTTGCGATTTGTTGTGATTTGATGCGCTTTGTTGTGATTTGTTGCGATTTGTTGTGATTTGTTGCGACTTGTTGTGATTTTTTGCGATTTGTTGTGATTTGTTGTGATTTGTTGCGATTTGTTGTGTTTTGTTGCGATTTGTTGTGATTTGTTGCGATTTGTTGTGATTTGTTGCGATTTGTTGCAATTTGTTGTGATTTGTTGCGATTATGATTTGTTGCGATTTGTTGCGATTTGTTGTGATTTGTTGCGATTTGTTGGGATTTGTTGCGATTTGTTGTGATTTGTTGCGCTTTGTTGCGATTTGTTGCGATTTGTTGTGATTTGTTGCGATTTGTTGCGATTTGTTGCGATTTGTTGTGATTTGTTGCGATTTGTTGTGATTTGTTGTGATTTGTTGCGATTTGTTGTGATTTGTTGTGATTTGTTGCGATTTGTTGTGATTTGTTGTTATTTGTTGCGATTTGTTGCGATTTGTTGAGATTTGTTGCGATTTGTTGTGATTTGTTGCGATTTGTTGTGATTTGTTGCGACTTGTTGTGATTTTTTGCGATTTGTTGTGATTTGTTGTGATTTGTTGCGATTTGTTGTGTTGTGTTTTGTTGCGATTTGTTGTGATTTGTTGCGATTTGTTGTGATTTGTTGCGATTTGTTGCAATTTGTTGTGATTTGTTGCGATTATGATTTGTTGCGATTTGTTGCGATTTGTTGTGATTTGTTGCGATTTGTTGGGATTTGTTGCGATTTGTTGTGATTTGTTGCGCTTTGTTGCGATTTGTTGCGATTTGTTGCGATTTGTTGTGATTTGTTGCGATTTGTTGTGATTTGTTGCGACTTGTTGTGATTTTTTGCGATTTGTTGTGATTGGTTGTGATTTCTTGCGATTTGTTGTGTTTTGTTGCGATTTGTTGTGATTTGTTGCGATTTGTTGTGATTTGTTGCGATTTGTTGCAATTTGTTGTGATTTGTTGCGATTATGATTTGTTGCGATTTGTTGCGATTTGTTGTGATTTGTTGCGCTTTGTTGCGATTTGTTGCGATTTGTTGCGATTTGTTGTGATTTGTTGCGATTTGTTGCGATTTGTTGCGATTTGTTGTGATTTGTTGCGATTTGTTGCGATTTGTTGTGATTTGTTGCGATTTGTTGTGATTTGTTGCGATTTGTTGTGATTTGTTGCGATTATGATTTGTTGCGATTTGTTGCGATTTGTTGTGATTTGTTGCGATTTGTTGGGATTTGTTGCGATTTGTTGCGATTTGTTGCGAATACGATTTGTTGCGATTTGTTGCGATTTGTTGTGATTTGTTGCGATTTGTTGTGATTTGTTGCGATTTGTTGCGATTTGTTGCGATTGGTTGTGATTTGTTGCGATTGCGATTTGTTACGATTTGTTGCGATTTGTTGCGATTATGATTTGTTGCGATTTGTTGCGATTTGTTGTGATTTGATGTGATTTGTTGTGATTTGTTGCGATTTGTTGCGATTTGTTGCGATTTGTTGTGATTTGTTGCGATTTGTTGTGATTTGTTGCGATTTGTTGTGATTTGTTGCGATTTGTTGCGATTTGTTGTGATTTGTTGCGATTTGTTGTGATTTGTTGTGATTTGTTGCGATTATGATTTGTTGCGATTTGTTGCGATTTGTTGTGATTTGTTGCGATTTGTTGCTATTTGTTGTGATTTGTTGCGATTTGTTGCGATTTGTTGCGATTTGTTCTGATTTGTTGGGATTTGTTGGGATTTGTTGCGATTTGTTGCGATTTGTTGCGATTTGTTGCGAATAAGATTTGTTGCGATTTGTTGTGATTTGTTGCGATTTGTTGTGATTTGTTGCGATTTGTTGCGATTTGTTGCGATTGGTTGTGATTTGTTGCGATTGCGATTTGTTACGATTTGTTCCGATTATGATTTGTTGCGATTTGTTGTGATTTGTTGCGATTTGTTGTGATTTGTTGCGATTTGTTGTGATTTGTTGTGATTTGTTGCGATTTGTTGTGATTTGTTGTTATTTGTTGCGATTTGTTGCGATTTGTTGTGATTTGATGCGCTTTGTTGTGATTTGTTGCGATTTGTTGTGATTTGTTGCGACTTGTTGTGATTTTTTGCGATTTGTTGTGATTTGTTGTGATTTGTTGCGATTTGTTGTGTTTTGTTGCGATTTGTTGTGATTTGTTGCGATTTGTTGTGATTTGTTGCGATTTGTTGCAATTTGTTGTGATTTGTTGCGATTAAGATTTGTTGCGATTTGTTGCGATTTGTTGTGATTTGTTGCGATTTGTTGGGATTTGTTGGGATTTGTTGTGATTTGTTGCTCTTTGTTGCGATTTGTTGCGATTTGTTGCGATTTGTTGCGATTTGTTGCGATTTGTTGCGATTTGTTGCGATTTGTTGCGATTTGTTGTGATTTGTTGCGATTTGTTGCGATTTGTTGTGATTTGTTGCGATTTGTTGTGATTTGTTGTGATTTGTTGTGATTTGTTGCGATTTGTTGTGATTTGTTGTTATTTGTTGCGATTTGTTGCGATTTGTTGTGATTTGATGCGCTTTGTTGTGATTTGTTGCGATTTGTTGTGATTTGTTGCGACTTGTTGTGATTTTTTGCGATTTGTTGTGATTTGTTGCGATTTGTTGTGTTTTGTTGCGATTTGTTGTGATTTGTTGCGATTTGTTGTGATTTGTTGCGATTTGTTGCAATTTGTTGTGATTTGTTGCGATTATGATTTGTTGCGATTTGTTGCGATTTGTTGTGATTTGTTGCGATTTGTTGGGATTTGTTGCGATTTGTTGTGATTTGTTGCGATTTGTTGCGATTTGTTGCGATTTGTTGCGATTTGTTGTGATTTGTTGCGATTTGTTGCGATTTGTTGCGATTTGTTGTGATTTGTTGCGATTTCTTGCGATTTGTTGTGATTTGTTGCGATTTGTTGTGATTTGTTGCGATTTGTTGTGATTTGTTGCGATTATGATTTGTTGCGATTTGTTGCGATTTGTTGTGATTTGTTGCGATTATTTGTGATTTGTTGCGATTTGTTGCGATTTGTTGCGATTGGTTGTGATTTGTTGCGATTGCGATTTGTTACGATTTGTTGCGATTTGTTGCGATTATGATTTGTTGCTATTTGTTGTGATTTGTTGTGATTTGTTGTGATTTGTTGTGATTTGTTGCGATTTGTTGTGATTTGTTGCGATTTGTTGTGATTTGTTGCGATTTGTTGTGATTTGTTGCGATTTGTTGCGATTTGTTGTGATTTGTTGCGATTTGTTGTGATTTGTTGTGATTTGTTGCGATTATGATTTGTTGCGATTTGTTGCGATTTGTTGTGATTTGTGGCGATTTGTTGCTATTTGTTGTGATTTGTTGCGATTTGTTGCGATTTGTTCTGATTTGTTGGGATTTGTTGCGATTTGTTGCGATTTGTTGCGATTTGTTGCGAATACGATTTGTTGCGATTTGTTGTGATTTGTTGCGATTTGTTGCGATTTGTTGCGATTTGTTGCGATTGGTTGTGATTTGTTGCGATTGCGATTTGTTACGATTTGTTGCGATTATGATTTGTTGCGATTTGTTGTGATTTGTTGCGATTTGTTGTGATTTGTTGCGATTTGTTGTGATTTGTTGTGATTTGTTGCGATTTGTTGTGATTTGTTGTTATTTGTTGCGATTTGTTGCGATTTGTTGTGATTTGATGCGCTTTGTTGTGATTTGTTGCGATTTGTTGTGATTTGTTGCGACTTGTTGTGATTTTTTGCGATTTGTTGTGATTTGTTGTGATTTGTTGCGATTTGTTGTGTTTTGTTGCGATTTGTTGTGATTTGTTGCGATTTGTTGTGATTTGTTGCGATTTGTTGCAATTTGTTGTGATTTGTTGCGATTATGATTTGTTGCGATTTGTTGCGATTTGTTGTGATTTGTTGCGATTTGTTGGGATTTGTTGCGATTTGTTGTGATTTGTTGCGCTTTGTTGCGATTTGTTGCGATTTGTTGTGATTTGTTGCGATTTGTTGCGATTTGTTGTGATTTGTTGCGATTTGTTGTGATTTGTTGTGATTTGTTGCGATTTGTTGTGATTTGTTGTGATTTGTTGCGATTTGTTGTGATTTGTTGTGATTTGTTGCGATTTGTTGCGATTTGTTGTGATTTGTTGCGATTTGTTGTGATTTGTTGCGATTTGTTGTGATTTGTTGCGACTTGTTGTGATTTTTTGCGATTTGTTGTGATTTGTTGTGATTTGTTGCGATTTGTTGTGTTGTGTTTTGTTGCGATTTGTTGTGATTTGTTGCGATTTGTTGTGATTTGTTGCGATTTGTTGCAATTTGTTGTGATTTGTTGCGATTATGATTTGTTGCGATTTGTTGCGATTTGTTGTGATTTGTTGCGATTTGTTGGGATTTGTTGCGATTTGTTGTGATTTGTTGCGATTTGTTGCGATTTGTTGCGATTTGTTGCGATTTGTTGTGATTTGTTGCGATTTGTTGTGATTTGTTGCGACTTGTTGTGATTTTTTGCGATTTGTTGTGATTGGTTGTTATTTCTTGCGATTTGTTGTGTTTTGTTGCGATTTGTTGTGATTTGTTGCGATTTGTTGTGATTTGTTGCGATTTGTTGCAATTTGTTGTGATTTGTTGCGATTATGATTTGTTGCGATTTGTTGCGATTTGTTGTGATTTGTTGCGCTTTGTTGGCGATTTGTTGCGATTTGTTGCGATTTGTTGTGATTTGTTGCGATTTGTTGCGATTTGTTGCGATTTGTTGTGATTTGTTGCGATTTGTTGTGATTTGTTGCGATTTGTTGTGATTTGTTGCGATTTGTTGTGATTTGTTGCGATTATGATTTGTTGCGATTTGTTGCGATTTGTTGTGATTTGTTGCGATTTGTTGGGATTTGTTGCGATTTGTTGCGATTTGTTGCGAATACGATTTGTTGCGATTTGTTGCGATTTGTTGTGATTTGTTGCGATTTGTTGTGATTTGTTGCGATTTGTTGCGATTTGTTGCGATTGGTTGTGATTTGTTGCGATTGCGATTTGTTACGATTTGTTGCGATTTGTTGCGATTATGATTTGTTGCGATTTGTTGCGATTTGTTGTGATTTGATGTGATTTGTTGTGATTTGTTGCGATTTGTTGCGATTTGTTGCGATTTGTTGTGATTTGTTGCGATTTGTTGTGATTTGTTGCGATTTGTTGTGATTTGTTGCGATTTGTTGCGATTTGTTGTGATTTGTTGCGATTTGTTGTGATTTGTTGTGATTTGTTGCGATTATGATTTGTTGCGATTTGTTGCGATTTGTTGTGATTTGTTGCGATTTGTTGCTATTTGTTGTGATTTGTTGCGATTTGTTGCGATTTGTTCTGATTTGTTGGGATTTGTTGGGATTTGTTGCGATTTGTTGCGATTTGTTGCGATTTGTTGCGAATAAGATTTGTTGCGATTTGTTGTGATTTGTTGCGATTTGTTGTGATTTGTTGCGATTTGTTGCGATTTGTTGCGATTGGTTGTGATTTGTTGCGATTGCGATTTGTTACGATTTGTTCCGATTATGATTTGTTGCGATTTGTTGTGATTTGTTGCGATTTGTTGTGATTTGTTGCGATTTGTTGTGATTTGTTGTGATTTGTTGCGATTTGTTGTGATTTGTTGTTATTTGTTGCGATTTGTTGCGATTTGTTGTGATTTGATGCGCTTTGTTGTGATTTGTTGCGATTTGTTGTGATTTGTTGCGACTTGTTGTGATTTTTTGCGATTTGTTGTGATTTGTTGTGATTTGTTGCGATTTGTTGTGTTTTGTTGCGATTTGTTGTGATTTGTTGCGATTTGTTGTGATTTGTTGCGATTTGTTGCAATTTGTTGTGATTTGTTGCGATTATGATTTGTTGCGATTTGTTGCGATTTGTTGTGATTTGTTGCGATTTGTTGGGATTTGTTGGGATTTGTTGTGATTTGTTGCTCTTTGTTGCGATTTGTTGCGATTTGTTGCGATTTGTTGGGATTTGTTGCGATTTGTTGCGATTTGTTGCGATTTGTTGTGATTTGTTGCGATTTGTTGCGATTTGTTGTGATTTGTTGCGATTTGTTGTGATTTGTTGCGATTTGTTGTGATTTGTTGTGATTTGTTGCGATTTGTTGTGATTTGTTGTTATTTGTTGCGATTTGTTGCGATTTGTTGTGATTTGTTGCGATTTGTTGGGATTTGTTGGGATTTGTTGTGATTTGTTGCTCTTTGTTGCGATTTGTTGCGATTTGTTGCGATTTGTTGGGATTTGTTGCGATTTGTTGCGATTTGTTGCGATTTGTTGTGATTTGTTGCGATTTGTTGCGATTTGTTGTGATTTGTTGCGATTTGTTGTGATTTGTTGCGATTTGTTGTGATTTGTTGTGATTTGTTGCGATTTGTTGTGATTTGTTGTTATTTGTTGCGATTTGTTGCGATTTGTTGTGATTTGATGCGCTTTGTTGTGATTTGTTGCGATTTGTTGTGATTTGTTGCGACTTGTTGTGATTTTTTGCGATTTGTTGTGATTTGTTGCGATTTGTTGTGTTTTGTTGCGATTTGTTGTGATTTGTTGCGATTTGTTGTGATTTGTTGCGATTTGTTGCAATTTGTTGTGATTTGTTGCGATTACCTTTTGTTGCGATTTGTTGCGATTTGTTGTGACTTGTTGCGATTTGTTGGGATTTGTTGCGATTTGTTGCGCTTTGTTGCGATTTGTTGCGATTTGTTGCGATTTGTTGTGATTTGTTGCGATTTGTTGCGATTTGTTGCGATTTGTTGTGATTTGTTGCGATTTCTTGCGATTTGTTGTGATTTGTTGCGATTTGTTGTGATTTGTTGCGATTTGTTGTGATTTGTTGCGATTATGATTTGTTGCGATTTGTTGCGATTTGTTGTGATTTGTTGCGATTTGTTGCGATTTGTTGCGATTTGTTGCGAATACGATTTGTTGCGATTTGTTGCGATTTGTTGTGATTTGTTGCGATTTGTTGTGATTTGTTGCGATTTGTTGCGATTTGTTGCGATTGGTTGTGATTTGTTGCGATTGCGATTTGTTACGATTTGTTGCGATTTGTTGCGATTATGATTTGTTGCGATTTGTTGCGATTTGTTGTGATTTGTTGCGATTTGTTGCGATTTGTTGTGATTTGTTGCGATTTGTTGCGATTTGTTGCGATTTGTTGTGTTTTGTTGCGATTTGTTGTGATTTGTTGCGATTTGTTGTGATTTGTTGCGATTTGTTGCAATTTGTTGTGATTTGTTGCGATTATGATTTGTTGCGATTTGTTGCGATTTGTTGTGATTTGTTGCGATTTGTTGGGATTTGTTGCGATTTGTTGTGATTTGTTGCGCTATGTTGCGATTTGTTGCGATTTGTTGCGATTTGTTGTGATTTGTTGCGATTTGTTGCGATTTGTTGCGATTTGTTGCGATTTGTTGTGATTTGTTGCGATTTGTTGCGATTTGTTGTGATTTGTTGCGATTTGTTGTGATTTGTTGCGATTTGTTGTGATTTGTTGCGATTTGTTGCGATTTGTTGTGATTTGATGCGCTTTGTTGTGATTTGTTGCGATTTGTTGTGATTTGTTGCGACTTGTTGTGATTTTTTGCGATTTGTTGTGATTTGTTGTGATTTGTTGCGATTTGTTGTGTTTTGTTGCGATTTGTTGTGATTTGTTGCGATTTGTTGTGATTTGTTGCGATTTGTTGCAATTTGTTGTGATTTGTTGCGATTATGATTTGTTGCGATTTGTTGCGATTTGTTGTGATTTGTTGCGATTTGTTGGGATTTGTTGCGATTTGTTGTGATTTGTTGCGCTTTGTTGCGATTTGTTGCGATTTGTTGCGATTTGTTGCGATTTGTTGTGATTTGTTGCGATTTGTTGCGATTTGTTGCGATTTGTTGTGATTTGTTGCGATTTGTTGCGATTTGTTGTGATTTGTTGCGATTTGTTGTGATTTGTTGCGATTTGTTGTGATTTGTTGCGATTTGTTGCGAATACGATTTGTTGCGATTTGTTGCGATTTGTTGTGATTTGTTGCGATTTGTTGTGATTTGTTGCGATTTGTTGTGATTTGTTGCGATTGGTTGTGATTTGTTGCGATTGCGATTTGTTACGATTTGTTGCGATTTGTTGCGATTATGATTTGTTGCGATTTGTTGCGATTTGTTGTGATTTGTTGTGATTTGTTGTGATTTGTTGCGATTTGTTGCGATTTGTTGCGATTTGTTGTGATTTGTTGCGATTTGTTGTGATTTGTTGCGATTTGTTGTGATTTGTTGCGATTTGTTGCGATTTGTTGTGATTTGTTGCGATTTGTTGTGATTTGTTGCGATTATGATTTGTTGCGATTTGTTGCGATTTGTTGTGATTTGTTGCGATTTGTTGCTATTTGTTGTGATTTGTTGCGATTTGTTGCGATTTGTTGCGATTTGTTCTGATTTGTTGGGATTTGTTGCGATTTGTTGCGATTTGTTGCGATTTGTTGCGAATACGATTTGTTGCGATTTGTTGTGATTTATTGCGATTTGTTGTGATTTGTTGCGATTTGTTGCGATTTGTTGCGATTGGTTGTGATTTGTTGCGATTGCGATTTGTTACGATTTGTTGCGATTATGATTTGTTGCGATTTGTTGTGATTTGTTGCGATTTGTTGTGATTTGTTGCGATTTGTTGTGATTTGTTGTGATTTGTTGCGATTTGTTGTGATTTGTTGTTATTTGTTGCGATTTGTTGCGATTTGTTGTGATTTGATGCGCTTTGATGTGATTTGTTGCGATTTGTTGTGATTTATTGCGACTTGTTGTGATTTTTTGCGATTTGTTGTGATTTGTTGTGATTTGTTGCGATTTGTTGTGTTTTGTTGCGATTTGTTGTGATTTGTTGCGATTTGTTGTGATTTGTTGCGATTTGTTGCAATTTGTTGTGATTTTGTTGCGATTATGATTTGTTGCGATTTGTTGTGATTTGTTGCGATTTGTTGGGATTTGTTGCGATTTGTTGTGATTTGTTGCGCTTTGTTGCGATTTGTTGCGATTTGTTGTGATTTGTTGCGATTTGTTGCAATTTGTTGTGATTTGTTGCGATTATGATTTGTTGCGATTTGTTGTGATTTGTTGCGATTTGTTGGGATTTGTTGCGATTTGTTGTGATTTGTTGCGCTTTGTTGCGATTTGTTGCGATTTGTTGCGATTTGTTGTGATTTGTTGCGATTTGTTGCGAATTGTTGCGATTTGTTGTGATTTGTTGCGATTTGTTGCGATTTGTTGTGATTTGTTGCGATTTGTTGTGATTTGTTGCGATTTGTTGTGATTTGTTGCGATTATGATTTGTTGCGATTTGTTGCGATTTGTTGTGATTTGTTGCGATTTGTTGGGATTTGTTGCGATTTGTTGCGATTTGTTGCGAATACGATTTGTTGCGATTTGTTGCGATTTGTTGTGATTTGTTGCGATTTGTTGTGATTTGTTGCGATTTGTTGCGATTGGTTGTGATTTGTTGCGATTGCGATTTGTTACGATTTGTTGCGATTTGTTGCGATTATGATTTGTTGCGATTTGTTGCGATTTGTTGTGATTTGTTGTGATTTGTTGCGATTTGTTGCGATTTGTTGCGATTTGTTGTGATTTGTTGCGATTTGTTGCGATTTGTTGTGATTTGTTGCGATTTGTTGCGATTTGTTGTGATTTGTTGCGATTTGTTGCGATTTGTTGTGATTTGTTGCGATTTGTTGCGATTTGTTGCGATTGGTTGTGATTTGTTGCGATTGCGATTTGTTAGGATTTGTTGCGAGTATGATTTGTTGCGATTTGTTGCGATTTGTTGTGATTTGTTGCGATTTGTTGTGATTTGTTGCGATTTGTTGCGATTTGTTGCGATTTGTTGTGATTTGTTGCGATTTGTTGCGATTTGTTGCGATTGGTTGTGATTTGTTGCGATTGCGATTTGTTACGATTTGTTGCGATTTGTTGCGATTATGATTTGTTGCGATTTGTTGCGATTTGTTGTGATTTGTTGCGATTTGTTGCGATTTGTTGTGATTTGTTGCGATTTGTTGCGATTTGTTGTGATTTGTTGCGATTTGTTGTGATTTGTTGCGATATGTTGTGATTTGTTGCGATTTGTTGCGATTTGTTGTGATTTGTTGCGATTTGTTGTGATTTGTTGTGATTATGATTTGTTGCGATTTGTTGTGATTTGTTGCGATTTGTTGCTATTTGTTGTAATTTGTTGCGATTTGTTGTGATTTGTTGCGATTATGATTTGTTGCGATTTGTTGCGATTTGTTGTGATTTGTTGCGATTTGTTGCGATTTGTTGCGATTTGTTGTGATTTGTTGCGATTTGTTGCGATTTGTTGCGATTGGTTGTGATTTGTTGCGATTTGTTGCGATTATGGTTTGTTGTGATTTGTTGCGATTTGTTGCGATTTGTTGTGATTTGTTGCGATTTGTTGTGATTTGTTGCGATTTGTTGCGATTTGTTGCGATTTGTTGCGATTACCATTTGTTGCGATTTGTTGTGATTTGTTGCGATTTGTTGCCATTTGTTGCGACTTGTGTTGCGATTTGTTGCCATTTGTTGCGATTTGCGGCGATTATGATTTGTTGCGATTTGTTGTGATTTGTTGCGATTTGTTGTGATTTGTTGCGATTTGTTGTGATTTGTTGCGATTTGTTGCGATTTGTTGTGATTTGTTGCGATTTGTTGTGATTTGTTGCGATTTGTTGCGATTATGATTTGTTGCGATTTGTTGCGATTTGTTGCGATTTGTTGTGATTTGTTGCGATTTGTTGCGATTTGTTGTGATTTGTTGCGATTTGTTGCGATTTGTTGTGATTTGTTGCGATTTGTTGTGATTTGTTGCGATTATGATTTGTTGCGATTTGTTGTGATTTGTTGCGATTTGTTGTGATTTGTTGCGATTTGTTGTGATTTGTTGCGATTTGTTGCGATTTGTTGCGATTATGATTTGTTGCGATTTGTTGCGATTTGTTGCGATTTGTTGCGATTTGTTGCGATTTGTTGTGATTTTTTGCGATTTTTTGTGATTTGTTGCGATTATGATTTGTTGCGATTTGTTGCGATTTGTTGTGATTTGTTGCGATTTGTTGCGATTTGTTGTGACTTGTTGCGATTTGTTGTGATTTGTTGCGATTTGTTGCGATTTGTTGCGATTATGGTTTGTTGCGATTTGTTGCGATTTGTTGTGATTTGTTGCGATTTGTTGCGATTTGTTGTGATTTGTTGCGATTTGTTGCGATTTGTTGTGATTTGTTGCGATTTGTTGTGATTTGTTGCGATTATGATTTGTTGCGATTTGTTGTGATTTGTTGCGATTTGTTGTGATTTGTTGCGATTTGTTGTGATTTGTTGCGATTTGTTGCGATTTGTTGCGATTTGTTGCGATTTGTTGCGATTATGATTTGTTGCGATTTGTTGTGATTTGTTGCGATTTGTTGCGATTTGTTGCGATTTGTTGTGATTTGTTGCGATTTTTTGTGATTTGTTGCGATTATGATTTGTTGCCATTTGTTGCGATTTGTTGTGATTTGTTGCGATTTGTTGCGATTTGTTGTGATTTGTTGCGATTTGTTGCGATTTGTTGTGATTTGTTGCGATTTGTTGCGATCTGTTGCGATTATGGTTTGTTGTGATTTGTTGCGATTTGTTGCGATTTGTTGTGATTTGTTGCGATTTGTTGCGACATGTTGTGATTTGTTGCGATTTGTTGTGATTTGTTGCGATTTGTTGTGATTTGTTGCGATTATGATTTGTTGCGATTTGTTGTGATTTGTTGCGATTTGTGATTTGTTGCGATTTGTTGTGATTTGTTGCGATTTGTTGCGATTTGTTGCGATTATGATTTGTTGCGATTTGTTGTGATTTGTTGCGATTTGTTGCGATTTGTTGCGATTTGTTGTGATTTTTTGCGATTTTTTGTGATTTGTTGCGATTATGATTTGTTGCCATTTGTTGCGATTTGTTGTGATTTGTTGCGATTTGTTGCGATTTGTTCTGACTTGTTGCGATTTGTTGTGATTTGTTGCGATTTGTTGCGATCTGTTGCGATTATGGTTTGTTGTGATTTGTTGCGATTTGTTGCGATTTGTTGTGATTTGTTGCGATTTGTTGTGATTTGTTGTGATTTGTTGTGATTTGTTGCGATTTGTTGTGATTTGTTGCGATTATGATTTCTTGCGATTTCTTGCGATTTGTTGCGATTTGTTGTGATTTGTTGCGATTTGTTGTGATTTGTTGCGATGATGATTTGTTGCGATTTGTTGCGATTTGTTGTGATTTGTTGCGATTTGTTGCGATTTGTTGTGATTTGGTGGGATTTGTTGCGATTTGTTGCGATTTGTTGCGAATACGATTTGTTGCGATTTGTTGCGATTTGTTGTGATTTGTTGCGATTTGCTGCGATTTGTTGTGATTTGTTGCGATTTGTTGCGATTTGTTGCGATTTGTTGCGATTATGATTTGTTGGAATTTGTTGTGATTTGTTGTGATTTGTTGCGATTTGTTGCGATTTGTTGGGATTTGTTGCGATTTGTTGCAATTTGTTGCGATTTGTTGCGAATACGATTTGTTGCGATTTGTTGTGATTTGTTGCGATTTGTTGTGATTTGTTGCGATTTGTTGCGATTTGTTGCGATTGGTTGTGATTTGTTGCGATTGCGATTTGTTACGATTTGTTGCGATTTGTTGCGATTATGATTTGTTGCGATTTGTTGCGATTTGTTGCGATTTGTTGTGATTTGTTGCGACATGTTGCGATTTGTTGCGATTTGTTGTGATTTGTTGCGATTTGTTGTGATTTGTTGCGATTTGTTGTGATTTGTTGCGATTTGTTGCGATTTGTTGTGATTTGTTGCGATTTGTTGCTATTTGTTGTGATTTGTTGCGATTTCTTGTGATTTGTTGGGATTGGTTGTGATTTGTTGCGATTGCGATTTGTTACGATTTGTTGCGATTTGTTGCGATTTGTTGTGATTTGTTGCGATTTGTTGTGATTTGTTGCGATTTGTTGCGATTTGTTGTGATTTGTTGCGATTTGTTGCGATTTGTTGCGATTGGTTGTGATTTGTTGCGATTGCGATTTGTTACGATTTGTTGCGATTTGTTGCGATTATGATTTGTTGCGATTTGTTGCGATTTGTTGTGATTTGTTGCGATTTGTTGCGATTTGTTGTGATTTGTTGCGATTTGTTGCGATTGGTTGTGATTTGTTGCGATTGCGATTTGTTACGATTTGTTGCGATTTGTTGCGATTATGATTTGTTGCGATTTGTTGCGATTTGTTGTGATTTGTTGTGATTTGTTGCGATTTGTTGCGATTTGTTGCGATTTGTTGTGATTTGTTGCGATTTGTTGCGATTTGTTGTGATTTGTTGCGATTTGTTGCGATTTGTTGTGATTTGTTGCGATTTGTTGCGATTTGTTGTGATTTGTTGCGATTTGTTGCGATTTGTTGCGATTTGGTTGTGATTTGTTGCGATTGCGATTTGTTAGGATTTGTTGCGAGTATGATTTGTTGCGATTTGTTGCGATTTGTTGTGATTTGTTGCGATTTGTTGTGATTTCTTGCGATTTGTTGCGATTTGTTGCGATTTGTTGTGATTTGTTGCGATTTGTTGCGATTTGTTGCGATTGGTTGTGATTTGTTGCGATTGCGATTTGTTACGATTTGTTGCGATTTGTTGCGATTATGATTTGTTGCGATTTGTTGTGATTTGTTGCGATTTGTTGCGATTTGTTGTGATTTGTTGCGATTTGTTGCGATTTGTTGTGATTTGTTGCGATTTGTTGTGATTTGTTGCGATTTGTTGTGATTTGTTGCGATTTGTTGTGATTTGTTGTGATTATGATTTGTTGCGATTTGTTGTGATTTGTTGCGATTTGTTGCTATTTGTTGTGATTTGTTGCGATTTGTTGTGATTTGTTGCGATTATGATTTGTTGCGATTTGTTGTGATTTGTTGCGATTTGTTGCGATTTGTTGCGATTTGTTGTGATTTGTTGCGATTTGTTGCGATTTGTTGCGATTTGTTGCGATTTGTTGCGATTTGTTGCGATTATGGTTTGTTGTGATTTGTTGCGATTTGTTGCGATTTGTTGTGATTTGTTGCGATTTGTTGTGATTTGTTGCGATTTGTTGTGATTTGTTGCGATTTGTTGCGATTACCATTTGTTGCGATTTGTTGTGATTTGTTGCGATTTGTTGCCATTTGTTGCGACTTGTGTTGCGATTTGTTGCCATTTGTTGCGATTTGTTGCGATTATGATTTGTTGCGATTTGTTGTGATTTGTTGCGATTTGTTGTGATTTGTTGCGATTTGTTGTGATTTGTTGCGATTTGTTGTGATTTGTTGCGATTTGTTGTGATTTGTTGCGATTTGTTGCGATTATGATTTGTTGCGATTTGTTGCGATTTGTTGCGATTTGTTGCGATTTGTTGTGATTTGTTGCGATTTGTTGCGATTTGTTGTGATTTGTTGCGATTTGTTGCGATTTGTTGTGATTTGTTGCGATTTGTTGTGATTTGTTGCGATTATGATTTGTTGCGATTTGTTGTGATTTGTTGCGATTTGTTGTGATTTGTTGCGATTTGTTGTGATTTGTTGCGATTTGTTGCGATTTGTTGCGATTTGTTGCGATTATGATTTGTTGCAATTTGTTGTGATTTGTTGCGATTTGTTGCGATTTGTTGCGATTTGTTGTGATTTTTTGCGATTTTTTGTGATTTGTTGCGATTATGATTTGTTGCGATTTGTTGCGATTTGTTGTGATTTGTTGCGATTTGTTGCGATTTGTTGTGATTTGTTGCGATTTGTTGTGATTTGTTGCGATTTGTTGCGATTTGTTGCGATTATGGTTTGTTGTGATTTGTTGCGATTTGTTGCGATTTGTTGTGATTTGTTGCGATTTGTTGCGATTTGTTGTGATTTGTTGCGATTTGTTGCGATTTGTTGTGATTTGTTGCGATTTGTTGTGATTTGTTGCGATTATGATTTGTTGCGATTTGTTGTGATTTGTTGCGATTTGTTGTGATTTGTTGCGATTTGTTGTGATTTGTTGCGATTTGTTGCGATTTGTTGCGATTATGATTTGTTGCGATTTGTTGCGATTTGTTGCGATTTGTTGCGATTTGTTGCGATTTGTTGTGATTTTTTGCGATTTTTTGTGATTTGTTGCGATTATGATTTGTTGCGATTTGTTGCGATTTGTTGTGATTTGTTGCGATTTGTTGCGATTTGTTGTGATTTGTTGCGATTTGTTGCGATTTGTTGTGATTTGTTGCGATTTGTTGCGATTGTTGCGATTATGGTTTGTTGTGATTTGTTGCGATTTGTTGCGATTTGTTGTGATTTGTTGCGATTTGTTGCGACATGTTGTGATTTGTTGCGATTTGTTGCGATTTGTTGTGATTTGTTGCGATTTGTTGTGATTTGTTGCGATTATGATTTGTTGCGATTTGTTGTGATTTGTTGCGATTTGTTGTGATTTGTTGCGATTTGTTGTGATTTGTTGCCATTTGTTGCGATTTGTTGCGATTTGTTGCGATTTGTTGCGATTATGATTTGTTGCGATTTGTTGCGATTTGTTGCGATTTGTTGCGATTTGTTGCGATTTGTTGTGATTTGTTGCGATTTTTTGTGATTTGTTGCGATTATGATTTGTTTTTGTTGCGATTTGTTGTGATTTGTTGCGATTTGTTGCGATTTGTTCTGACTTGTTGCGATTTGTTGTGATTTGTTGCGATTTGTTGCGATTTGTTGCGATTATGGTTTGTTGTGATTTGTTGCGATTTGTTGCGATTTGTTGTGATTTGTTGCGATTTGTTGTGATTTGTTGTGATTTGTTGCGATTTGTTGTGATTTGTTGCGATTATGATTTCTTGCGATTTGTTGCGATTTGTTGCGATTTGTTGTGATTTGTTGCGATTTGTTGTGATTTGTTGCGATGATGATTTGTTGCGATTTGTTGCGATTTGTTGTGATTTGTTGCGATTTGTTGCGATTTGTTGTGATTTGTTGGGATTTGTTGCGATTTGTTGGGATTTGTTGCGAATACGATTTGTTGCGATTTGTTGCGATTTGTTGTGATTTGTTGCGATTTGCTGCGATTTGTTGTGATTTGTTGCGATTTGTTGCGATTTGTTGCGATTTGTTGCGATTATGATTTGTTGGAATTTGTTGTGATTTGTTGTGATTTGTTGTGATTTGTTGCGATTTGTTGCGATTTGTTGGGATTTGTTGCGATTTGTTGCGATTTGTTGCGATTTGTTGCGAATACGATTTGTTGCGATTTGTTGTGATTTGTTGCGATTTGTTGTGATTTGTTGCGATTTGTTGCGATTTGTTGCGATTGGTTGTGATTTGTTGCGATTGCGATTTGTTACGATTTGTTGCGATTTGTTGCGATTATGATTTGTTGCGATTTGTTGCGATTTGTTGCGATTTGTTGTGATTTGTTGCGATATGTTGCGATTTGTTGCGATTTGTTGTGATTTGTTGCGATTTGTTGTGATTTGTTGCGATTTGTTGTGATTTGTTGCGATTTGTTGCGATTTGTTGTGATTTGTTGCGATTTGTTGCTATTTGTTGTGATTTGTTGCGATTTGTTGTGATTTGTTGGGATTTGTTGTGATTTGTTGCGATTGCGATTTGTTACGATTTGTTGCGATTTGTTGCGATTTGTTGTGATTTGTTGCGATTTGTTGTGATTTGTTGCGATTTGTTGCGATTTGTTGTGATTTGTTGCGATTTGTTGCGATTTGTTGCGATTGGTTGTGATTTGTTGCGATTGCGATCAGTTACGATTTGTTGCGATTTGTTGCGATTATGATTTGTTGCGATTTGTTGCGATTTGTTGTGATTTGTTGCGATTTGTTGCGATTTGTTGTGATTTGTTGCGATTTGTTGCGATTTGTTGTGATTTGTTGCGATTTGTTGTGATTTGTTGCGATTTGTTGCGATTTGTTGCGATTATGATTTGTTGCGATTTGTTGCGATTTGTTGTGATTTGTTGCGATTTGTTGTGATTTGTTGCGATTTGTTGTGATTTGTTGCGATTTGTTGCGATTTGTTGTGATTTGTTGTGATTTGTTGCGATTTGTTGTGATTTGTTGCGATTATGATTTGTTGCGATTTGTTGCGATTTGTTGTGATTTGTTGCGATTTGTTGCGATTTGTTGTGATTTGTTGGGATTTGTTGCGATTTGTTGGGATTTGTTGCGAATACGATTTGTTGCGATTTGTTGCGATTTGTTGTGATTTGTTGCGATTTGCTGCGATTTGTTGTGATTTGTTGCGATTTGTTGCGATTTGTTGCGATTTGTTGTGACTTGTTGCGATATGTTGCGATTTGTTGCGATTTGTTGTGATTTGTTGCGATTTGTTGCGATTTGTTGCGATTTGTTGTGATTTGTTGCGATTTGTTGCGATTTGTTGTGATTTGTTGCGATTTGTTGCTATTTGTTGTGATTTGTTGCGATTTCTTGTGATTTGTTGGGATTGGTTGTGATTTGTTGCGATTGCGATTTGTTACGATTTGTTGCGATTTGTTGCGATTTGTTGTGATTTGTTGCGATTTGTTGTGATTTGTTGCGATTTGTTGCGATTTGTTGTGATTTGTTGCGATTTGTTGCGATTGGTTGTGATTTGTTGCGATTGCGATTAGTTACGATTTGTTGCGATTTGTTGCGATTATGATTTGTTGCGATTTGTTGCGATTTGTTGTGATTTGTTGCGATTTGTTGCGATTTGTTGTGATTTGTTGCGATTTGTTGCGATTTGTTGTGATTTGTTGCGATTTGTTGTGATTTGTTGCGATTTGTTGTGATTTGTTGCGATTATGATTTGTTGCGATTTGTTGCGATTTGTTGTGATTTGTTGCGATTTGTTGTGATTTGTTGCGATTTGTTGTGATTTGTTGCGATTTGTTGCGCTTTGTTGTGATTTGTTGCGATTTGTTGTGATTTGTTGCGATTTGTTGTGATTTGTTGCGATTATGATTTGTTGCGATTTGTTGCGATTTGTTGTGATTTGTTGCGATTTGTTGCGATTTGTTGTGATTTGTTGGGATTTGTTGCGATTTGTTGGGATTTGTTGCGAATACGATTTGTTGCGATTTGTTGCGATTTGTTGTGATTTGTTGCGATTTGTTGTGATTTGTTGCGATTGGTTGTGATTTGTTGCGATTGCGATTTGTTACGATTTGTTGCGATTTGTTGCGATTATGATTTGTTGCGATTTGTTGCGATTTGTTGTGATTTGTTGCGATTTGTTGCGATTTGTTGTGATTTGTTGCGATTTGTTGCGATTGGTTGTGATTTGTTGCGATTGCGATTAGTTACGATTTGTTGCGATTTGTTGCGATTATGATTTGTTGCGATTTGTTGCGATTTGTTGTGATTTGTTGCGATTTGTTGCGATTTGTTGTGATTTGTTGCGATTTGTTGCGATTTGTTGTGATTTGTTGCGATTTGTTGTGATTTGTTGCGATTATGATTTGTTGCGATTTGTTGCGATTTGTTGTGATTTGTTGCGATTTGTTGTGATTTGTTGCGATTTGTTGTGATTTGTTGCGATTTGTTGCGCTTTGTTGTGATTTGTTGCGATTTGTTGTGATTTGTTGCGATTTGTTGTGATTTGTTGCGATTATGATTTGTTGCGATTTGTTGCGATTTGTTGTGATTTGTTGCGATTTGTTGCGATTTGTTGTGATTTGTTGCGATTTGTTGCGATTTGTTGGGATTTGTTGTGATTTGTTGCGATTTGTTGCGATTTGTTGTGATTTGTTGCGATTTGCTGCGATTTGTTGTGATTTGTTGCGATTTGTTGCGATTTGTTGCGATTTGTTGCGATTATGATTTGTTGGAATTTGTTGTGATTTGTTGGGATTTGTTGTGATTTGTTGCGATTTGTTGCGATTTGTTGGGATTTGTTGGGATTTGTTGCGATTTGTTGCGATTTGTTGCGAATACGATTTGTTGCGATTTGTTGTGATTTGTTGCGATTTGTTGTGATTTGTTGCGATTTGTTGCGATTTGTTGCGATTGGTTGTGATTTGTTGCGATTGCGATTTGTTACGATTTGTTGCGATTTGTTGCGATTATGATTTGTTGCGATTTGTTGCGATTTGTTGCGATTTGTTGTGATTTGTTGCGATTTGTTGCGATTTGTTGCGATTTGT